>CM017567.1:10520427-11120427 GCA_007844125.1 Sinonovacula constricta | reverse complement strand
TGCCCAGATGTGTCAGATAAATCAAGCTTGCAATGTCATGTTTGTGTGGTTCCTAGAATGAGAGAAATAAATACCTTTGTTGTTATGATCACAAAAAAGAAATCGGTATATGGGATTTGCTGGCATTTTGCCGATACTGTGCTTCGACATTTCTATCATTAAAGCACAGGGGCATATATGAAGTGCCCAGGGGCTGAACCCGGCCGGTCTATTATATTAACCGACAAGTTAGGCCTAATGCTGTCCCCTTAGTCCCGAGTGTTAGGAGGGAAGCCACAAGTACCAACTAATAACTCCCGATCCGCAAGCCGACGCTCGAAATCGGTATATATAAATATATGTATGAGCTTCAAGGATTAGCGTAATTGCTTTGTAATTTGTAAGTTAATGGGTGCCTACTTTACATTATTAATACCGCCAAAGTACGTACGTAAATAGCATAAAGAAATTGAAGACAAATTACCCTTCTTTATAATATCGGAATTTTTCACTTACTTGATAGAACAGTCTCAGAATATTATTACAATAGTCGTTTTGGAGAGTGTTATTTGACATGTGTTTCTTGACATGGGCAAATCACACGAAATGTTTGGTTCGATGTGCTCAGTTAATTATCTAAGTTGTTATCAAATTAAAATAAATATTTGGCAACATGTGTCACTGAAGAAAGATATATTCATGCCTACGCATCATTCTCATCTCACGTTCACAGGATCAGTAACATTCTCAGTTCGATAGGTTGGTTAAAGAATACAAACATATAATTTAAAATAAATAGTTTGCTCCACTGAAATATGAAATTGCCCCATTAAACTTAGGGTGAGAGTAGGGTTGGTGCGCCGTCATAAGATAGAAAATATTATAGTCGGCTAAACGAGCACTAGATTAAAGGTAGACTATTATTCGGCATTACCTACATTTATCTTTGGAGTAATTCTGATGAAACCGAAATTATTTTCTCGTTTATATTTTTAACGTTTACCGATTCATAGATTGAAGGAATATGAGACATTGAAAAGAATTCAGATACATTTCCTTTATAAAATAAGACGATAGCACAGACGTATTAATTTTGCGAGTGCTAAACAATAACTTGGCTTAGGCGTTATCTTGAAATAACAACATATCTTTTGTTATTATTGTCTACAATTGACTAGTTATTTGTTAGACAATTTGTTAGACAGTACAGTCCACGAAAAATAAATATATGAATACTAACGAAGAGCATTTTATCTCAATGACCTAAACTTGTCTGATTGATCACGACGTAGCACTTCTATCTAACTGGCCAGAATAATATAACTTGTGTATGTATGCTACAAAAAACATTGATCCAAGTTACCAATATAAATGCTACATGACTAGCCAAATACTTAAACCTATTAAAGGTTGTGATATTAAAAGACAATTGAAATATACACAAAATGTGGGTCGACAAAGATTGACGGCTTTAAATAGTTTTATTATAAATAGGTAAATAAGAAAAGGTCCTATCAAAATTTTCACAGATATTTAAATTTTATCTACCTGCAGACCAAGGCAGACAAGGTAAATGTAAATGTGACAAAAAACACAGAGACGAGACATAACACATAAAAAGAAAAACCATCAGTTACCGCCTTGGAACTTATAACTCTAAATACCTGTTGCATTTAAACATTCCAGCCCACGAAAGAAAAGAAACTATAAGGCATTGTTTATTTTTAAAAAATACACAATTCCTTGAATACTTATAGCAAACAATATGGTGCATCTTGTTTTCGCATTTTCTGTTGGGAGTCGCAGAAACGCATATTGCTTATATTTATTTTTTATATATTATAATAGAAGCCGCTGACAATAAACAAGTGAAGATAGTTTCATAAGTTACTGTTATTACTTCGCGATAAATTAGGTAGCAACATGTCAGTTCAAACCAATTTAATTCCAAGGCACTTCAGACTGCAAATGTAAACATTTGGATAGCTCGAAATCAGACGGATCCATTTTATAGCCGGAAAGTGGAAAATTGTACGCACGCAAACTAAACATTTGTTTATGCTGCATATTCTTGAAGTCTGGATTGTAAATTAAATCATAGTTTAATCGGTCCAGACAGACATCCTCGGCACAGACAAACTGCTTTCGACTGTAATGATGTAAATATGTTAACGAGTTTTACAGTAATCATTATTAGCTTTTTGAAAACCTAAGTTTTATGTACTGTTTTACAATTCTTAATTAGCACAGATGCCCAAACAATTATTATTGAAAGGTTAACGTATAAAATAATTTGTGTAATAATTGTACGATGATTGCAAACTTTTTCACGTAGTCATCTTAAATAAATGTAAAAATCCTTACATTAACATAAAATAAACATATTTTCATTTCTTTTTAGACATATGCTACCGAGACATTTCTTCAAAATAAACACAAATAACTTCGCGGGAATTATAAATAGATATATTTTATATATAAAGTATGGGTTTCCATGCTTCATTGTTTGCCAACTCATTGTGGCTATCGCAGCTATTTAGCCTTCATCACTAGAGCTAATTGTTATTGCTGTCATTTGACAACGCTCAAAATAGACATTTAATAAGTTGAAACAATATGTATGTCGACTACTTAATAAGATGCAATACCATTATAATAAATACATTTTCTTACTACTTTTTAGGCTGACTCTAAAACAACAACATGTGTATTTCTTTCTGTAAAAATGCATAATTTTGAGGTCGAAAAGTTTTAGGTTTGCAGTCAAGGATCTAGCAAAGGAAATAATATAGGGACAAATAAATAAAGAAATCATAACTTTGTTATTATATTTTTTTCAACCGTCTCCAGATTACTGAAATACTGTTGGTGGGACGATAAACCCAACAAACAATACGCACCGTAAAGGTTATAGCGTGCACTTGCATGTATTTGACAACGAAGAATTAAAATATCCTTCCATGTAACATAAATGTCGTGTCATCTAACATTTAACTGAAAAACACAAAAGTGATCAGACTATACCTGATTGCGTCTGAGATCCCCCTTACAAATTACGATATAAAATATGTTTCAAATGGGAAAATCCAATGTCTTCTCACGCAAAACACATATCAGGTACACATTTGTTTAATGTAATACTTGTTATGTATTTTTAATTTACGCTTTTACAGACAAGTTTGAAAGAAAGAATTGGTATGTGCTTTTAGAAGTTATGTTTTTCAATTCTGTCTCCACCCAGCATATTAGAAAAGACAGCCCCAAACACTAGGCCAATGCAGAATTATATTCAGATAGCTAGTCGGTCCCTATTGCCCATTGACCGTTTCAATGTGTTACCTTTGCGGTTTGCTCTTTTTTAATTTTACTCATCACAACTTTGTTCTTACTTTTATATTTGGATTATTTGGATTGCATGTGAATATCTTTGTCTTGTGCCTTTTCAAATTTTGGTATATGGTGCAATGCTTCGTCATATTTCCTTATTCTACTTTTAGAAAAAAACTACTTACGTTAATAATCGAACTCCTGTAAATATAAATCTGACAGAAACAAGAAAACACAACTCTTAAGAGAAACGTTACATACATACCAACAGTTAACGTCTAGGAATAGCCAGTCGGCAAAATGTCCGCATGGAGTGCTTAAACCTGGTTTATGAAGCGCTCCAAGCTCGCACGACCTGAAGACAAGTGAGACAACTTAAATGACTCACCAGCATCGGAAGTTAAAACTAATCAAATAATATTATTTACAAACAATATTACATTAACAATAATTATTAAAAAATGTACAAATATTGCAACAATATATATTCGATAGATACATAGAACAAAGCCTCGGCAATTAAGTAGATTCTAAAAAATAAACCGTTTGGAATTAAACAGTCAAAGCAATGATGTATGCATAGAATTAGGTAATATCGTCTTACGACAGAATGCAGAGAAAGCATTTGCCAAACTTCATAATAATAATAATAATAATAATAATAATAATAATAATAATAATAATAATAATAATAATAAATAATAATAATAATAATAAAAGCAATAATAATAATAATAATAATAATAATAATAATAATAATAATAATAATAATAATGAATAATAATGAATAATAATAATAATAAAAGCAATAATAATAATAATAATAATAATAATAATAATAATAATAATAATAATAATAATAATAATAATAATAATAATAATAATAATAATAATAATAATAGTGTTATTTTGTGGTCACAATGACGTAGGTTAAAGATAGTTAATTGATAGGACTTGTAGCAACAACCTTTATTTCCAATAAATGTTAACAATTTGAACACATATCACCGACAGTTCTGTGTCTATTTACTGTAAAATATTTCATTATTGCGCATTTCTTATTCGCAAACATCCTGCTGTCTTGTAACGATAATCACTTAATTCAAATCAAGCGGGTTCCCTAATGACTTGTAATGAATTTAAAACGACAGTAATTCCTGATGTCAATTAAAAAACGATTCCATATCTTGAAGGTCATAACAAGTTTCAAGCTTTGAATTCAAGCCATGTGTACAGCATATCTAAATTGTGTAAATATACACTTTACTCAGCTTAAAAGTGAAATTAAAGAACTATTTCACATTTCCTATTATAAATGCACATTTTATGTTTGAGAATTGATAGTGTCACTAACTTAAGCATTCTAAAATGATGGTGCAAACAATTTTCGAGAAAAGAATGCATTTGTTTTATAAAGGAATAAAATTAAGGTTTTAACTTAAGGTTTTATGAGCAGGATATTGTCGTATTAATTTTGATTTTGCAGCATTGTTTGTCCTAAAAGGCATGAAAAGAAACAACAGAAACAACATTTAAATACACATGTAAATAAAAATTGGAAAATTGAATTCCAAATGAGTGTAAACCATTTCTTTATTTTTATGCAATACATTATCACAGTTGGTTAAATTTATCCGTTTTCCATGTATGCGTATTGTAACGTACGTGAACAGACAGATTACATAATTAACGTAAATATTATAAAACAAAACATTGTAGTGTCTTAATGGGAGAGTAATTAATATGTGAAATTGTTTTCTTGAAGCATCAACACGAACAAATACAAATTGAATAAAGTAGTTTCACATCCATATAAAGAGGACACAAAAATATACAATACTCTGTAAACACCATTTAAAGTTTAATAAAACATTCTATGCTTAAGAAGTTGTTTCCTCACAATATTTCATATCGGACTGACTCTCTAAACGGCACTATTATAGCCGCCACGATGTCTGTGGGATGCGCCATTTACATGTACATGTAGAATGGACACATGAAAACATACAATATTATCCCATGTTTTTGTTAAGTTTTCCGACAGTTGCATGGCTTAACTAGATCTCATAGTATTTCAGATATAAATCCAACCCATTAAGTTCAGACCTGTATTTCCTTAATTATATTTTAGTCGCAAAACGATGCATACACTATCATAAAACGACAATTAAATATAAACAAAAATACAATTGATGACAAATTTTCATATATCTTATGTTAACATAAAAAGGAAATTCGAATCTAATTGTTTACTCAATCGATTTTTGTCCAATTTGACTATCATATTCAGAATTTCAAATTTAATTTCGGAAGAACAGTATAATAAGTTGGAACCCGGCATGAAATAATAAGCTTAAACACCTTATTGTTTTTTTTAATATTTGATAAAAGTTTAGCATGATAAAAGATAACTGAACTTTTAAATATCAATAAAGCAATTATCCATATTAATACACTTACCGACAGCCATAATCTTAGGCATTTGATTCGAATTTTTCGTCGAGTTTGTAGAATCTTAAATGTGCAAACGTTGACCAAAATTTATATTGACTTATATTTTATGTAAATTGAGCATTGAAAAAATGATCATTTATGATGCATAATCAAGGTTTTATGATAATATCAAAATCAAAATCAAAACGGTATCTACCGTTTTGTAAGACACTTAATAATTTCTTACGGCATAATAAACAATCTGATTGTATAGTTTATGGATTACAGTCGTATAAGTTGTGAGTTGCATATACTCGTACGAGGTGCTTGCTTTATGTATGAATGTTCACTGGGAAATTGTCGGAATAGTGCGTCAAATCTTAATTACATTGAACTTAAGACGGAGAGAAATGGACTATACAGTGCAGTGTTTGAAAGAATTGCAAGCTACCCATGGAGTACCGTCGCAAACACTCTTGTATATATTCATCATTTGAAACTTAAGAAAGGTTTATAAACGGTATTGCATTTTAAGTCTCAGAATTCCAAGGTCTATTACATATAACTTTTTATATAACTGGTTACACCAAAATCTATGACTGACATGCGCTCTAAATTAAATATAAACAAAACTGTTTAAAGTTATCTGGTTCCCCAAACTCAGATATCCTTCCAGATGTATTATATTTAATTGTCAATTTAATTATATTAAAGTCGTAAAAAAACAATTAACAGTTTGTGAATGACAACCTTAATTTAATTCGTTGTAGCCGGGTTATCACTCTATTTCAAACTACCAGACTAAGTTTAATCCGTCAAAGTGAATGGAAAACTAAGACGATTCAAGCTATACAATGCAAAGTAGGAAATGCAACACTCGGTGTTGACTGTGCAATATAAGAAATGTTATCAAGTGAATCTGTACTGACCTTTCAAAGTTCATGGTTAATATCTCACTTCATGGGTCTATAAACCTCAAACATGGAAAATTAAATTTTCATAAGACCCACGTGATCAAATCACGTTGTGGACATTTTATGTGAAGAAATGTCGTATTTTCCACCGGAAACATCCAAAATCTGTCATAATCATACGGACAACGTTTTCGGAATTTATCGTTATAAGAAGGATATTTTGAGAAAACCAGATATTGCAAATATTATTATATATAAAAGTTTTGATTTTATTTCATCACCATTGACGATAATGTTTTGTTGCAAATCGTGGATTTGTTATTAATTGAATGAATTGATAACAGTTGTAATGTGAAGCCATGTATAAAACGATCTTTGGCGAGAACGTCCTGTCAGTGACGTCAGAATAGCTGTCGTACAGAAAAATGCTTGACCTTTCCGAACCCAGTGAGTTTACGCAACGTGTCAAAGTGGCAAGTTTATGACGACTAAGATTAACACCAAAATTCGCAGTGAGAGAGTGAGGGAGAGAAAGAGAGAGAGAGAGACAGAGACAGAGACAGAGATAGAGAGAGAGAGAGAGAGAGACAGAGAGAGACAGAGAGAGACAGAGAGAGAGAAAGTAATTTTTTTCTACCTTTCATATCAAATCCATTAGACTTCATGGTGAAAATATAAAACTGGCAAAAAAATGAAGACCCTTCAATCAATTTTAGTTTCTAACACTCTGTCGACTATTCAGATTGAATTAAATCATTCCTTTTCAAATACAAGATTTATATAAGGTTCAAAAGGTCTTTTTAATCTTAAGTATTTTATTGTTTTAGAATGTATAAATGTAAGCGATCTCACTGCAATTTTTAACAAATTGATACCGGTAAATCTTTAACCACATCATTAATCTTGAATGTCATGTGAAAATGTTCCCCTACTGGCGCGCCTGATAAAATGATAAATTGGATAAAAATTAAAATTACAAAATCTTAACAATGATTCGACTCAATGTTTATGAACATAAACTATGTTTTGTTACACTTTGATTTTTATGAACGCAGTTGCCAATGTCATGAAATCGCTTCATTTATATGTAAGTCGCAATGAATCTAATTTATTCAATTTCCACCTGAAATGCTTTACCATTATCCAAAACCAACTGCCTATTTTATAAGAAAAGACACATTTATAAAAGGGGGCTCTAAAGCATTGGAAATCTTAGGGAAACTGTCAAATGACCAGCTCTTCTACCAGCCTAGTCCATTCTAGTTCTAGTAGTTGTTTGTGGCCCTATGTCTAAGTCACTGTGTATGGCTGTTCCTATAATATCTTATAATATATCAGCGCTTGGGTTGTTTTATTTCAAACTGATCTCTCGTTTGGGGTTTTGTTTTACGTTGCCGAGGCTTTTATCTACTGAACATATGTTTAAAGTTTATTTTATTACTAGTTATTATGTATGTATATAAGTTCATTGTATCTGTTTTAAAGAAGTGCGAGGTTGGAGAGCTCCGCAAACCAGGTTTAAGCAACCCAGTTGGCCCTTTTGCCGATTGACCGTTCCAAGGCGGTAACTGATGGTTTTTCTTTATGTATGTTATGTCTTGTCTCTGTGTTTTTGTCACATTTGCATTTACCTTGTTTGCCTTTGTCTACTGGTAGATAAAATTTAAATATCTGTGAAAACGTTGATTGAACCTTTTCTTATTTACTTATTCAACAAGTTACAATGCCTATTTAGGAAGCTACAGTGACAGGATCAATATCTTTGTATCATTTGTGTTGAAGTATCAATTAACAATTTTTAATTGATCAGTATTAACTATATTTTTATTAGTGAGACCACAAAAATGTGCTTCGTAAGAGGCAAATGAAAAAGTAATGTACTATATTTAACCGAATAAATTGAAATTAAAAATCTTTTTTAATAAATGAAACGCATAAATGCTTCTAATAAGTGTTGTGGGATTAAGTCGTTATCAAAATATTAATTGTTTGTCACGCAGGCCATACTCTTGAGTTTCAAGCTTCATTTTCGTATCGTCCTCGTTCTTTATGCAAAAGATAAGACAAAGGTCTAAGATTTGCCAGAGCAATTTTATATTTCGGTCCAGAGATAATGTCTTAATATTAAAAACGAAGTAAGAAAATGTTTAAATGCAGAATCCGAATTAGCTCTAACGTCTAAATAATAACAACATATGTAAGAATATGTTTAAATGCAGAATACGAATGAGGTCTTTTTCAACAATTTATTGCTAATGTTCAAGTCTGTTCAATTATATCGTAAATCTTTGCTTCATTACTTGACAGTGTATTGCATTTTTGATTTTTTCATATATAAATGTTAAACCCATCAGTTCCTTGTTGCATTGGACCTGGTATGCCTAATTCCATGATGAGATTGCAAGCGTCTATCAGTCTCATTCTTTAGCATACAAAACACATTAAACAATATAATGAGTCTTTCGAGTTTTAAAAAAATCAATGCAATACTTAACTGAAGATAACTTCTTTAGGAGACGTGCATGGAATGTCGACTAAGCTCACCGTACAATGCATTAAAATTGGTTGATTGTTTCAGACACAAAGTTTCTATTTTCAGCAAGATTAGAATGTACTCGACGTATGTATGTACTTATATTACTACTATAATATACAGTTTCCTCCTTAGTACATCTCCGTTAATTTTTTGGCCTTTCTAATAACTCGGTTACTTCCCTTGATTTCAAAGGGCGGCTACTCGCCGATGACCCTTTGGGGACTAATTAAAATGGCGGAAAAGGATAAAGAAATCAACGAAGCTCGTGTAAACAGCAAAGAATTTAACCATTTTAAGCTAACAGATTTGGAAAAGTACTTACGAGTCGTATATCGAATGTTCCCGGACGGAAATGTAAGCGAATAATCGGTGCTCATAGGCTAGCTATAACTGACAAATATGAACTGGAAAGGAGAGACCGACTCGAGAAGACGAAGAGGGGCTCTGAACGGTTTATTCTTCCTTCTTGAAAAGGGATTTTACCTTCTTGGACTTGAATTAGTAAAACGTCGCCCTATTCACACTTTACTTTCACTTGATTGGTCAAAGTTCGCCCTAATGAAAGGAGACGAGATTGACTGTTCGCCCTTGTTTGCTTGTTTGGCAAAACAAATTCACACTTCGACCCTTTTTTAACATTATTCATACATAAGAACGTTGTTCACTTTTCTGAAATAATGCACAAATCATAAAACAGACTTATTGTTTCTTGCAACGGAGTTTTAATGTTACGTTTAAAATATTAAAAATCAGAAAAAAACACTATTTAATATCGCGTCTGGAGAACGATATCATAGTAAATTTAATTAATTAAAGTACAATCTGTTTGACGACCATTTAAAAATATTCACAAGGAGGTACACACTTACAAAGTTTACATGCAATATTCAAATGTAGTAGAGCCTGTATCGTAGATGTTCAGTTAAATAACATTGTTAACGAACTTAAATGATCAATATACAGGACTAATAATCAAGAATAGCGCGTGTGATATCATCACAATAATTACGAGAGGCAAACATCAATTAAAGATCACACTTTTGTTACATTTGTTTTGAATTGGACACCTTAATGTAACCTTTGTTCACATCTATTGATACAGTTTGGATTGCCTTAGGGAGAGTAATAATATTGTTAAGATGAACACCTTTATTTGTGTCCCATACACGCCTGCATTAATCAAGTCCACCGCGAGAATCTCTATACCTCAGAATTCCTAACTGTTTTAATCTTGTGAGAATTGGCGGATTAGGTCTATCTAATGTTGTCAACGCAATACTGTATAGAGTACACCGGTCATACTTTGTAATGCTTGATAACTGTTCACGCATTGTAGCTTTAGGCAAATTACACTCAGGTAAAAATCCAAAAGAACCCCAAACACAATTTTTAAAATCGATATTTCCAGAAACCCACAGCAAAATTCCACATAAAACCCACATATATCCTTTTGGTACACCTTTATATATATTCATGGCAATTTACAGTGTCGTACATATCCGACTTATCATAGAAAAAGTCAATTTTCTGGGAGCTCAAAACAATGCAGCCTACACATGGCGCGAAGATGTTTTATCATATTTAAAATTCATGAAAACAGTTTGTTTGTGTATATGTTTTAAATTTGTTTATTATTAGTCTTGAAAACGAAGATATTTCTTTCTTTTTTTAATGGCTTTTGGTGTACAATTGATTTTTGACTCACTATCACAGGAAACATAGCAGCAATTAACTATAACTAAAACAGGATTAAGGCAAATGGTATGTTAGTGAAATATCTGAACACGTTTGGAATGACAAGATTTATGGATAATTTTTATCCATCGTCAAACAAAACATGGTATTTAAGTTTGCTTCAACTAATATTTATATAATTTGCATCTTGGACAGATTTTCATTATTCCAGGTTTAAAGACTCTTATTGAATTAGCCAATAATCTCGATTTGCATATAATAAGCAGTTAACCCGCAAAAAAAGAGTCAGCACGTAAACTGTAGCAATTAGTTACCTTTGTTTATTACAGACGCTGTTTAAAACTGTACTCAGTTTAAATGTTTAATGGCTGAAAAGGAATGAAGGACGACTTAATTACCTTTTCTCCTAATTCTTATGTATTTTATGTTTGTAGGCGCCCGTGGCCGACTGGTAGTTATACCGACTTGTTCCTTCTCTAGAAATCAGAAAGTAGTTTAGTTTTAAATATATATGGTTATACTTGTAGGGCATTTTCTTTTTTTTCTTATTACGCAGATACGTGTCGTGTCGGGGTAAGGGGCTAAAGGTGAGTAGGTCTTCCAGTTAAACTGAGCTGAGCCGGTGGTTCTACCCCTAAAATTGTCTAAGGTCTCTCTCCGCCAATATTGCTTGACATTGCCATAATGAAAAAAAGTGTGTTGCGGCGATGTATTTAAACATGCATAAAAGCAGCTCACAAATAATACTCCTACTTACAGCATTTTTTTACAGGTACTTGCATTAAGATTCTGACGGCACTTTGCAGAGCCAATGCCAAAATGAAAACAAACCATTTGTTTTGTTATAAAAATGCTGTTGTCATGACGTAATAATTTAAAAATCGTCCTGTAAAGAACTAGTAGGAATTGTAAATCCTAGTGACGAACTTCTATGTGTCCCTTTTTACACCACCAAAGAGGCTGCATGAACAACAGTGTCGTAGCATCTATTAGACACTGCAAACCGTGTCTTTACACAGACCTTATTAATGAAAATATGCCCTTATAACGTTGTTTAATTCCCGTTTTTCTCATTTGGACCAAGTCGCTTTGGCGCCCTAATAAGATCAGCTTCGACTTTTTTTTAAAAAAATTAGGCCCCTAAACATTAAAGATACATGGACATGTTGAGCGTTGAGATTTATTGAAATCGATTTTCTCTAATTGATATTCGTAGTAGCAGGTTCTTATATTAACAGCCAATGAAAGACTTTCCTTCGCCATGGCAAAATGTCAGACAGAATTTCATGATTTAGGCATTGCGTTCCAAGGTGTCGACAATTAATAAAACTTTCGTTTGTTTGTAAGTTTATATGTAAACATTTTATAGAACTGTATAAGAAAATGGCATGGTCAACACACTTTTCCTAACAATTATGTCGTCTTTAATTACTACTTAAGAATAACACTCATAAGGTATGCACATGGGGAAATAAATGATCGTCGTGAAATCATACCCGATTTATTTTTGCAATCTATGCCAGTTGCCAAGAATAAATGTAAAAACTATATCTTTTAATGCACGTTTACATTAACGTGGTAAAATAAGTCGATAATTTCGACAAAACCTATAGGTAATATAAACAGTTGATATATTTGAACACTTAACCAAAACGGTAATATACTAACACAACACACACGATCATTGTAAACAGTCAATAAATATTCCCATGTTAGACGTGCCCTGTATTTTAACAATTAATTTCCATGTACATAAGTCTGACAGGTCGATAAAATGAATGGATTCTGAAAACGAATAGAAATTGATTTATCCAGTAACATAAGAAGACATATAAGCTGGTTTTTAACAAGTTCATACTACGCTCTTTGATGTTTGAGCGTAGTGTTGCTCATTAGTTGATAAGGTTGTTTATGATTTAGTAATCAAATTTATGACCATGGCAAATGTGTTTAGCACATCACATCAGAATGTCCTGTTATGAGCACAGACTAATTAGAGAACGGTGGCAAGAACACACTCAGGCAGGAACATGTTATTATTAATCAGGTGCCCGCTGTTGCATGCATCATATACTTTCCATTCAGAATACATTATATATACTATGTTTATTCGCTTAATATAACATTTTTATCATTTAAGTAAGGAAATTAAGTTTGTTAATAAGGCACAATGATGAGCTCAATAATTATTGGACATGTGTTATTAAATAAATACACATTGCAAAAACTTTGCCTTATTCTGGGATATATCGTGCAAAGAAAGCTCTTTTACCATTATCAAATGTTTCACTGTCAGTAAACGTGTAAACGGGGTATATATGTCGTAATCTAACGTAATTTGAGCAGCTGCTTTTCGGTTGAATCAATACCACTAACTACAATAATAAACAATATAAACAATAATTCCGTAGGCATGAAAAGGGATTGGGAATTGCCGGCTTTTTTGCCGATACTGTGCAGCGACATTTCTATCATCATAGCAAAGGGGCACTTATGAGGTGCCCAGGGACTAAGCCCGGCTAGTCCATTATACTGACACCGACGAGTCAGGTGTAATGCTGTCCCTTTAGCCCGAGCGTTAGGAGACATGAAAAAAATAACAAAGAAACATTCGAAGAAGATACTTCATAGGCGTTACCGTGTAAATATCGGAAAGTAATGCAGTCTTTCCTATGTTGTTTTACAAGTTACCTATTTCATTTATAGTCTTAGGTTACCAAGTTGAAAATTCTGCGGTGTTTCAGCTAGCATAGTTTGAGCATAAATAGAACGTATACGGTTTAGTTAATAGTCATTTTTTCAACATTTTATCTACTTCTGCAAAACTAGCATTTCAACAAACAGCATAATATTCAGTCAAAAGTGAAAAGTAAATTATGATTTTGTCCTTAACAAGTAACAAGTGACTGTCTTATCTTCAATACACTTCTGCTCGCGATATAAAAATTGGGCGACATTTTCGACAAAATCCTAAACTAGATAGGCAGCTACCGGGAATTGCTGATAAGCATTTTGAAGATCAAAGACATCCCCCAGTAGGCAAATGTATTTTCTAAAGTACTGAGTGAATTATGGTTAATACCCCTCTGAAGATTTCTAGACAATCATCCAAATAATAATTATCAATTGATCAGAGAGATCAAAAGAACAAACCAATGGAAAAAACAGATCTTCTGTTCTGGTAAGAGACAAGGACCTAAATGATGTAATAAAATCTCTTGCTTGTTGGCTTGTTTAAATTTAAATCAATTAAGGCTTATCATACTTGTTTATTATCAAAGTAATGAAGGTTGAAGACAGATTTGCATTTTATCTTTTGTGTTTTAGAATAGGTTTTTTTTTTAATCTATTTGATGTCTCATTGAATAGATTGACGAGATCATTGTGCGCATGGACGTAATTGCAAATTTCTACACCTTGTAATATGCATGACTTAAAACAAATCGGAAAATCTCGTTTCGCTTATGGTGTAAATCTTGTCTTAACACAATTGTACATTAAAGGTTTGTATAATAACATGAGTTTTTAAGAGAATTAGGTACGAATATTAAAAAAGAAAGAGGAAAACATGTGAAACGTCATGTGTTTTTTCTATCATGTTACAAATGTATCAGCAGCAGCAATCCCTGTCAAAACTAAATAAAATAGACGTAGGCATGAAGTTTTTAAAGTAATTGATGCCTTTAAAAAGCCCATATGCCCATTATTGTACACGATTTTAAACGATTGTTGTTAAATGTAAGCTACAATGCAGGCAAAACTTGTTCTACGTGCTTAGAGGGTGTAAATAATATTATGCAATTCACATAATTTCATTTCTGTGTTTATAAATATGTAACTGAAATGATTAGTTAGAACATTTTACAATTAGACGACGCCTCGCTAACACTTAACTGATTTCCTTGCACTTATATTGTAAGTATATTATTACTTGGTTGTGTATTGTGGATTTTGTTTTTACCAAAGATATGATTACCCTTGTTGTTCTTTAAATGTGATATCCGACTGTTTGGACCATTTATTTCTATAAAATAGCGAAATAAGTCATTGTTACTTGAAAAACCCTGCAAAATGCTATTCATTGATGCCCTAGATCTGTGTGAACAGTTAATCATTAACCCCCAATACAATGCAAAACATTGCTTCCTATCTGGGACATGTTGCAGAGATAGCTAATGTAAGCTTAGAAAACCACGGAACAACATACTTATATCGATTACGTTATATCGTCATCTAGGTATGGCTTGCAGAGAGCATTATCGTGCTTGTTTATAGATTTGGAAGTAATAAACATTTAGTGTGTTTTCTTCCACGATTTGTACTGTCGAACAATATAGGTAGTGTTCCACTGTCCTTATTTAGTCATATGGTAGTGGTAACAGCAGTGGAAACACATTTTACATGCATTTGATAAAAGCACACTATCGGCACCATCTATTATTGCGTTGGATATATTATTTCTATAATAAAATTTACCTCTGTCAAAAACATTCTTTAGAAGGAAAAGTTTTAATGCATTTATACATATCTGATGCTTCGTGATATATCCAAGCAGATGTCCAAGACGTGAATTGTATAATATAAGATTTGAGATGTTGGTAAATCTAGCAATTTAAATGACTACACAATTTACCCATTAAAATAATAGTTGAAAATGTGGTCTTCTTTTTTAAAAGGTTTTGATTTTAGTCTTTGAAAAATATGTTACCACGATATCGTGCAATCATTCTCATGTTGACATCATTTGAAATAGATTGTAGAGATTCTGGAACATTTTTCTTCATAGTAGCTTTCTATCAATCTTTTCATATTTTTTTCCAAATCTGAGTAGGCAACGATTTTTTCATAACATGATAAATTGTTATGTTGATAATTGAGTGTAAAATAAATGAACCGTCTTTGGTTGATTTCAACAATAAAAATTAAACAATATATTCTGGATTGTGCGTTTTGGTGAGAAATATATATTAAAGCAGAACATAGACATGGTACATGTATCTTGCTATTGTATTTTTGGTCCGCCTTTTGGAAAGATCAAAACCCATATTGCTAACAGTGTGTTTTTGTAAAAAATATTGAAGGATTGGAAATGATTTTGATATAGTTATATACATGTCTTTACCGTGCTTGCAAACTGGTAACGGACAAACAAGACAAGATAGAAATTGAGCATGCAAAAATTACCTTAATAGAAAATGTTTACACAGAGTGACAGTTCTCTTTTTCTGATAGTCTTGTGCGGAAGCAAGAAACAGAGTTCAAGCAATGGACTGTTTTTACCTTGTATACCACCTCTTATTTTAGCTTTAATCACACAGTTAAACATACAAAAATAACACACCAGATAATTCATCATACAATCCATTTAGGTAGTATTGTCATTTTGCAAGTAATACGGCTTTTATAAAAAAATCAAATCATTTTTCTGCAATTCATGCTGTACATGTGAACCTTCTTTTATGATTAGTTTGTATAATTTGAAATACAGAAAGAGATTTTCAAAAATAGAGCATTCAAATATTATTGTACATGGCAATGACTTCGATTGACTGTATATTTGTGGCAGCATGTGAAGTGATGTTTTTGTATGCTTTAATGTATTTCGACTTTTACCGAAAGGAGTATGCTGAATGTTGCTTAGCAAGCATGAAAATCATTCTTCAGGCAAAGTAAAGTAAGAATATATGACAAAGTCCTATGAGTATTGCAACATATACCAAACTCCGAAAAGGCACAGAACAAAGGTATTTCACATGCAAGCCAAGCGAAAAGTAAGAACAAATTTGTGAAGAGTCATGTAAGGAAAAGAGCAAACCCGACAGTTACCGCCTTGGAACGGTCAGTCGGCAATATGAACCGACTGGGGTGCTTAAACCGGTTTTACAGAGCTCTAACCTCGCACTTCCTGACGAGTTTCTCAAATGCAAGCAACGAAAAGAAAAAACGATCTATTCGAAAACAAAATGTCCATGCGCGGATATTTTCTATACGTTATGACGAAAGTAGTGACGTTATCGAAAAATAATGTCCACATAGTGTTCAGAAAAGGAATATGGTATTATTTCGATTTGAAAAACAACACAAAAATGGTTGACCACAAATAAAATTAACTTTCTGAATCATGAACAAACATGACCAGAGACGAATAAATGACTGTAGCATCCTGTTCATGTGAATATGGAATTGAAGAACCAAAGTTCAATGTCCATCAAAGGAAATACACGTAACAATCCTTATAGGATGAATTAAATGACAACATAGATTACATGCACGGGGAGATTTTTTACGACCGCCACACTGCACAAGTAACATTGTTGTGATCATGAATAAGAATATATGACAAAGTCCTATGAGTATTGCAACATATACCAAACTCCGAAAAGGCACAGAACAAAGGTATTTCACATGCAAGCCAAGCGAAAAGTAAGAACAAATTTGTGAAGAGTCATGTAAGGAAAAGAGCAAACCCGACAGTTACCGCCTTGGAACGGTCAGTCGGCAATATGAACCGACTGGGGTGCTTAAACCGGTTTTACAGAGCTCTAACCTCGCACTTCCTGACGAGTTTCTCAAATGCAAGCAACGAAAAGAAAAAACGATCTATTCGAAAACAAAATGTCCATGCGCGGATATTTTCTATACGTTATGACGAAAGTAGTGACGTTATCGAAAAATAATGTCCACATAGTGTTCAGAAAAGGAATATGGTATTATTTCGATTTGAAAAACAACACAAAAATGGTTGACCACAAATAAAATTAACTTTCTGAATCATGAACAAACATGACCAGAGACGAATAAATGACTGTAGCATCCTGTTCATGTGAAGATGGAATTGAAGAACCAAAGTTCAATGTCCATCAAAGGAAATACACGTAACAATCCTTATAGGATGAATTAAATGACAACATAGATTACATGCACGGGGAGATTTTTTACGACCGCCACACTGCACAAGTAACATTGTTGTGATCATGAATAAGAATATATGACAAAGTCCTATGAGTATTGCAACATATACCAAACTCCGAAAAGGCACAGAACAAAGGTATTTCACATGCAAGCCAAGCGAAAAGTAAGAACAAATTTGTGAAGAGTCATGTAAGGAAAAGAGCAAACCCGACAGTTACCGCCTTGGAACGGTCAGTCGGCAATATGAACCGACTGGGGTGCTTAAACCGGTTTTACAGAGCTCTAACCTCGCACTTCCTGACGAGTTTCTCAAATGCAAGCAACGAAAAGAAAAAACGATCTATTCGAAAACAAAATGTCCATGCGCGGATATTTTCTATACGTTATGACGAAAGTAGTGACGTTATCGAAAAATAATGTCCACATAGTGTTCAGAAAAGGAATATGGTATTATTTCGATTTGAAAAACAACACAAAAATGGTTGACCACAAATAAAATTAACTTTCTGAATCATGAACAAACATGACCAGAGACGAATAAATGACTGTAGCATCCTGTTCATGTGAAGATGGAATTGAAGAACCAAAGTTCAATGTCCATCAAAGGAAATACACGTAACAATCCTTATAGGATGAATTAAATGACAACATAGATTACATGCACGGGGAGATTTTTTACGACCGCCACACTGCACAAGTAACATTGTTGTGATCATGAATAAGAATATATGACAAAGTCCTATGAGTATTGCAACATATACCAAACTCCGAAAAGGCACAGAACAAAGGTATTTCACATGCAAGCCAAGCGAAAAGTAAGAACAAATTTGTGAAGAGTCATGTAAGGAAAAGAGCAAACCCGACAGTTACCGCCTTGGAACGGTCAGTCGGCAATATGAACCGACTGGGGTGCTTAAACCGGTTTTACAGAGCTCTAACCTCGCACTTCCTGACGAGTTTCTCAAATGCAAGCAACGAAAAGAAAAAACGATCTATTCGAAAACAAAATGTCCATGCGCGGATATTTTCTATACGTTATGACGAAAGTAGTGACGTTATCGAAAAATAATGTCCACATAGTGTTCAGAAAAGGAATATGGTATTATTTCGATTTGAAAAACAGCACAAAAATGGTTGACCACAAATAAAATTAACTTTCTGAATCATGAACAAACATGACCAGAGACGAATAAATGACTGTAGCATCCTGTTCATGTGAAGATGGAATTGAAGAACCAAAGTTCAATGTCCATCAAAGGAAATACACGTAACAATCCTTATAGGATGAATTAAATGACAACATAGATTACATGCACGGGGAGATTTTTTACGACCGCCACACTGCACAAGTAACATTGTTGTGATCATGAATAAGAATATATGACAAAGTCCTATGAGTATTGCAACATATACCAAACTCCGAAAAGGCACAGAACAAAGGTATTTCACATGCAAGCCAAGCGAAAAGTAAGAACAAATTTGTGAAGAGTCATGTAAGGAAAAGAGCAAACCCGACAGTTACCGCCTTGGAACGGTCAGTCGGCAATATGAACCGACTGGGGTGCTTAAACCGGTTTTACAGAGCTCTAACCTCGCACTTCCTGACGAGTTTCTCAAATGCAAGCAACGAAAAGAAAAAACGATCTATTCGAAAACAAAATGTCCATGCGCGGATATTTTCTATACGTTATGACGAAAGTAGTGACGTTATCGAAAAATAATGTCCACATAGTGTTCAGAAAAGGAATATGGTATTATTTCGATTTGAAAAACAACACAAAAATGGTTGACCACAAATAAAATTAACTTTCTGAATCATGAACAAACATGACCAGAGACGAATAAATGACTGTAGCATCCTGTTCATGTGAAGATGGAATTGAAGAACCAAAGTTCAATGTCCATCAAAGGAAATACACGTAACAATCCTTATAGGATGAATTAAATGACAACATAGATTACATGCACGGGGAGATTTTTTACGACCGCCACACTGCACAAGTAACATTGTTGTGATCATGAATAAGACCTACATTAGCACCTACTTAAAGAATAAGCACCTTATTGGCATCGTTCCTGGACCGTCTGTCAAAGAACAGTTTAGGCTGGTAGGAAGGCATTTTGATTTTAAAAGTAAGCCGGATTACATTTTTGACAAGTGATGTTACATAATTATTAAACAATAACATTTCCCTGTTATATTGCTCATTTCGGATTAACTCAGATTTTAAAACTCGGATTTACAATCCTAGAATACAGTTCCTAGTATATATGTTTAATATTGTTTATTTATATTTTTTAAACCAAAATATTTGCTTCTTTTGTATGATAGGCAATGTCACTTAAAATATTTGAGCAACAAAAATTTGGTCCAAAATGTCGTATAATACATTCTTTTAACATTTATAATAATATTATATGAAATTAAGTTCTGGTGTGCAAGGCAAATGTTGAAAACCTATTGCAAAACACATCGCCAAATACTGCTATATTACGTGCAAAGAAAATTATGTTTCAATAACGAAGTAACTTTAAAAATCAGGAACGGGATTGACCCGTGTCGGTTAATTGTATTATGCATTACACTTTTCATCACCTGCTTGCATGTATTTATGACGTAACCAGACACTATATACCGTAATTGTTGAAAAATAATTATTGCATAAAATAACGTAGTACATTAACTTTTCTTGTAAAGGTAGGAAACGATTCATTATGCTAAGTAACTGCCAAAAGTCAAACTCAGTTCTGTAATCGACCTTGTCGCGTTAGTATCAGAAAATAATGCAGTCATTATTATTTCATTTCATTTTATATTTATATTAAGTTAAACATTATATGGTTCCTCGTCTAACATTAATTAAGTATAAAACATTCATTGGACGATAATTACAACAAAATCCAAAACGAGGCAAATACCAGAAATTGTTGACAGGCATTGAGTAAGTGGAAGACAGCCCACCGTATGAAAAATACCGATCGTATTAGAAACAGAACAGAACAAAACACCCTTTTTACGACTTGTACAAACATACATCGTTTCACATAGTATTCAAATATAAAAAATAAGTTATTCAGTCACATGGTACATAACTAATACATTCACATGGTACACAGTTAGTACATATTATGTCCCCACCTAAAAACAACAACAACAACAACGACAAAACAAAAACAAAACAAAACAAACTCTTGGAGAGTAAAACATAAACTAATTGTTTCGAGACTTTCTTTGTTGGTTTGATTTAGGACAGATTACTGATTATTTGTGTTTACATAATTGTTTCTGATAGTAACTGCTCTTTAAATAAATTGTGCAACATTCTGGAGTTTTTCGGTTTACATGTATTTATTAGTAAACTCAACTTATAAACTGATGGTCTTCGGAAAAAATAAGAATCTATATAAACCTTTCTCAACTCGTCATAAAGTGGGCATATCAGTAATAAATGAGAAACATCTTCGATATCTCTGGTATTACAACAATTACAAAAGCGTTCGTTTCTGGGCACAACATTGTTTCCAAAACGACCTGTCTGAATTCTCAATGAGTGAGCTGATATTCTTCTTCTTGTAAAGTGAAAGCAAATATCATTAGACCATGATTTAAAAACTCTCTATTCTGCCAGAATCGGTATGAAACAGTCAGATACCGTTCGTTTTAATCGATTTGGAAACACTCTTACATCCAATACATCGACATTGTCGAAAGCATAAAAGTATCCATGATTATCTAGCAGCTTATTACAATTAAAACCCCAATTTACCTTTCCCCTATTGCAGTCTGCTAAGGCTACCTTATAACTACTTCTTAATACTTCGGTTTGGCTTTTAACTAATTTGCACCAATATTTTAATATTCTTGCGTATCTAGTTACAAATAGCGGGTATCTTCCTAATTCTCCATAAACGGCTGTGAAGCTACTGATTCCTTAAACATTGAGAATTCTTTTGCAGAACTTGAGATGCAGTCTTTCTATTGGTTTTTACTTTGTAAAGCCCCATACCTCTGTTGCGTAATTCAAAATAGACCCAACAAACGCATCAAAAAGCTGACACAATAATTTCGGACGTACTGGAATATTTTTGTCATTAATTAATAATACATTTAGTGCCTTTAGTGAATTCCCAGATATATATTCGTTATGAAGTGCAAAATAATACCTAAATAATTGAAATCATTTACTACTTCAATAATTTGGCCATTATAGGATCTATTCTCGTTTGAAGTTATTTTTCCTCTTTATCTGAAAACAACTATTTTTGTCTTCTCACAATTAAGCTCTAAACCCCACTTATTACAATATTCATAACATACGTCTAGATTTCTCTGTAATTCATAAAGAATTTCCCCAAACACAACCATATCGTCTGCAAACAGAACGGTTGTCAAAATAAAGTCATCTAGGCTTATACTTATCCCGCCATTGTTCCTCATGAACTCCTCTAAATCCTTTAAGAAAAGAGACGCTAATACGCGCCAGATTGTCTCCCCTTGTTTTAGCCCGACAAAACTGTCAAAGCACTCAGACATATTACCGCACAGCCTTACATATGATCGTACTGACGCGTACATATCTCTTAATATATTTAATATTTTCCCATCTATACCAGTTCGGTATAGTCTAAATATCAGTCCATTTCTATAAATGCCATCATAAAACATTTTAAGGTCCAAAAATGCCACGTAAAATCGCTTATTTCTATTCAAAAAGTAACTTATCGCAGATTTTAAGATAAATATAGCATCCACAGTCGTTTGTTCCTTTTTAAAACCGAATTGAGAATCTGGTAATTTTTTATGTTTCATACAAAAATCATTTATTCGTTAAATTATTATCGCTGGGGATAACTTCGAGAAACAACTTACCAGAGTTATTCCACGATAATTATTTACGTCGTGCTTATCTCCCTTCTTGTGTAACTGCGTTATAATTCCCTCTCTCCAACTGTCAGGAAAGTGGTCGGACTCTAAAATACTGTTAAAAATATCGCAAATATGTGGACATATCATATCTATACCTTCAATAAAGTATTCATTTAAAATACAATCATGGCCAAACGCTTTTGTTTTGTTTTTATTTTTTAACAGCATTTATTGCCTCTTTATTGGTAAATGGGTAATCGAGCTTTGCATTATAACCTTTGAATTCATGTGTTTTACTAAAATGTTCGGATTCTGCTTCTGTTGTCTGTTATATATCATTTTATTTTCTATGTTAGGAAAATAATTGTAGAACGCATCCGTCGTTAAAACGCTTTGCACCTTCTGCTTTATGTTTCTTAAAATATTTCCAAAAAGCTCTCGGTCTGCTGTGCTTAAGTCGCTCGATATTTCAAATTTATTTTGTCATGGTTTCTCTTCTAAATGCTTATCATATTTTTAAACTTGCATCTATTTTCACATAATGTTTGTCTACTGGCATAAATATGACACTGTTTAAATGCTTTTTGTGATTCATCATATAATGTTTGTGCTCTTTTACAATCCAAGTCAAGCCATTATTTGTTCTCAGATACTGTGTTAACATTAAACATAGAGCGGTTATCACAACTAACACCTTTTAAGAAAAGCGGATCTGCAATACTTCTTAAAGCGCTCGTGAATCGCTTAACAACTTCATTTACCGAGCTCGCACTTCGGTCTGTGCATTCAAAAACAATATTATTAAACCCGGGCGAATTAAAGCTGAGCGAAACTCAGTTTTTAAATCATCGCACCATTTAAATCGTGTCTCCGTCTTATGCATTTGTGTAATTACAGCATTGTTGCAACATAATGAAAATGAGAGCGGGACATGATTACTCCAAGGTGTTGCTGGCCCTACATTAAAGTCAACAACGTACAATGAATCAATTTCATTGGTCAATACATAGTCAATCACTGACGCACCTTGTGTAGACACATAAGTAAAATCACCTCTACCGGCGTCACTACCTAGCCGACCATTGATAATTCGTGAACGGGTGGCTTTACACATATCCAACAAGTGTGTACCAAAGTTATTACATTTTAAATCTTGTGAGGTCCTGACAGAAAAACTGTCTGGGCTATACTCAGTGTCATCTGTGTATTCATTTATTGAATCACAAATAAAACATCATTCTTTAAACCCACCCGTGCATTAAAATCACCGGCCACAAAAAACGCCCCTTGATCGCTGAAATGGCATATATCATTTTGTAATAAATCAAATAGAGCCACATTTAAAGATGCATATGCTGGGCTGGGAAACCTTCTCCCCATAAATAGTCCACATATAAACAAATCAGCATCTGTTCTGAACAAAAATGATTACATAATTTTATCCAAACAAAAGTATGATGATGGTTTCTAACAGCTGAAGTACTTCACTAAACATGTTTTATGCAATAATAAGACTCCACCACTAGCCCTTCTAGTCTTTTATGTTTTTAAAATTTCGAAAAAGATTTAAAGTCACATATCCATCTAATTAGGGTTAACAGACCTGTGAGAATTAGAATCATTCCTCAATTAAGTATCAATTGATCGGGAAAATCAGCTAAATAAACTGTACGCACCACAATAAAATCAGAACTTCTTTCGTGGTAAAAGACAAAGACTTAAATCGTTGCTTTGAGATAAAAAAAATCCTGATTTTATAAATTAATATTTATCGTATTCATCTATTATTCAATCAGTTTATTCTGTATACAACTTTGCATCTTATCTTTGCTGTCTCAGAATACGGTTTTCCTAAATGTACTTGATGTCGCTTTGTAATGAATGAATGTATAATTATATAATAAGGCGTAATTGCAAATCTACAGCTTTTAATTTTGCATGAGTTAATCAGGAAATCCGATTCCTTTGATCCGAACGATTGATGTTGTAATTCTTGTTCAATACAAGGTCACCTCAAAGGTAGAATGTAATGCGTTTTTAGATAATTAGGTACGAATATAAAACCAAGGGAAATTGAATAGCATGTGAAATATCATGGGCTTTTCTGTTATAATATTATGTATTATATAAAATCTAATAAATGTTAAATCTTATCCTTCATACTCATGAGACGTATAAATAATGGTACGACCGGTGTCGCTATATAAAATAGCACGTTACTAAACGACGAAATAGTGTAAGAGAAAGAACAAGCCAGCAACAAACTAGTACAATAATGTTTTATTTTAATAAACAAATAAATCTATGTCGTAACAAACTAATAACACATATATGTAAAAAAAAATGTGAGAATGCAAAAAAATTGTTAGCTTATAGTTTGTCACTGGGAGGTGTTCCTTTAATAGTCCAATAAATAATCCAATGTCGAATAATCCTGAAGAGTTTTCCGTATAATATCCTCGTAGATACGCACAGTTCCAAATGTGCAACAATACACGAATGCAATTAATATAATTCCAAATCCAACACTTTAATATTTATATCACTGTAAAACATAATAAGTCCACGTAAGTAACTCAATAGGGTTTAATATAGAAGCTGCAAGTATTTCCAAAATATATGACCAAACTTTATGTCCAAACTCTATGTCCAAACTTAAACGTAAATCGGCTAAAAGCCTTTATATAGACCCAACGAATTTCTAGAACGCAGAAACCTCCAAAACATTTACGAACCCCAGTTAAAAATAAACAAATTAATTTTCTAGCATGATCCTTTTCTTTCTAGCTATTAGGCGAATGCTCCGTTATGCGAATACGTCATTATTACTACAACGGTAAACAACCCCTTAACCTGACTAGCGTAACCTTAAACGCTGGTGTACTTCTGTACATAACAATAATGTATTATTATATTTAGACATTTTTTCTGTCTTTATAAATATGCCACTATTACATGTATGTTCCTTAAGAACGTATGTTAATTATGTTCATACACTGAACTGATTTCTTTGCACAGGGTCTACGAATATTTCACAAAATTATAAAACAGAAAAAAACATAGTCATTCTAGCTAATATTTAATCCATATGAGAGAGACTTTTCAATTAGAATATTTGTGAAGGATGAGAAAATATCGAAAGGGTACTGGCAAAGCCTACAAGATTTTAACATAATTTTTTAATATACAAATTTAAAATTAAAGTATATATCTAGAAAACAGAGCTATGCCTCATTTTCCTAATGTAACTAGATTGTGGTTGGTAAAAGTAGATGAAATTTTACTTAAATGATTAAATTAAAAGTATTTTAGCCCAGAGAGGCGACAATCTAACACACAAAGTAATCTAATGAAATAATCCTAAAGTCTTGTATTTAATACATATGGTCTTATGGAGTATGAGAAATTCTCGCTTATTGAGACGGGTTTTCCAGAAAGTTACAGGTGAATATAAAAATCTTCCAGAATACAGTAAAAGTCTGGCCAGGCCTTCGGCGCACACAAGCCAAGCGAGATAGTGTGAACAAAGGGTCCTAAAACTGGACTGTCAAAAGTAGGTCATCAGTGAATCATCTCTTTCTAACAGACGTTTTATTTAAATGTTATTATGGTTGTACACAACTTTTTGCTGTCTTTATGTTATTTTATAAAACCAGACAGATAAATTAATTATATCTTTAATATTTCTTAAGTTGTCATTTGAACATGACTGTTACATGTAACGTCATCATTAAATCGAATATTTCTCGAAATAACGCCTACAACTGCACAACATAATAAGATACAATTGTCAGTATAACTCTATTTGATTAACGTACTTACCGAAGCGAGTTGTTGTTGAGGTTATAGAAGTTGTCTTTCAACACATCTTGTTGTTAATGAATAGTGCAGAAATATATTCAACAATATTGTCTAGGCACGTGTTTATTCTATAATACGTTATATGTATGGTAGAAGGAAATAAAATGTTGACAGAATTGTCTCGGAACCAATAATATTTTTTCTTAAACTAGCTTAATTCAATAAATATGAAAATATGATTGTCACAAGTCCGATGAAAATTACGGGTTTATACATACTTATAACAGCATATACAATGTATATATTATATAGATTAGGTAATTAATATAAATTTATTTGCTGTATAATCATGAAACTACCGTCACAGAGACAAAAGTAATATTTCATCACACTATTTATGGTGTAGATTGAAACATAATTTAAATAATTTCTAAATGATACAATTTGCAAAAAGTTACATATATAAATATGGACGTGTTTGAATAATGTTTGTTGCTGTTGTTGAAAACTTAAAAAAGTTATATTGAACAAAGCCTTTATTTAATTGAACAATCCATAATCACGATGAATGTTAAACGATCTCCATTCTCATTGACATAATTGTTATACCTGGTGTATGTAAGTATGTAAAATATACCACACTGTCTGCATCAATAAAACACTTGAAGCAGCAATGATTAAACTATATTTAGAAATAAAATACACATTTTTGTACTGAGGAATTTGACCTATATTAAAACGCATCAAACGGCTGTTTCATACCAGAAAACAAGTTGGGTAACCGAGTTAAAAATTGATCACTTGTATTGGTTCGAGTAACCCCTTAGAATCACCTGTGTGAAGTCAATCTATCAATGAAATAAAGCATAAAAGGATTATCGAGTCTTCTTATGTGTTTGAAAGGTATACACGTTTGCTGGTATGGTATAGACGAAAAACGTTTATACCAGTACAATACCACTGAACAAACACACACACACACACACACACACACACACACACACACACACACACACACACACACACACACACACACACACACACACACACACACACACACACACACACACACACACACACACACACGCACTTACACACACGCGCACGCACACGCGCGCGCAGACACACACACAAACAGTAGGCGAGAAATATAAATAATTTTTCAAAATATCCCTATATTGGCTCGAGTCTCAGGGCGAGAACTTTTACATGGGGTGTCCTCCAGCTGTCCTGTGATTCGCCGGTGGTTCAACCCAGGTCATACCTGGAGCCATATGGTCACATTAGTTTGGTGCAATGCAACAACAATTAACAGCCTCATACTTACAGCTTTGGTTCTTTCACTTATTCGGTATTATCTCACATACCACACTCACAAGCTCACGGCCGTCGACATTCTTGGCATAATGCAGAGAAAGAAGTTTTTTATTAAATGGTTGATGCATGCCTGCCTTCATGAATCAAATATAAAATTGTAAATTTCTACTTCTGTTTTCATAAGCATTCATTTTTAATAACAGTAATCAATAAACATATAAAGCTGAAAGCTAATTGACCCTTTATGACGAAGAAGTTACTTCAATAAATTAGAAATAATGTTTATGATAATTAATCATCTTTAACTTCAAAATTATCAAATGCATTTTTGACACTTTCACGAAGTAGAACGAAATATGCGGATGCAAAATTCTTAATCATTCAACTGTTGCATTTGGTTCATAATTATTGCCCTAACCCGATTTTATGGCTGCAAAATTGTACCTTCACTAAAGCTGCTTTTTGACTCCTGTTTTTCCTTATTTGACTCAATATTTCTCCATCGTAACTGAAAATGTACTAAAGTGTCAGTAAAATAAGTAAATTTCCTTTTTACAATATACGTTCACGTTATGACATTGCATTTTTGTTTAATGTTAGTGTTTGTTTTCATTGAAATTTATGCTTAAAACATTACACAGTATTTAATTTGATAGAACTTGTCTTCACATTGAAAACAATGAACCATTTGTGCGAAGGCAAACCATTATTGTCAGAAAGACCAATTGCTTTTCTTATTAAAAATATCTATTAGAACGAAAACAATATTCGTGCGAAAACAGTTACCGTCCCTTGGAAACACAGACAGTATTTGTTGTCTGGTTTGCCGCTCATTTTCAATGGAATAATCAGTTTCAGTCTAAATGGGCCAGCTCTTATCCAATATAGGAAGGTAGTTATTTTGCCCTTGCAAAATTCAATGTTTTAGCTTTACCTTAAAGAAATAGGCTTTGTATTCTTTAAAATAGTTATTGTAATTGCAAAACAAAGTTATATGGTGAACATGTTCTATTTTTGGTGAACACTAAAGCTTACCATTCCTTCAACCAAACAGACGTCTTTGCTACTTTCTTTCACATGTGAAAGTTTTAAATAAGTATTGTAAAACTAGTCTGTTAATTTACAATTGTAATCTATCAATCTCACTACAGAGTCATAAATAATAGAAAGGACCGCTTGTACAGGACTCACTCAATTGCTACAGCCACGAACTTCGCGAATACTTTTCTCGCTCATTGCTACATGTTATAGTTTAGTTGAACGGAGCGTAACGTCTCAATGCAGTCTCTATATGTTCTGGAGAAAGAAACATTGCGATGTGCTTTTCAATCCAACAAATTAGCTCCCATGTTATGATATCAAAACAAGACATTACGCAATTTATGTGAGCATGAATAAACGAGGATTTCCGAATATGTAGATTTCTTTTCATTTTAACCTTAGTATTGTAAACATTATTGAAAGTTATTAGAGATATATAATGATATATGATTAAAGCAGTTAAGACTGCGTCGAATTGCAAGCATATTTGAAAAGCTGGTATTTTATGTCAAAGATATAAGAAGAAAGTAAAACTCTCGTGTTTATATCTGGCGCTTGAGCTTAAATCATATGTTGTTGTACATGAGCGAATGTGTATTTATATGAATTATACAAATGTCGAAATCAATGATTTTCTGGCACGACTTCTATGACCCGAAAAGATGCCAATTGGATCATTATAACCATTATAATCATTATCAAATTATTTTAATATACACCAGAGACTTGTACATGTAGAACTAGAAGCAAATGGGGTTTAACAAGTCATTTTAGGCATGCTCGACATAATACTAATGACCCGTTACTAATGCACTATATCTCCTATCTTGTTGTTCCAGTCAGTTATTGGAAAACTGTCGACTAGGTCGTAATGTACCGAAAAATGATAGCTGCCGATAATATTTAAATGAGGTAATAAAATCACACGGCTAGTTGTAAAGGTAAGGAGGTTCTCATGTTATACCTTTGTTATTTTTGAGAGAGACTTGATTAGCTTTAAATAGGGTAAATTGTTTCGGAAAACATGATTCTTATCGCAATCGCTTGTAAACGTTAAGACCGATATTACAAAACCCTTTTTGTGGCTTACCTGCTTATGTTCGCGTTCGTTTTTATGAGAGCACAATAGAATACAACCTATTTCGAAAGGGAATATATATCATTAATAATAATAAATAAAACGGATTCAACAATATATAAGGAATGCAACTAAACAAAACTATTTGTCGGAAATAACTCTAATGAAATTTTCATAAAGACGCCTAATTGGTTATTTGAAATGTAGATTAAATAAGTCCTAAATTCTCTCTTGTTTCATATAATAACATGTCTACGTAAAACATAATGTACATAATTATATGTATATATATATATATAAATAACAAGCTCATTTGGTTTTTTAGATATACAACACAGCAATAAAACATGGCCCCTATAGCTACAGCAATGTATTTTGGTGGCGAAAGACAAAACATGTTTGATGAGAACCTTCGGCACGGCTAAGAGACCTCCTCATATAAGGCCTTCGCTCCAACTGAGAAGCAAACCCACCTAGTAAGACGCCAAGGAATTAATACAATTTGCTATTTATCTTAATTTATACTTAATTATTTTTTTTTCCAGACTAGGAACTAATGAGTGATCTGAATAGTCATCTAATTAAAATCAAAAGCATTCAATATCCAACCGATCTGCTACATGTAGTGCGACAAATTAACGAACACGTAACCTTAAGCTACTATGCAATAATTACATTAAATATTGTAAGCATGTCTGTCAATATTAATCACGTGAACCATGACTAACACATCTTTAATGTGCCATCACTTATGCAAGTGAGGGAATTATCGCGATTTCCCAATTATTTATTTACAAACTTCTGTCAATTAATATAATTGAGAGATCAACGATTGTGTAGCCAATTAAATAGATGGGAAAGAAACATGTTTCTAGATGACGAAATCGTTACAACATAATACAATTCTTCGATATAAATATATAAAGAAGGAAGACGTTAAGCTTCTCAAATGTTTTGGAAAAATGAATTGATGACGTTGAAACGGTAACTGATTCTTCTCTTACTATATAGATATATCTATAGTTTTTAAACTGAATTGATTTCCATAAAAGATATTTTTATGTATCAGTTATAAAGTATATGAAAATGAAGCCACCAGTTGTGTTTTTTACAATCCTGGTTAATTCAAGTGTAATCATGCCTTGACGGCAACCTGTAAAGTATCGAAAGTATCGACTAATGTTAACTTAAGGGATCAGATTGATATTGAACACATATCCTACGCTGGATGTAATTATTCTGTTATTGATGTCATTCGAAATAGTTCGCCTCATGTTTAAAACGTTTCCTGCACTATTTATCAAACGAAAGGGTATCGACTGTATTGATATATAACCAGATAAAAGCCACGACTTTCTTATTATCACTTTTTGGAATTACATATATAACTTTCCTTCAGATTTATAATTAAACCTTAAAATATGTTCTTTCATCACGTTTGCATATAAGTGTTTCTGTAAGATCCTTTTACGGGACAACTAGTGCTATTAAATAAATTTACCACACGAATTTAAGCGACTATACTTAATTTATTAAGTGAAGTTAGACACAATATGTAGCAATTTAATCCTGCTATATTTATTTGCTTTTTAATATAATGATTATGTAAACATGCTGCTGCTATTGAAAATGAAATGTTGACATGGTGCCAACATTGCTCGTTTGACAATGAAAAAACATTTTTCAAGCTGATTCCATACTTCGCATGTTTCCTTGTTTCAAATTGTATATTTGCATAAACTGAACCTATTTCCATGGAATGTGATGAGTATTTTACAGCAAATCCAATAAGCTACCACCCTAAGCATTACATGTCACTAAGATTTATAGACAAAATCGTGTTTTGCTATTGGTAAATATTGCGCTATCTATTACATCTTATTTTCTCTCAATCTAAACACAAAGCATGCACATCAGATATCTAATTAAATGGATAGTTCTTCTGTAAATTTTTGCAATATTATTTTTATACTAGCTTTTTGTATTTTGAAAGCATTCATATTTGTTATTTCGTAAAGTGTAAACTAAAACTACTACCAACTACTTCGACACAGGTATTTCTATTTATTTACTTCAATTAAATGATTACGTACGCAAACAGATGAAATCCAGAACACAAAATGGTTATATCACCCTATACATGTTTGTTGTTTTTAAACCCTGCTAACAAGTTAATTATACCGTCATGAGAATATGGTTAATGCAAATACTTTTTCTTGGAACGATTGCTTGCTTGCAAGCTTTAAATGTTTTCAATCGTAGAAAATATACTTAGTTTTTTTTCCACCTATATTTTTCGTAGTGTGTGTATGCTGATATTATGCTACAGTGCATGCTCGCAATAAACATATTTCATAGAATATATTGTGTATTTGAAACACGTAAAAGCATCTTTTAGACATAACGTTCCACCATCTTTGTAAATTCTTTTCCTGTTACATATTGCGATGTATGCTTTTGTTATCTTTTAAGTTTTTAAAAATATAAAAAATATAAAAGTCTTTAATTTGGAATACGTGAACATATTTTAACACCTACACGTTAAGCTAAGTGATCAAACCATTACCTGTATAAATGCATTTTTAAGGATTTCACCCTGCTATAACACATTAAGCTTGCTCAATTATTATTGGCCGATCGCGAAAGGAGCACATACAAATAGGCATAAATAAACTGGCAATAAAACGTTTAACTAAAACAGTTCGAAAAGCGAACATAGATAAATGTTTCCTGTGGGTCAAGTGTTGAAAAAATGCCCTGTGAAAATGAAACAACAGAACGTCAACAAATGTAACCGCGGTTTATTTAAAATGTATAATGATAAGATTGTTTTTATACATCGTGCCGACACATGTATGGTCATATTTGTGACGTCCAGGTAATTATTGGTAGAGGAACATCTAGACTTTTGTCTGGGTAGAACCACCGGTGCACCGCAGGTTAACTGGAAAATATTCCCACATGAATGTTCTCGCTCCGACTCTAACTCTAGCCCACGCGGTGTGGGGCTGAGGACTTTTATGTCAGCAACATTAACCGCTCGGCCACGGGCGCCCCCTTACAATGATATACTTTTAATTATGTATATACATTTATATTACACATATAATTAATAAGACGATATCCATATAACGGAATAAATGAGTTTTATAATATAAAGATTGGACAAATGCGAAAAATTTAAGAATAATGTATGCAAATAATAAACACACTACCCCTAAACATATTAATTGCATTGTATAAGAACACGAATAGTATGTATTGTTTGCTTTACGGATAGCTCAATATTAAATATAAAGCATGTATCACAATATATAGTGGTGGATGATTACATTTGCACTAAAATAATGAAAATGAAAATACCAACTGAAGTAACAATAACACGACACTACCAACCATCTTGGAACATGCAATTATAGTAAACCGAGATTATTGTACAATTATACTATTAACGACCGTTACAAATAAAAATAAAAGCTTTGTGGTGTTAAATTGGGTGAAGCCGAACAATAAAAATGCTATGGTCCGGAAGAACCACATTTGTTATTTTTTATTAGTTTTACAAATAAATAAAACTTTTAATTACGAACCAATTTGCTTATGTTGTCGTTAAACAAAAAATGATCCTGTATTATAAATACATGTCTCGCAAAATTAAATGAATTTTCCCTATTAAGAAAAAAGTAGATTTTTTTAAATTATTGTTTTTTACATTTTTGTTAATATTTCAAATTATAGTGCCGAAATAATATGCAAATAAATCGAAACCATGACTATATTTTCCCTTTTCAGAACCTTATAATACAACGTTTTAATCTTACACTTGAAAGCATATACTAACCTGCTACAGTACATTATCATACGCATCTCTAAACAGTATATGGTGCGTTTCTATTTTTCGTCTCAAATTTATTTTTATGAATTTGATTATAATATGATATGGGACAAGGAGATAGTTTGTGTGTGCCGTGGAAAATATTCACTTATATAACCTTCCAGCTCCCACCATCAATGAATATTTTATGCAGAAATACGAGAAGAGAACTAATTGACATTCTGCTACTTTCGTTGAGAGGTTTTTCGTATCTTTCTTTGTCTTTCGTATCTTCACGCCTGCCCATTATGCACATTCTTTATTAAGGATAGTTGGAATTTCTTGGTCGAAGTCGTAACTTGCAAATAAATAACGTTTTATATAGACACTATGTAAACAAAGCCTTAACATTTAAACCAGGTCTTTACGTAATGTTTTCCATAGAAATATATTGCAGGATTCAAAATAAAAAGAAATATACTAACACTTAAATACTTAATAATTTCACTGGATTGGTTTTCCCTTTGAACAAAGACTACTTTGAACAAAGAACTACTAACATAATCAAAGTTGAAGGAAAATTGTTAATCCAAATTTGACATAAGCTAAGTCAACATACAATATCTAATCATATGTTAAAATAATTAAGGTAAAATATATTACCTGTTTCTTTTGCTACAAATATCAAGTCTCATGACTAAAACATTCAACAAACTTGAGTTCCTTTTAACTATGTATTGTCTCGCTCATGAAATCGTTCAAGCTGTCAAATGTCTTGATTTGAAAAGAATAAAAGAAAATGTTTTAATAGTACAGTTGATAAAAGATAATGGAGAAGAAAACAATCTCAAAGGCCAAAATCTTAGAATTTTTACGCAAAAACAACAATGTCAGTTTATCGAATTTTGCAACAATGATGTGACTATATTTCTGGACATCTTGAGCTGTCTGTTAAGCAAAATCTTCAAAAGTATTGGGAAGTCTTCTTGCAAAAGATTAACCTAATAGTTAGCTGTAGCACATGTCTGAAACGCTTTTATTGATATTGAAGGAGAATAATTTATGCTTTTCTTCTGGTTTTAAAAGTTTTTTTTCTAGCAGCTTTATACGACATTGCACCAATCTACAATATATGAAACACAATATCATATATAAAGAATGTGTTTTGCATCCTTTTCGTTTACTTAATCAAACATGAGATTACTTTGAGCCGTTCATTTAATTATTATCATTATACTAGAACACACATTACAGTTTGTATATGGTTACTATAGTAAATGTTAATCATTTGATTTTCTTTTTATGTCTCCATGTATACAAAGGGCAAAGTTCTGATTATATGTGTTGTGGCAGCACACATATTATTAAGACGTCTCACTAAAGTTACCTACCACTTCTCGACCAGTCGGTTAACTTATATTTTATGTATATAGAAGTGGTAAGCAGATCGAATTTATAATTTCTGTTACTGTAAAAACATCTGTTAACACTTACTGAGTGACGCCTGCCATAGACGTTCGTGGTTTGGCTACGGCATCTACGTACTTATCATAAACAACGTTAATGTACTTGTATAGACCCTTACAAACTTATCGCTTTCTACAGTCGAAAGGCATTCTGCCAAATTCACTACACGCATCAGCTTGCTTGTCTCCTATAGACCAATAATCGAATATATTCACGTTTTTTATTGTACAGTTGCCTTTTCAATTAATCTAATCTATCTACGATAAAATGAGATACTGCAACGTTAACCTAATTCGTTATGTGAATATGTATATTTTATAATTTTGTTTTGTTTCGTTCTTTTGTTTAAACAAAGTCAAATGAAGAGGATTTATGATGACGGATTCAATACTTTCCCAAGTATCTGCAAAACAACACTATGTTACTCATATGCGATGGTTATACTATTGCAAACCACTCAATAGTTACATACTGTCATTAAATTTAAAAACAAGGAACCGTAAAACCGTATAAACAAGAAGCCATTTTATGTTAACAGATTATCTAAACCGTCATCGGTAAAGTGCTATTAAGTTTTGTCCGATTATTACTTATATAGTGATATCTGTTGATTTCATGGTGTCCCTTTTAATGATTACATGTCCACGAAAAGAATAATAGTTTCGCTTATTATGTTTGTTGTATGAATGTATGTAATGGGGTTAAAATGCCCGCGCGATAAGTTAGCGGTCACGGTCACATGACATTTCTTATTTACAGGTAAGGCAGGTGAATTAGTATCGTAGTATAATATTAGACGAATTAGACGAGAAAATCGCATCTATGCCAGAACTTTGGTCTAATGATTAAAGGTCCGATGACATAATGAAGTCATAGTAAATGGTAGTGGTTCGAGTCCATTAAATAGGATTAATTTTGGGGCGGTGTCGTTTACGACATTGTTTAGAGTTATGAAGAAGCTGGATTTTGGAACCACACAGGATTAACCTTGACTACTCGAGGTCAGTTATTCATGCCTGGGAAGAAAAGGTGCGTGTACAAAAGGTATGTCTAAGAAGACTAGACGCGTCAAATGTGTCCTGGCATACTTTAAATTTTAGCATATTGTTATAAACTGGATGTTCATTATATTGCGTAATTCAGATATAAATAAATGCAGAGTTATGAATGCCGCCTACGAATATTGCTCATTGACATGAAAAAATAGTCGAAATGGGGAGTGAACTGCTATTAGAACGAGAGTTCCTTTGAATATCTTCTAGGCCGGGATAATTGCGATATACCTTGCGGGGACTACTGAACCAGGTTCCACGTGGTTCCACGTTAAAGTGTTAATTCCTTCTGATGAATATACTTCAATTTTAAACCTGATGATAAAACCGGTTACTTACTCGTTTATATCTTAAGCATACGCTTAAGAATTAATTGTACCTAGTTATTATCCTCATGATATTATGGCACTAAAATGCCTTTAATGTCAATGAGCCTTAAATGGCAAAACTAATGGTCGATGGGAATGATGACGCTCATGTGTCATAAACAGAATAGAAAACGTGACATGCCGCCACAAAACCTAGAGTTTATTTTTTTATGCTGAAAGTTGAATTATTTTATAGCTTTATCCATCTTTTTGCGGATTAATCATAACCATCATTCTCAGTGAGATGTAAAAGTAAGCTTAAGAGGTTTGGCGACGTCGACATCGGCACAGTTTAAATTGTAAAATAATAAGAAAATGCATTAATTGCTAAAATATTGTATGCGCTCACACACTTTTTATGTAGAGCATTCAATTAAACGCGTGAATTTCTCCCAATAAAAGCCTTATACTGACATAATGTTTGTGATTTCCAGCGGCGTTGTATACAAACATAACTAAAATAGTTCATTATCTATATTAATATCAACAAACCCATATTAATCTTAAGCAAAGTATCGTCTCTTACAAAAAGATATTTATCGAATTTATGAGATTCAAACAAAGATTCAAGCTTTATAAATAGTGTTTATTATAATTACCAACTTGTCGACAGCACACTGTATAAACAGTACATTGCACGCATGCAGGACCATACGGCTGTTGTTTGTATGCACTTTTAATGTAAGGATAATTTGCTGGGATCCTTTTAAAATCGTCATATCTATCCTAACAAATATTGAAAGTAGTTCAGTAAAATTAAATGGGTGCTTGCGAGGACCAAAAATATACACATATATTCTATCTAAAAACTATATTGAGCACACACAGACTAACCGACCTACGCCATACCTTAGGAGAAACAATCATTGACTAGAGTTTAATTAGCAATTATGGTTTTCATGAAGAAACAAAATAAGCAAAGGCCTCAGGTTTTTAACAGATACTGAAAAATGGTATGTACCTATATAAAATATCATATCTGATTGTGGGTTAGTGTCGATGTGGGTTATATGGGGCTTCATCGCAGAAGTAAGGCTATGGTGTAACCAATTGAAACGCATCGGATAATTTACGAATCATCTTATGGATATATGCCAAGAAAACCTCGCGAAAATAGGCTTATGAGTACCTATGACGTCATCAAAGCAGCAATTAGAAAACGCAGGGTTTTGATGTTATTATAAAATTTGTGATACATGTAAGGCATTTTAATTTTAATGCTCATACCTAGGCTACTTTTATATAATCAAGAATGAAGAAGTAAACTTTATTACTATGGTAAAGTTCCTAGTATGAACTTCATGACACACTTAAATGCAAACATACTAAAGACAATTTTATTGTTTAGTCGGAAAAGTGGCATATTGCCTAAATTCTATACATAAATGTGTTTGCAGTCTTACTTTGAAAACTCTTCTTCAACCGCGTTAGTATTTTGCACGAAGTTAATCAGGTTATTGGTGTGTTTAACGTATTAATGAATTTCACATTTTAATATGATGTTTGATAGTGAAAACTCCTGAAAACTTACTCATAAATAGCACTGGTTAAAATAATAATAGACGATAAAGCGTTTAATGCATGTTCAGAAGGTTATGTTATCTGACATCCATTATATTAAACAGTATACAGTCTAAATTGAAATTAGAGTGAAATTATCTGAAAATATCAAAATATTTCATATAAAAAATCAGAAACCAACAACAGCAAGTGCTTTATTGTCAATATGAAATAAACCTTTGTCTAAGAAACAAAGCACAAAGGAGGGCAAAATGTATTGGACTGGAGAAAAGAAAATTAGTAGAAATAAGGTCATTCAATCAAATAGCAGCCAGTCATTGACACTAAATAAATACAGTTGGACACAGAGTAAAATTCTTGAATTTTAAATCATGACACTTGAATGTCTATGTGAAAATAGCTGATATGCCTGCAATGCTGTCATTGTGATGAACTCTAACTTCAGCTGCTGACTGTAATAGCCAGGAACAAACTTCCTCTAGTATTTCGCCTATCTAAGTAGCATTAACTGCGTCACCATTCTGCCAACACCCAGTACTGACCTATGACAGAAAAATAATTGACAATTAAAAGCATGTCCACTTAAATTGTGTTTCCAGCACCAGTAAACTTTAAAATGCGAAAGATCTGTGCATTAATCCTGACAACTGTTTTAGGTAGTTAACTCTTAAGGTCAGTGGTTACAGTTTTGGCTGTTCAATATGATGGCCTGTGTTCTATTCCTGCTACTGCTGATTTCCTCCTCCCCTCCGTTTTAACCTTCATTGTTTCCAATTGTTCATGTGGATAGAAAGTTTGTTTTTCAAAAAACAGAAGCAACATAATTTACTCATTATAGCGACGTCCAGCTTATTTTGGCGGAGGAAGATCTCAGACGAATGTCTGTGTTGAACCAATGACGCATTGCAGGTCAGGTGGAAGATCTTCACACATTAAACCCTTCGCCCCGACTGAAACTGGAACCCACATGGTGATAGGCCGAGTTGTCAGAGGACATAAGTCCGCGATACTAACCCTGGACCAGGGGCGCCCCGTATTCAAAGAAAGTAATATAAATTTATATGTAAATTCGTTTATTTTAAATATTATTAATCAGCAGATAAATTATACATTTATAAACTTATCAATTTTTTATTTCAGTTCCTTCTGCTAATGATATTGATATTAAAGTTTGGTGATAGAGAATGTGTTAGCGCAGTAAATATTCGCTTTTATTGCATATTGTCCTGGATTTGAGCACCAGACTTGCTGATTAGATTTCTCGCCTTTGTTTCATCTTCGTAACAGAAGAAAGGAAAACAGCTTTTATATTAGGTAACAAAAAACAAATATGGCTAAATATTGTTAACAAACTTTATAAAACCAATTATTAACGTCTTTCCAAAACAAATGATTTCCAAATGAACCACCACTATAATTGATCCCTCAATGATCTCTGGAAGAGGTTTGAAGAGACACTTTACTGCAGGCTGAAGAATGACCACTATGTCCATCTCAGTACTGTTACCAATTTATGAAATATAAAAATAATTGCAGTTTGATTATTTTCAAACACACTTACAAAATGGTACCATACTAACAACATTGTTGACTTTAGTGTAAGTGTGTTAGTGTGTTTCAAACAAACAAGTGAATAAATAATCTCAACGTTTTCCACATAGTTTTTCTTATATCCAAACTATATGCTATGTAAAATAGTTGTTTTTAACATGAATTATTAAAACATTATTAAGTTTTCTCTATCTGCTGCATTTAGTAAATATAATTTACATGCATGAATGAAAACAATGTGACCAAAGAAAAATTAGTTTGTAAGGCACTTGTAACCTACACATGTATTATAACTTACAATTAAAACATGCTTGCTGTTGTGGTGTATATATCTTTCTTTATGTTTACGTTTAGAGACTAATTTGCTCAGGTATTTTCTCAAATATTGGTGAAATTTATTCATATTAAAACAAATATTAATATAGCTAATGATTTTTTCTATTGTTTTGTTTGTTTATTATGTTTATCGTCCCACCAACAGTATTTCCATTATCTGAAGACATTGTTCATTCTAATTACTTCTGTTTTATCCATAGATATTTAAAGGTACTCGAGAATTCACATCGGGATTTCCATCCTTTTCTGAATAAATTAATTTTATTGTCCAAAGTTATTCCAAGTAAACCGCACAAAAGCGATCAAACACTGTGTCTTGAAATTATATCAAGTAGTAGGACAATTACACTTTGTATGATTTACATTAGATCATAATAATTGTCAGTTGTCGTTGAATAGTCGCATTCGTCTGCTTGTTGTTAAATAATAAATAGGTTTTTGTTGTAGTTACATCACACCGACACAAGTCCCACTAATAGTTAGTAGCGGAAGGCCCCAAGACATATATCTGGTTAGGACCACCAGCAGGTCCGCTGGAAAACCTCTTTATATGAAAGATCTCACCACGATCGGTATTCAAGCCAATGTGGTAAAGGATTAATAAGTTACAAGTTGGTGACTTTAACCTCTAGGTCACAAGGACCATTCTATGAATAACATCATTGTAGATGTTTGTAACAAATGTTTATATTGTCAGAATAGAATGTGTCAAAACTGCAAACAAGGTTTGGTCAATTGAAAGAATGTCTATTTTTCAGTCCTTCACCTAGAATTCTGCATTGAGGATGCTGCAATTCGATAAATATCAGTATTTACAGTACAAAGCCCGTGTATTTACTACATATCAAAGTGTTTACTTACACGACGTTACTCAAACACTAGGTAGTAAAGAACAGCTAAAACCTAAATGTTGTAAAGAACTTATGTTTACAGCTAACGAGAGAGAACATACAAGAAATGAAACCACAATATAGTTCAAATGCAATTACCACAAAAAACAACAACAGCGTAGTAATAGAGCATTTGATTGTTTTGATAGACATGTTGATGGCAGAGATAAGAATCGTGCTACATGGGTTTGTAACGACCTACAACTAACTTATTGGAAATAACACATCTTTAGTGTTTAATGCATTCATTTTGGCTTAAATGGTGCATACACTTTTAAACACCTGATAATATCTGTATCTAACGAACTGCAAAAATGACATCTATAGTGTATTTGTTTCCATTCATATTAAGTGAAATGTACTCTTATAAGATTTTCTACTAGAACGTAAGCCAATATTTATTGTGTCTTTATTTGCTATTAATCATTTTTGCTAATAGTGTAATGGCGTTTGTATTGAAGTCTGCAAGTTGTCAAGTATACTATTTTCCAAGTCGATCTCTTTGCTGACATAAAAATAATAACAACCAACGTTTATGGTGTCGAAGTAAAATATTAGTTACGCTATTGTGTTGTTTTATAATATGCATTTATAAGCTATGCTTGCATTACCCGTTGATTAAATGTACTATATCAATCTCCTCTGTCCAGCTCAACTGCTTTAATAAGTCGTGAAAAGAACACTGGTTATCGCCACGTAGCAGTCGAGCTAATATACTATCGTATTAAAACTGCGATTTAAGGCAGCATGCCTTTTACCTATGTACATAGACATTTTAGTTTTAATATTAAAACTGGCTTATAAGTTGACTATCGTGAAAACCTTTCTCTTACTATGCTCCATTTCAGGCAAAGTATATTCTTACATCAATATCACTGATTATGTTTCTTCGTAAGAAACTGAATAGAAAATGTGACCTGTCGCCACAAAACCTAGAGCCATAATTCTGTTACGCTGAAAGTTGTAAAAATGCCAGATAAGAACTTAACCTTTCTGCTCCAGAGTGGTTTTTGCTAATAAGCCGTTAACAGAACATGAGCTATTGTCACGTAGCGATCGAGCTAATTTCCCTATCGTAATAAATCAGTGGCCTAAGAGAGACTTTTATCTAATTGCAAATAGCCTTTAGTTTATATTTTAAAATCCGGTGGCTTATAAATTGACTATCGTATTAAACTTCATTATATTCAATTTCAGGCAAAACGTATTTTCATCAATTAATTTCCAAGTCACTTTTTAAGATGTCAGATAGCTACTATTATTGCAAAAACTCTTTTTGTATTAAAATTCAGGAAGCGAAGCCTGACTGCGTGTATCTCAGAGACGTAACATACGTAACTGTTATCTTATTTAAACTGTCAGTCGCGACAGAAACCGACTTGAGTGAATAAACCGGTTCACAGGGATTAAATTTCAGATTGCGGAGGGGTGTTTCAAAGTCAAAACAGTAAATGAAAAACGAATCAATCTCAAACAAATCAACCCATAACGATGACGTTTGATAAAATCTAAGCATTTTTCATAAATAGAAAGGTCGTGAATTTAATTGTAACAACTGTAATTTGTGTTTGGAGTTGTATAATAGCAACATGAAATTGAGATAATATAGAGATAATATGCTTGAATTAGAAACAAAAACATCAAAGAAATAATTGAAAAAGTATGTAGTAGCCGGTTCATGCGACCAATGAATTGCAGAACAAAGGTTTCTCTTAAGACAGCATATAAGAACAAATGTTGATAACGTGCATAACATGACAACATTTATTACATGTACTTTTTTGTACGGCAACCGCGCTGCCCAAGTAACACTGTTGTAATCATAAATAAAAATTACAAAACTATGAAAACATCCCATGCATTGAAATGGTGCTTGTACTCACAACTATTTAGTCTTAAAGAAAGACAGATGTACTACAGTAAAAGGTGTAATATTTGCGTTTATGTTAAAACAGGAATGTTAAATTCCGCATCTTGACCGATCGGTTGATAGATAGAGGATGTATTGCTGGGTTCATTTAGAATTAGTTTTATTTTTCTGTATTCTCCGAAAGTTTTAATTGCATTACCTTTTGTATTTCTATGTTACACGTTTCTTTAGATCCATTTGCTTACGTGTTTAGATCTACACTGATTCTCATGCTGTTAGATTATTAAAATAATATAAACAATAATAATGGTTTTTGACCGTTTAAAAATGGTTACACTGAAAAAAACGATTAATTGTCGTTTCAATCTAGTATTTATAAGTCCTGACTCCTTTCCTTAAACACTGAAAGATTTTTGATCAGCATTTATTTGTAAAGGAAATTTCCATACTGTTGTAAGACCATAAATGAAAAACGTACTTTGGCACTCAGATTTATTGCGGCCTGTAAGTAATGATTCAATTTGAAATGCTTTGTATCCACGTATTTGCTTGACATTTCTTATTTCAGCAAGAAGTGGTAAAGTAGAAATATGACCCTTTCTGTGTATAAAGCAAATAACCAAATGTCAAAATAAATACAAAGAAAGAAGTAATGAGTTTTATAGTGTCAAAATTGTATGAAAATCTAATCTTCTAACACCGTAATTTATAATAAGCAATCATTTATGCTCAAAACATATAAATAACATAAGAAGATCATGGCAAACATATTAAGCATAGTATGTGATGGACTCTTAATATTTGCCTGACTTTACTCAAAACAATAATATGACATTATAAATGAACTTCGGATGATTACGATGCTTATATTCATGAAACATTTCACTTGTGAACTTGCTCGTAAGGACATACAAGAACAAGTGTCAATAATGGGCAATTAACGAGTCTTAGTTTAAAAGGTTGTGAAATGAAGTGATATATAGTGGTTTAGGTTTCATGAATTGTCCGAATGTACACGAACTAACTCCGTCCTTTACAGAAGAACCTTCCGATGTGATCTGTCATTCAACTGTATTGGCTGAAACATTTTGTTATATGTCAAATTGCCTTGCGATAAGGTAAAGAGATATAAGATAAAATGGTTGGCATAAGTAGAACTGCAAATGTTGAAGGCAATTCATTCACATGCTGAAACATATTGTAGTTTAAACATCATTTCCGACCAGAAAAAAATAGAACAATAATAGAACAACTATAGCAAAAATAGTCAATACTCTTAGGACTTCTAAGGACTCTTTTTTAAGCAACAGCATTAAAATATGTTGTGTTTACTTTCAATTTCTGTTTGGTTTAACATATCACATCATTGGTATATATATATGTTATGGGCGCACATTCGCAGTTTAACCACAGGGACTCATTCCACAGTGGGCTAAGTTATATTTTATGTATATACAAGTGGAAAACCTAAAGATCCTTCAATTTGCCATTCTTTTCTAACATATGTAAGCACTCGTTTATGATGCTGAATGGCGAAGTATTTCTGGGAAATTGTTCTGGCTCTCTGCCTAAATACAAAGCATTAGAAGCATATCTATAAATAAACTTACAATCACTTTTTCCGTCACGTGTGTTATACTATAATTTTCCTAATATCAATTTTACAGCATTTAAAGTTTGAAGCATTTAACATAAGTTTCAGTAAAAAACTGCTTTTCCAGATAAAGAAATCCTTTAATTTACAGAACTGTTGTAGTCCTCTTAGGATTAAATGATTCTTTTTAAAGAAGAATTTTGTCTAAAGAGAGACAATATAATAATAATAATAATAATAATAATAATAATAATAATAATAATAATAATAATAATAATAACAGGGGCCACAAATCCAACGTAGATAAAAATGTAACAAAATGTTGGAAGTTTTCTAAGTAAAAAGAGTGAAAAGAAACTCAACAGATTTTTTTCTAGATTATAACTAAGTAAATATACAAAATAGTCACGTCAAATGTCATACATATACATATACTAGCGAATGAAAATAAGTAAGACGTTATTCAGTAAAGGGATTAACTCGCTTTATTAAATGTACAATGTGATTACAAGGGAGAAAATACGACTTTAGATGAAAATACGAAGCTGAATTACAACTGCGAAGGCAATTCCAATTGCAAATAGCTTCCCGAATTTACACCTTTTGTAAAGCCTCGCGTTATTGGTATAGGAGATTGCCAATTGTGTCTATTTTTTCTTAGATGGGAACGGAGAGATATAAAGATATAGGATATCGTTTGTTTGTCTATAGGTTGTCTTCATCATCAAATTAACAACAGTTTCAATATGCTTCTTCAATAAAAGGATATGTTAAAAGATATGTCCACGTAACTTTATTTGAAAATGAATTTTGAATTTTTAACTTATTTATTTAAATAACAAAGAACCCCTAAAAGTAAAATAACAGTCAGTTATTTAAAGCACCACAAGTTACTGTTATATTGGCGTGTGCTTTGTTGGCTCCAATGCAAATACATAGCCACTCTATTATCCGTCATTTTAACTGTTTTAATTTTGTAGTTGCATGACTGATAGCAATTTGTAGTAAATGAACTCATTGTTCATTGAGAAAATATAAATGCATTTATATCCTCTTAGAATGACTGCATGCATGCCCTTGTCATTAGTCTAAGTAGTAGTTTATTGCTTAAACCAACTTTTACAAGAGGGTGTATTTAAAGCTCTTTAATTAAAGCAGAGACACTTTTCTGTTCCTGTTAGACGTTTTGGTATATAGGTGAAGTGTGGCTATAAGTGTCAAATCCTATTATTAATACATGTATTGTTTGATGGAATATTTTATTGTTTCAATCAACTTAACTTATGAAAGGATAAACGTCGCTAGATGGGTGGTATTTTAATACATTAGTGTGCCGAATGAACTTCGCTAACTGGTTGATATTTTTCAAGATGCTTGTGTTCAAAATGAACGTTGCCAACTGGGCGTTTTTCAATTGATAAGTGTTCTGATGAGTTGGCATATCATAAATTGCATATATTATTGTATGAAGAACGGTTAATACTTTTTTTATATAAGTCTAACGTATTTGTTCTTAACTCAAATCATCGATGATGACTTATGAACTTTGTAATATAATCTTTACTTTTTAAACTTTTTACATTGAAACCTGTCTAGTCTGCATTGTTTAAAGTCTCTTATGAAAATTAAAACAAAAAAAGAAAACAAATGTTTTGTTTCAAGTACAAAAACGCCTGTCAGAGGTCTTATATTTTATTGCAACCAAACGATAGCAGGGGTTAATCTAATTGATTTGTCTCTTTATTCGTTTAGCTTTTTAATTTCACCTTTCTCTTACTTACATTCTAGCCATAATTAATAACTCAAACATTTTTATGATAACAAACTGCGTTGTTAGTTAATTAAGGTTCGAAATTTTGCCGTCCATAGGCAAATGACTCTAAACTGTTTGTTCTATTAAAGCCTAACCAATAAGTACGTTGCTAAACGGTGGAGTTCAAGAGAAAACGTTGGTAACGTATCACTAAATACATGGAAAATCCTTTTGTCACGGTAATGAATACTCGAGTAAAATTGTTTCACTCTCGTCTGATTTTTGTCTTAAAAAGCCAATGATATTTTAAATAATTTCCTACATACTTTAAGAATATTCATAAAACATTTTTGTACTTGTATTTTCGAAAAAAAATGCTGGGTTTGTTTGACTCGCTGACCACGCTGTGACTGAGTGCCGAGTTGTCAACCAGTAGTTTTAGGTAAGAAGCGCCATTGTCATTCATTAAGATTAAGGACTAAACACTTTTGGTCAATATCAGAAATTTCATTAATATGCAATTGTTAGTTATGGTCTCTCTACGTTGTACATTTCTTTACCTCATGTTGTAATTGTTAAGTGTCAATGGAACAAACAACAATGGCTTGTGAGCAACGTCAATAAATTGCTTGCGCCGAAGGTAATGCCTTTTTCAATAATGCGTTCTTCGATAAATCCAGGATGTTGACTTTAATGATTGTTTGTGAAGCTTTATGTTTGGTACAACCTTCATAAAATGTTGTGACACCTTATATAGATATAAAATGGTTATTCTTATTCATTTAAGGTTTTCGATTTAAAGTCAATACCTTCACTGCTGAGCTATAGAGTCCAGTTCCCGACGCAGAGGTACGATTTATACTTTCTGAACCTTTGAGATATGTACATAACAAGGCTTGCGCGATGCCTGTCTTACTGAAGTACATTCACAGAAACAACATATTCCAAATCATTTACATGTGTGAACTAACATCAACATTATTCTTAAAAGTCACATGAAGTGTTGATCCAATGGTAAGAGCAAACTGATGACTAATAAAACACAAAAGGACATTGACATACCCTTTTAAGAGCAATCGGGAAGATATTCAAAAGAGAATTTGCACATGGGGCCATCGCTAATTTTAACTTTAATTGCTATTGCTCGAAGCTAAAACATTCAGTTTATCTACAGTGTAGATATTCTCTTGTGTAAAGTTTTATCTATCTTCGTAAAATGGAAGTCTTAAGATATCCCATTTTAAATTCAAATAGATTGTGCGCATAGTAAATGCACTTTGAACAAGCCTTCTATCAAGATACATTCACGCTAATCTACATGGTTAAATGATATTTATGCATATACGAATGGCAGGCAGCAGCATCTTTCAAATGAAAACACGTAAACCATGACACTTTACAGACATTTATTCATTATGAAGCATGAACAATAAATCTGGATTGAGACTGACAAATCACAGCTTCCCTTACGTTCTAGTAATATTGCTACGGCACCCGGGGTGATGTTGTTTTATTGGTTGGACTCCAGTTTAATTTATATTAAGGAATAATAAATAACGACCAACGATGTATTAGTGTTACTAAAAATTGATTTATTAATTATTAATCAATTGAACAAAATAGTATGGGTATATCAATTCACTAATTTTCAGGATATTTCTTCACTAAGAATACAAATATATAGACCCTGAGAAAATTCTACGCTCACATATAAAATCACGTGGCTACCATTTATAAATACACAATAAACAAATATTTTATACAAATTCACCTTACGGTAACAACAGTAAGAGCCTAAGTCATCTTATTTGCTCAAATCTTCGACCATAACGTTAAAGAAAATATTCACTACAATGACAACAAAAATGTATTAATTTTAAATGTGTATTTCCCACATTTTTAATTAATTTTGCGTGTGAATTTACGTATCACTTATCCCTTGAATGGAATAAAAATTTAACAAAAATAAATAAAACATGATCGAATAAAATAAACGTCTGGAGTCCTCGACTGAGGAAACACACGGCTATTTATTCTGATCCCAGTGCACCAGAAAATCTTGCGCAGGCACCAGAAAATTTCTTGTGAATGCACCAGAGAATATTGTGCATTCACCAGCAAATCTTGTGCAGAAAAGAATGCACAAGAGAATTTTGTGCAAAAAAGCACGCACAAGAAAGTCATGTGTAAAAGATATAGTGCGCTGTAAGAAGTATTCTTTAACAATGATACCGGCAGAGGATACAATATTAAAACACATGTTCTACCAGATAATCATAATTTCCGGTTCCTAGAACTACACACCTCCTTATTCAGAGAGATTTAAACAGACCAGTAAACTTGCTGCATCAAGAAAAATGGCTACCCTGTCTAGGTTGCTCGTCTGCTCAGACAATAAATAAGTAAAATCCTATTCAACAATGTCTTCGTAAAACAACTAGTGATTTCTAGGATAAAACAACGTGGCTACACAACTTATTACATGGATCCTGAGGATATAGGATCACTTACATAAGAATAATGATGATGTAAACAAAGGAATTCGCAGAAACTAATTACATTCGAAGTAAGATACAGTTGGTTAGTAAGAATGTAGCCAAATCACATGTATAGGGCTGGCTGTTCTGACCAATTATCAAGTCTTTATCCTTGTGCTTATGATAATCATCAGCTGTTAAACTTGAGGTGTAATTTCAAAGGTGAGTAAAATAAGCATTTATGAAAGAAAACAACATTTGTTTTAATACACCTAATCCTGGGGCTTTACAATATGATAATTTTGATTAGATTTTCTCTATAGCATTTTACAACAGAGTATATTTTCAGTTTAGGAAGAAATCTACCTTTTGCAAAGCGCTTAATTAACATCGAGTTCCGGGTGTTCGTATTTTGGGAAGATGGTTGAGGAGAATCAGTTACTTATCCGGATTCACTGGGATAAACCTTGGAAGTCGTAACTATAATTCTATACTTAGACTTTTATTATAGAAGTACTTGTTGCTTGCCAATTATATACGTTTTCAAGTGTAAACGTTTTCGCAAGGTAGTTTCTATGTTTTGCAATTTTTTCCAGAACACATGTTTTGGTTGCAGTATAAAATACTATATCTTAGACATTAAATGTCATTACTAAAGTAGACAATATGGCAACGAACACTATTTTATTTTTAAAATATAGTTTGAATATATATATATATATATATATATATATATATATATATATATATATATATATATATATAAATTGTATGAATAATAATAATGATAAGAAGAAGACTGTTACACCTTTATGACTCACGATTGTGAGATGAAAGAATTGTTGATACAAACAATTGTGCTAAAACTATCTTACATAGACAAACAATGAATAGCGAACAATGGCAAGGTTGCACATTTTGCAGTTTGTTTGAAAGAAGAAATAAAACAACACGAAGCGCGAGGTTGGAGCGCTCCACAAACCAGGTTTAAGCACCATAGTCTGTGCTTTTGAAGACTAATGGTTCCAAGGTGGTAACTTTTTTTTGTGTGTGTAATGTCTCGTCTTTGTGTTTCTGTCACCTTTACATTTGCTCTTTATGCCTTTGTCTAGGGGTAGTTCAGATTTAAATATATGTGGTGATTTTTATAGGACCTTTCATATTTTCCTAATTAGCAACTCATACTAATAATGTGTTAAAAGATATTCACGTATTCACCCAGCAAAAATGCTAAGATGACATACAAGAAAAAAACAACTGCGGAATTGTTAAAAAAGTAGTCCGTGATCAATTGAAAGAAATGAACAAGAAAAAAGATGAGAATGCGTGGAATAACTTCAAGATAGAAAGGAAACGCAAATTACACTCCAGAGTTTAAAATTGTCAAATTCATGCCTATTTTATATAATCTGATATCGTAATTTTAACTGAACACTCCTTCATCCAAATGTCAGTACTAGTGGATTTACTAAATACTAAAGTTTTTTCTGTATATATTTTGGTAAACTGTTTTTGTTTTATTTCCGAACAACAACTAAGCAACCCAATCATGGTTATTATAGCGACGTCCAGCTTTTATCGGTAGTACAAGATCTCAGGCCAATGCCTACAAATAACATACCGCGCATCGCATGTCAGCTGAATCGTCCCATTTTTATTCGTTTGCGCCTCACCATCCTTCCACTGACACTTGAACTTCTAACTGAAGGTTTATTTTATGCACATTTATGTTGTAAGCAGAAATAAGTATGTTTCCTTGTCATAGTGACGCCAGCCTAAAATAGGTTGAATAATTGTCAAAATCCATAGCTTCACATCAACAGATGTTATACATATATATTTTATTTAATATAAATATAATTCGAAGCATAATGAGATATTTCAGTTCTAAAGAAATATATTCTTACAATCTAGCAATGCATATTCGTAATATGTTTCAAAATTGTATAGCTGTTTTAAGGTACAGGGAATGTCATTTCATTCTGATTAGTTTTCTCTATAATGCAGTCATAGCAAGCTTGCTTACTATTTGATAAAATGTTAACAGCAAAATGTAAAATATTGGATCTCATTTCTAAAATTAATTTACAAATTTAATAATGTTTCAATGTTAAAACATTTGGTTTGTTGAAGATTGTTCAAGAAAAAAAAGTAGATCATTACTTATTAGCACATTGTTGTTTAGCAGATGGAACTAGTTTCTTTGTTACATACAAAAAATTATCTTAAAAATATTGTAAATATACATATTGGATTTCATGGTAAGGCTTTAATGTTTCAACATTGTTGCTTGCAAGCGACGTGACGATGCGTAAATGACAAAATCAATACAATCAGTTGCCGATTACGAAAGGTAAGTCAACAAAATAACACACTGAGGTCTCAAACGGTTTTCTGAGACCTTACTTCCCGTTTTAGCTTAAAGTAGAACAATGTTATAAATGAAAATGAAATAGCGTATCAAATGCATTTTACCGTTTCCATGCGGTAAGTAGCGGGTTAAATCGATTTGTTAAATGACCAATCGTAGATTTGTTCCTAATGTTGGGATATGTTGCAATGCAAATAGGACTTTGGTTCCTCAATTCCATTTTCATATGAACAGGATGCTACCACTATATCGTCTTCTCTGGTATTGTTTTCTTGATTCAACAAGTTATTTTCGTTTATTATCAGCATTTTTAATACCTCACTCTCTTTAAAACACTATGTGGACATTAATTTTGAATGACTTCACTTCTTTCGTCAAAACTTATCAAAGAAAAGATTAGCGCTTGAACATTTGTTATTCAAATAGATCGGTTGTCTTCATTGCTTGCATTTAAGAACCCGCGAGGTTAGTGCTTTGTAAAACCGGTTTAAGCATCCCAGTTGGTCAATATTGCCGACTGACCGTTCCAAGACGGTAACTGTCGGGTTTGCTCTTTTTATAAAATGACTCATCGCAGATTTGTTCTTACGTTGAAGTTTGGCTTGCATGTGAATACATGTGTCCTGTTCGTTTTCAAATGTTGGTATATGCTGCAATGCTCATGGGACTTTGTCTTATATTCTTATTCTTACATTATGTTAGTTTACAGATAAAGGATAAACGACAAAACAGTACGCGTAAAACTAGACATAGAATTCAGACCAAAGAAACAACTCTTACGTCTTTGAACAGTTTGTCGGTAAAACGATAGACAGGGTTCTCCGACATGCTATAATTTTATATCGTTTGAATTGTATCATCAAATTTCTGGTGCAAATAACGTTTCAGATATATTATGTGACACATTTAATGGTTGTTTGTCAAAAGTTGTTCAAATTATTTCAAATGAGCCAATAAAAAGAAATATTTAAATTCTTTTAGCACTGGGGTGACCTGAAAGATTTTAAATTACTTACATGTACTTAGGCTAACACACAGTATTTGTTTCAGACAAAGGTTAATTTCGAAGCCATAAATGATTTTAGCAGAGAAATAATCTCACATTTCATGAAGTTCTTCCTAACTGATGAAAAGGTAACATTTGAAGAGAGATATTTACAACAACGACCTGCATCGCAAATAAATATAATTACACAGAACACTATTCACAAAAAAACGGTAAATGCATAGGACGCGCTTTATTATTGTTTTAATAGGCAAGAACAAAAGATCCTATTAATATATCGACAAATATATTTAGATTTGAACTACCAAAACACAAGGACTGATACACAAGTTAATTTTAAAGTGCAATGTTATGACGAGACATTGCACATTTAGAGAAACCAACAGGTATATGCTTGTGATGTCAATTGTTCCAGGGACCGGCTTTGATGCTTAAACGGCTACATGTATATGAAGCACTCCGTCTTCGCACTTCCAGAAAGTTTCAGTCAAGAAAAACAAAAACTGTAAATAAAAGTACCATATCAAAGTGAGACAAGTGACAGGGAGCACCTGCAAAAAAAAAAAAGAAAAAAGAAATTAACTAATTAAGTTCACTTCCTCTTAATTTCAGTAACTAACTTTTCGGTGGTATGCGAGTTGTCAAAATAGACATTAATAAAAACTTCTCTTAACGATTACATTCCACTTGTTAGACTGACTGTTAAGTTACATTTTATGTCATAACAAGTAGATAGCGGATCGGATTTATATCTGTTATTCTTGTGAAACATCTGTTAACACTTATTGAATGACGCCTGCCATAGACGCTCTTCTTAAATTAATTTGTCCACGCTGTTTACATACTTATCACACACATCTTCAACATACTTGATCAATAACATCAATTTCATTTACAAAATTAGCTACAGGCTTACTTACTTGTGCTCTTTGAGGCTTTTCTTTGCTTAAGCAATGCAGATGGAAACATTTTATGTAGTATTGTCTAAATAGGAAATAAATCTGTAAACAATCCTTTAATAAAACCTCGAGTTTCCATGTCTGCTTTGACATCCGATGTGTAAATCAAAGATTGCGGCTCTTTTTTCCACCATGCTTTTGTAGAGCAAGTAAATCTTTAATCACTAATTTTAGTTAGTCGTTCAATCATAACTTTGTTATTGCTTATAATTATATATTGTTAGTGTCATTGTAAGTTAATAAGAACTTACATTTTTTTGCAATAGGTTAATGTAAACATTTTTGAAATTTCAATGTTAGCTTTGCTTGGCCTTTGGTAATTTAACAAGTTGCTCAGTCGTGATCCTCAATGGAAGATAACCAAGAATTGAGTGGAGAATGACATGTAAAATGGACGTACACTATTACATTTAATACCAAAACTTAAACATACAAAAACGTTATAACTGAATTGGTTCCTTTTAACTTCTCAATATTTGTTTTTGAAATTAGAAGTGATAACATTCGGACTAATTGTCTTTTCAAACCACTTTATTTATTAAAAGATAATCATGTTTAGCGTTTAATACCTTCATATTTTGGTAATTGTTGAATATAATTAAATCACAATAAAAAGCAATTAATTTGATATACGTTTAAACACAAGCTTTAAGATAAGCAAACTTTACATTATGCGAACAACTTAATACGATAGTTAACTTATATATATTTAGTTCAATAGGCCATTAACGACAAAGCCCATGGTTTATTAACATGAGACATCGTGCTTTTGTGTGATAAACTGAGCAGACAAAATGTGACCTGTCGCCATTCAAGCTTGAAAAGTAACATCGTCGAAGAAAATGGTATTCATTAGAAGATTTTATTACCTTCGTTCCTCATACATCTTCGAAAATGAGAAGACGTAAGCGATCACGGTGAAATAGTGTGGAGAACATAAAGTTTACTGAACGCAGTAATAAAATGGTGTACTTGCATTCACATAGTCCATATAAGGATATTTTTTATTAAACAATACTGCATATATTCACCGCGTAGAGAAATACGTTTACACTTATACCATGCTCACGCCAAAATCACCGGCATATAATTGTTGAAAATATTTCGTATTCACTAAGTTGGTGTAGATATACACAGGAATTAACAAGATGTTATGATTCGAAAGCCGGGTTTGATTTGTTTTTATGTATACATTGTGTGTTAATGATGACATATTTAGTTGCTTACTGACTGATTGGCCAATTATATTTCATGTTGACTTTAGAAGTGCACTGTGGCATAAATTAATATTTTCAAATTTGATAACATCTACTCACCCGATCGAAATTATTTTTTAAAATCGTCTACCTGTCATTCATGAATTTTATTGTATCGCTTCATATTTGTCATAGTGGTTAAGTAAAATCATAAATATTTGCCCTTGTGTTCGGGTGTAGTATTTGCGCAGCTGATTGTTAGGTAAATGAAAATCGGAAAAAGCTATTTTTAATGTTTATAGCTGTCGTAAAAATAGCCTTGAACATTATCAATTCAGAAAAAGAAAGCTATATTCGTTAATAAAATGTAAGCTCTATAACGTGTTTATCCATAGCGTGCCAAAAAGAAGGCCATCTTTTCCACAGCTTTCGCAGAGAATAGAAACAATGCGAACACTTTTAGTTTTGCTGAAAAGACACATTGTAAATTATTTTCTTTGTATAAGACAACAAATACAATAACGTTGGAACAATAAAAGACAGGGCCCTCATATTATGATTCGACCCCAAACAAGCAATTATATTTTAATTTCTTCAAATGATTCATAGTAGTTAAAAGGGCTTACTAAAATATAACTTGGGGAAAGTAGCATTTATGTGTGGACATGAATATTTAGATTTCATTTTATAATTTACACTTCTTCGGGGAAAGGGGGAGATATTGCTTTCTGTATTACATGTATGTATCTTTTTGATGGTGTTCATATTATATCAAGAGCTTCCAAAATGAAAAGCTTACAATAATTGTCTATTATGAAACAAAAACAAACACATGTAAGCTTCTTTTAAAGCTTTACTCTACTGTTGCATCAGTGCCTCTATTCTGTACTAATAGGCCCTGGCATTTAATGACGTTAGGATAGAATCATGCAAATATTAAGACGATATGCTGTCTAGGGCTATAAGATGTACTTACAAATTATATATATTTATTACGAATTAAAGAATCATTTTGTCATATATTACATCGGTGCTACAAAAAGGTCAACAAGGTCAACTGACGCTAATTTCCGCTTTCGCTGAGCTCTTTGTCTGGTACATATATCGAGATTACATTGAATGGCTGTTACAGGTGTTGAAGAAAATTGGCGTTCACTAAAGTGCGTTGTTAATAAAGAGCAATTAGTTCGTATAAGAGATCGGCCTTGTTAATCCGGCGAGAGATGAGAACTACCTTTTGCTTGCTTAACCTGTGGGAGAACTTATTAATTATTTATCCACTAAACTACTGTTATCTATGCTACTTACCTAATATTCTATTTTTTCGGATACTTAAATTGAAAGTTAGTCTTACTGGGGTTCCCATTTTCACAGACAACAGTGAACAGAAAAAATGGTTGCAACTTTTGTTTCGATTTCTACCTTTTAATTCCATCACACGTATTTGATTAACAATTACTTGATAGTCTGAGAAATTTAATTCTTGAACAGTATTCTCTCTAATGTTTCTTGGCAAGGCTCATAAAGCTAGGTCATTTATCGACCCCGAATGATTTGGCCACTAGAAGTTAAAGTGACAGGATAGCCTATTAAATAGTGTCAGAGCGATTGACAAAGCCTGAAGTGCCAATTATTAACTTAAAGGAAGAATATGCGCTATACGATTCTGATAATAAAAAGATTAACATTTAATGTTTGGACGAAACCCCTTTCAAATCGATGCATTTTGTATGTCTTTAATTAAATATTTATATACAATATCATTCCTTCAATAAGTATTCTTCAGAAGCTTTGAGAACAAACACAAAGTAACTAGTGTAGGCATTTTTTTTTGTGTGTAGTTTAATATGTGTTAAGACAACCGTATTTTTGTCATATTAATAAAACTTAAACAATAAACATCCATTGGGATGGATTTATTTATTGAATTATTCCCCTTGTTTTCCATTCAATACACTCATTACATATTTCCTTATTATTAGTGTCATACAGCTTTTTGGTTGATGACGTCGGAAAGACGTCATCGTAATGCAGAACGTCGTACATCACTATTTCACCAAGTATTATTATAAAAATTTCGTAAAATTGGCGACTAAAATCATGTGTTAAAAAATCTGACATATGTTGTCATTTAATACAATCAATTATAAAACTCGTCCAGGAAAACTGATAGTAAGTTCGCTCGGTTACTATAACTTTTTCTTAACTGTTTGTATTAAATGACACCTCGTGCCAGGTTCTCTTTTAGGAGACAACCCGTTTGATATTAGATTATGATGATTTTGTCTTTTAAAGGTGTTTGGAAACGAAGCAATCTCATACAAATGTATAAGAATAGGATGGTTTCTGTTCCAGATCGTGCCAGTAGTTTCAATTTGCGGTATTGTATGTTGATGTGTTGCTAAAATGACTTAATTTCTTTGTCTTTTTTCTTAAATATAAAGATGTAAAGGGAAAACATGTTAAGATCTTTTTATTAACAATTTATTTTCCCTTTGTTAATGTATTTTTCCAATTGTATTGCTGAAATAAAAAGCAAATTCATCCAATTAAGTCTAAGACAGCGTTGATAAATACTGGCTCGCAAAGACCCCCTGCATGAATAAAAATAGATGGTTTATCGGTAGTATGTTATGCAGACATATTTTGTGGGGCATTCTAAAGAAAAAAATACTGGAAATTTCATTATATATTATAACTTGTTTGTAAGTTTGTATAAAATTAAACGTTGGTAGAAATTAGTTAATAGGTTATAGTTGTTTGGGAAGAATTAAGGCTTATGTGCGTGTACGTAAATTATATAAAAAAATATATAGTTTCTTTATTAGTCGCAATTACTGAAGGGAAATTTTATTGTAGGTTCGTTGAATTAGATGGGAAAAATAAAAAAAACAAGGATTTCATTTATTTCTTTTAACATGTTCACAGAAAGATAAAGCGACATTATTATTGCAACAGTATCTGAATCATTCATTGAACAAAAATACTTCGTACATAGATCTATTTACAGTAGTTCTTCAATAATAACGCTGAAATAACTTGTGTATCTAAAATGAGAGTGATATAGATGCCCTGTGTAAAGCGTGAACAGAACACAATTATTTTTTGAATTGTTGTAGTTCTACAAATATCTATTCTATTATAGTATATTAAATATGCTTTATTAAGCTATTTATCGTGTATCTAGAAGAATCAACAACTGTTTATTGATTGACATAATTGCATTCAGTGATGTTGGTAGTAAAACCTATAATTATTTTTGTTTTAAAACTCCACATATGTGCTCTTTCTAAAGTTTAGTTTTTCTATTTTACATAAATGAAGGAAATTCGATATTAGTATAGTTTTGAATGAGTGAGTTATCGATTTGGTTGACTTGTTACATTTATATTTCGCATCAATAGACTAATTTTGACTACAACGTAAGAGCATAATTATTAGTCAATTACAAAACACGTGCTATTTATAAAACTCGATAAAACATCTGCAAACCCCCGAACAAAAAATTACGTTGTCTGATCGTGAAAGAATGAAAAAAAGTTTATTTTTAACATGATCTTTAAAGGGAAGATTGAGCACGTCCTCAAATCGGCTTCAAAAATATGTTCACTATAAGTACCCTAACAATGATTGATCATTATCTTATCGAATAATAAAAAAGTACAACTTGTACATAATTACCGCGAACACATAAACATAATCTTACGGCAGCGTATTTACAAAAAACTCAAAACAACAACAATAAATACACACTATCTATACGAAGAGTTCTCTAGAGCCAAATGATCGTTACGTCAGGCCACCTAAGTGATACAGATTTGGCTGATGACTATAATTTACTCAAGAACGCACCGATGGACATTGGCAAAACGAACAAGTTTGAGCATTCCTGACCACTATAGGCATTGGAGTAAATGGATATTGAGTGCTCCGGAAACTATAGGATATTAATTGTTAATGCTAGAAGAGGAGATATCGTATGATTTTGTACCCACTGTAGACAGTAAGCAGATTAACTTGAGGGTGTATACATAGGAAGCAACCTATACCGATCTTGAAATTGCCTATTGCCAACGCACACAATAAAACGTGTTTCATACTAGTTATGATTTAAAAGCAAAATCTAAATATTTATACAGGGATCCTTTGGTGAAACTTAACGAACACAATTACCCGCATAAAAGTGCAAGAGTTAACAAATGCAGTTATAACAAAATTGTTACATGACGTAGTTTTTATACCTTAAATATTAAATATAGAGAGTTAAAGCTTTAAACATGCACACACGAATTAAAATGCTGAGCTGGTTGATCTTATTTTTTATTTCACTTTAGTCAAAGAACTGCCAACCAAGCTTTTGCTATTGTTAAGTTTATTTTGTGTGTGGGCGATTCGCTTAACCACACTTTCCTTGATATAGTTACAACACCCATATTTAGTCTGAAAGTTTCGTTCTCATTGCATTTTCGAAACTTTCTTTGTCGGTTTGTATTTAAATCTGAAACCAACGTTATACCTGTGTATATAAGTAGAACTGAAAAAATAATCACCTGGTACAATGTACATCAATGTCTTCATTTTTATAAACAGAAGTCGCATATTTTCTGTCAAAACCAGTTTATTTTACGGGATATGTTAATCATAAGCACTGTTGTGTTGAAGTTAAACTGTTACAAAAGGGATTTTCCAACTGAAATATCTTTACTAATGATAATTTTGTAATTAATTAATATTATGTCACTTTCTCCCGCCAAATCTCTCGCGTACTTTAAGAAAGCATATATGGCAGTGATTCAAAACAATTCCAACAACATATGTACAAAGTAACAATTGCACACTACACGGACTAATATAAGCACACATACATAAGTTATCCTGCCGCAAAGGCAAGTATAAACAATATGTACAGACGCCGATTTGTTTCGGGCGCATAATAACAATATACAACTATATACATAATAAATGAATAAGTGCGTAGGAAACAATTTTTATGACAATAGAATGGATGGAGATTTACAGCACATTGAAGTAGCCATTATCCGATTTGGATACTAAACACGTTTATATTAATGTATCATTTATTCTACACTATTGTGTTGTCAACTACACAATGTATTTACTTTTTCTCCTGGGAGCTACACAATAAAATCTAAATTATCTATTGTCTCTCGTTACCTCTTTGTCATAGCAAAACAGTATTATGCAGATAGAAAAAAAACCCCATTCGTTTCCACGTTACTTTCATTCTAAATTTGTGTTGAGCCGTCAGCCTTGTAAGGTTTATCAAACATTCATTTCAAAACATGTAAACAGCTGAATATTTTTATTTGAAATTTTTCTGGCATAAATTTTTGACGATTTATTTTTAGTACTAAAATATGTCACAGTGTTTATACGAAACATTAGTATTAAAGTGAAATAATAATTAGTTGATTCTTTTATACCTGCGAACCTCTAAAAGAATAGAAAAAAAAATTGTTTTATCAAGCCTCTCATAGACGATTCGGTAGTTTGTATCAACACTTGTATAAAATAACGCAAGCATTTAGAAATAATAAATAAATAAATACATATGTTCACTAGTTTGTTCAAAAGCATTCTTACACAAAAATATCCATACTCTCTAGCTCAATAATTATATACAAAATCTTATGAATACGTCAATGTCAAAAACTACAAGTCGGTTTGCATTAATTTCCGCTCTTCGGCACACACAGTCATCGTAGCTTTTGTATGTTCTGTCGGTCTTTCTGCGAGGTTAACCTGACTCACGTAGTCCTCAGTTGGCCCTCCGCATATCCTGTAACGCTGGGATAACATTGGAAAAGTTTTCCGGAACGACTTCCTAAAACCGTCACTTAGAAAAGCGTATACAAAAGGGTTTACGCACGAGTTTGCGTATGAAAGCGTGTGAGCTATGATACGTATATTGTACATGATGTACGTTTTCGGGAAGTAAGGATCCAATTTAATCCAAAGATTGATAACATGAATGGGGAGCCAGAAAGTGGCGAACACAATGACCACTGAAGCGACCAGTTTAGTGACCCTCTTACGTCGCTTGTCTTGTTGCTGTGCCTTCTTCGACTGAATGCCGTTCGTCTGGATTTGCTGCAAACATTAATAAAGAATAACAAATTGCAAGGTACTTCAGTTTCTTTTCGGTAGACTGTTATAAAAAAATATAATGTAAATGTTCGGGTGAGTTGATGAAAACTAATATTATTTTTTAATATTTATCAAACAGGAAATGCTGGCATCAATTAAATCATATTATCAAATATAATACTATCTTGTAAAGTGGTATATTTATTGCCATGTTGCCTCTGCATTGGAATATCGATATTCGGTTTAGCCCAATCTTTAAAATGGGGTTTAAAATGTAGTTGAAATTTGTGATTAATAGATGGTTAAACTATTTTTTAACTAATAAGTAACACAAGTGTAGTAAAGATAAACACAATAATTTATCAACTGTATCTTACCAAACAGTGAGAGAAAATAAATATTAAACTAAGACTAAAATACTAAATATAGACATTATGTCATTTTCTTCAGCCAACTCATGAATGTACCCTTCGTAGATATTTTTCATCATAAGGTTGCTTTGTGTCTTCATATTCATAAATCACAGGAAGTCTTACCCCAGATGAAACCATCTGGTTTTTCCAGAGGGTGCTGAGTATGCAGGCGTAGCAGAAGACGATAACGGAGAGAGGGACGATATAGGTAGTGAAGACGACCACAATGATGGAGGCCTTGCCATAAGTCTCCTGAGGCTCGGGCCAGATGTCGACACACATCTCAGCACCTTCATAATTTACCACTTTAAAGAATATAGCAAACGGCAACGAGATGAAGAAGGAAACTGAAACCAAAAAAAAAAACAATAAGATTAAACTAATAGATGAAATAAGAAAAAGACAGTGCGTAGCGTGCGACTTTTAAACAATGAAAAAGCATTTATGGATTTATGAGTGACAGCAAGGTTCATTGTGAGACTGGAAAAACATATACACGTGTTTATAAAATCATTTAATAAGGAAAATTGTGGCGAATTTGACTTTTGATAAAAATACAACCTAAGACATACGACTATGAGATATCAACACCAACAACTGAATTAAAAAAATCAAATATGTAAATTTATATTTTCTTTAAGTACATTTACCAGAAATTTTACACTAGAAGTGACTAGCCCGCGAGGGATTAAGAAGAATTGAAATATCTTGTTTTGGTATAGACCATTGTCCAATCTATTTATGAACATAACTTTCTTTCGTAGCCTCTTGACTGTCTTTTAATTTCGACAATTCTTTGTGATCCTGAAACTGTACAAATATTTATTTTATGACACCATTACTTTGATCCGATACTATTAATTTTAATTACTTTATTTATTATGACGCATTTATTTAGATTTAAATATATGTCGTACCATCAACTGTTCTGTTTACTGTTAATTTCGCTGCTTGTATCTGTGAAACCCGTCAGGTAGTGGGAGGTTAGAGCTCAACAAACCACTTTATGCCAGTTCCAAGTGCGAACAGTTAGTTTGCTCTATGTTGTATAATGGCTTAGTTCTTTGTAACTTAAACTGGCATGCGTGTACCTTTGTCTTGTGTCTTTTCAAATTTGAATACATGCCCCAATGCTCAATGAATCTGTCATTCTTCTGTTTTTAGTATATTGTTTCTATGCTTACCTGTTTTGGAAAATTATGCAAATAAATATAAATGTATTCATATCTCCTCATTCTCTTTGTATGCTACTATGTTATATCTCCTGATACTTAGTACAGTTCTTTAGAAAATACTATACTACAGCTTTAATTTTAATAAATATTAAACTATAACACGACTCGGGATGAACTATTGTAGATGCTTTCTACACAAAGAAGCCGTAGCAACTATTCTTGACAAGACTGATAAACCCATACAATAACCATTGCACAGATAGTTATAATCTTTACAGCATTTTGAGTTCTTTCACTTCCCTTAATTATTACTTTAACCAAAACGAACTACTAATTATTCATAAACATGTATGAATAGTTAAGATGAAAAATGTAATGACATGCGACCGAAAACAAAACACTAAAAACATGGCTGCTGGAAGACTTTAGACTGCAAGTCTTAGACATTACCTTGCTGTTTATAAGCATGACACAATGTAACAGACACGCATGGATAAGAATATCTGGACACTTTGCTAGATGAAGTGCAGATCCTGGCAGTTACCAGCGTAAGCCCGGTCAAAACACGCTAACAGTTTGTATGTCCTGAAAGTAATGGTGTTCCTACCTAGCCAGACGACGACGCAGATAGTCAGGGAGGCTGTGGTAGTGCGCCAGTTCCTCGACTGGACAGCGTAAACAATGGCACAGAAGCGGTCTATCGTCATAGCCATCAAAGTTAGACAAGTGGCGTGCAGCGTCACCTAGTGAGCACAATTATAAATCTTTGAGTTTAGAGTTGTGAACAATGCATTTTCCGGATAGGAACATGCTGAAATAGTCACTTTAGATACATTAATAACAGACCAGATGTGTACTTATGCAAAAGAATTATCACTAAACAAATAACACCGAGCGTTTATTATATTATGACAACAGTAAAGAACGGCCAATTAAAGATATAATATTTTTTTTTCAAATTGTTCAATGAATAAATCAAAATATTTATAGATTACCGACTAAATTCACACTGACATGACTGGTCGCGGATACACAAATATAATTATCATTATAATAATAGAGCTTTTAGGTAATATATAACCAAGCCATCTTCTTTGTTAACCATGAGATAACACACCATTCGTCATTATTACCACTGCCGTTGTACATTGTAGATTACCTGGTTCAAAAAGTATGTTTCTCGTCTGAGAAAGATATAAATGAATACTTAAGTCGATGTCCTTGGGGTATATATGCAAATGATATATTCCTATATGTAGGTGACTCAAGAACGACTGGTAAAGAGGCTGATGTAAAAATGCAATGAGCAAAGTTTATACTTGTATACGAGGTACAGTATGATGACATTTTTTTTCTAATTTCTATCCGTTCAATTAAGATAGTTCTTATAAATATGTAGAAAGATCGCTTCTTTACTGTGGGCCTCATAAAACAACGTTATTGTGTATTCCACAATGACAAAAACTACGTGGAATAGAAATAAATTACATAACTGTAAGCTCCATTTTTACAAACAATATGTAAAAGCTTATCATCTAATTTCTGTTGTCTGTCTAAGCAAATTGCTTTTCTGTAAGAGCGCGTTCTTTAAGCTAATACATATTCAATAAGCTTTTGAATGTCTGTGTTGTCGGTGGTGATAAATGGAAATAAACATTGATGTCCGTAAAACAAATTGCATGTTGTAATTCAGTGAGAAAAGAAATAGGTCTAACAATGAATAGAAGATCTTGTTTATGCACGAACTAACAACAACAAAAGCAACACACAAAAAAAGGGACATTTGTTATAACCTATACGTCTGAAGGTATTTCTCATGTCTGTAATCACCTATACGTCTGAAGGTATTTCCCATGTCTGTTATCACCTATACGTCTGAAGGTATTTCTAATGTCTGTAATCACCTATACGTCTGAAGGTATTTCTCATGTCTGTTATCACCTATACATCTGAAGGTATTTCCCATGTCCGTAATCACCTATACATCTGAAGGTATTTATCATGTCTGTTATCACCTATACGTCTGTAGGTATTTTTCATGTCTATTATCACCTATACGTCTGAAGGTATTTCTCATGTCTGTTATCACCTATACGTCTGAAGGTATTTCTCATGTCTGTAATCACCTATACATCTGAAGGTATTTCTCATGTCTGTAATCACCTATACGTCTGAAGGTATTTCTCATGTCTGTTATCACCTATACGTCTGAAGGTATTTCTCATGTCTGTAATCACCTATACGTCTGAAGGTATTTCTCATGTCTGTTTTCACCTATAAGTCTGAAGGTGTTTCTCATGCCGGTTATCACCTATACGTCTGAAGGTATTTCTCATGTCTGTAATCACTTATACGTCTGAAGGTATTTCTCATGTCTATAATCACCTATACGTCTGAAGGTATTTCTCATGTCTGTTATAACCTATACGTCTGAAGGTATTTCTCATGGCTGTTATCACCTATACATCTAAAGGTATGTATCATGCTTGCTATCACCTATATGTGTGAAGGTCTGTATCATGCTTGTTTTCACCTATACGTCTAAAGGTATGTATCATGCTTGTTTTCACCTATACGTCTGAAGGTATGTATCATGCTTGTTTTCACCTATATGTCTGAAGGTATGTATCATGCTTGCTATCACCTATATGTGTGAAGGTATGTATCATGCTTGTTTTCACCTATAGGTCTGAAGGTATGTATCATGCTTGTTATCACCTATACGTTTGAAGGTATGTATCAAGCTTGTTTTCACCTATACGTCTGAAGGTATGTGTCATGCTTGTTTTCATCTATACGTCTGAAGGTGGTATGTATCATGCTTGTTATCACCTATACGTCTGAATGAATTCATCATGTCTGTTATCACCTATACGTCTGAAGGTATTTATCATGCCTGCTATCATCTATACGTCTGAATGGATTCATCATGTCTGTTATCACCTATACGTCTGAAGGTATTTATCATGTCTGCTATCATCTATACGTCGGAAGGTATTTATCATGTCTGTTATCACCTATACGTCTGAAGGTACTTATCATGTCTGTTATCACCTATACGTCTGAACGTATTCATCATGTATGTTATCAACTATACGTCTGAACGTATTTATCATGTCTGTTATCACCTATACGTCTGAAGGTATTTATAATGTCTGTTATCACCGATACGTCTGAAGGTATTTATCATGTCTGCTATCATCTATACGTCTGAACGTATTTATCATGTCTGTTATCACCTATACGTCTGAAGGTATTTATAATGTCTGTTATCACCGATACGTCTGAAGGTATTTATCATGTCTGCTATCATCTATACGTCTGAATGGATTCATCATGTCTGCTATCATCTATACGTCTGAAGGTATTTATAATGTCTGTTATCACCGATACGTCTGAAGGTATTTATCATGTCTGCTTTTATATATACGTCTGAACGTATTTATCATGTCTGTTATCAACTATACGTCTGAACGTATTCATCATGTCTGTTATCAACTATACGTCTGAACGTATTTATCATGTCTGTTATCAACTATACGTCTGAACGTATTAATCATGTCTGTTATCAACTATACGTCTGAAGGTATTTATAATGTCTGTTATCACCGATACGTCTGAAGGTATTTATCATGTCTGCTATCATCTATACGTCTGAACGTATTTATAATGTCTGCTATCATCTATACGTCTGAATGGATTCATCATGTCTGCTATCACCGATACGTCTGAACGTATTTATCATGTCTGTTATCAACTATACGTCTGAACGTATTTATCATGTCTGCTATCAACTATACGTCTGAACGTATTCATCATGTCTGTTATCAACTATACGTCTGAACGGATTCATCATGTCTGCTATCATCTATACGTCTGAATGGATTCATCATGTCTGTTATCAACTATACGTCTGAAGGTATTTATCATGTCTGCTATCATCTATACGTCTGAATGAATTCATCATGTCTGTTATCATCTATACGTCTGAATTGATTCATCATGTCTGTAATCACATATACGTCTGAAGGTATTTATCATGTCTTCTATTATCTATTTGTGTGAAGGTATTTATCATGTTTGTAAATGGCGACAACTGCCCACATTTTCCTTCTTTACCTAGATTACGTAGCTAATGCACTAATAAAGGAGAGAATGCTTATTTATAACCAATGTTTATTGTATTATAGATTACTCATTATAAGCACGTTTACATGCATTGCTTAAATTTATATAAACCACGTGTCACAATATTTTAAATTCGTTATATTTTATATTGAAGTTGTAAACACAATACATGAATATATATTATATTCTAACATACAAAAGAAATTGTCAAAACTGACTTATTATATAACTTTACAAAGAGAATTTATATTCTTGCCTTAGCAAACATGGTCTTTATAATCGTAAAACGGACAACAGTATTTGAACAGAACTGGCAATACTTACATATATCATATACATAGTCACTTTACAGACGCCCAGTCCAAATATCCACACCGGGTTGGCGTACATGATGGCAGTAAAAGGAAGAACAATAACTAAGAATGCAAAGTCAGACACCGCCAAATTGATGACAAAGTAGTTTGTGGCATTTTTATCTCCATGCCTCAATAAAGTATATATAACCAGTGCGTTGCCAAGAGCACCGACAACCACCAAGATGCCCCAAGTGAGTGGTACAAAAATGGCGTAGAGATGCTGGTTAGGCAAATCGTCATCCCCGTACATGCTGCTGTTAGTGCCGTTATCTGCGTGCGGCAGAGCTGTTGTGTTGATACCATACGCCATTATGGCAATGTTCGTCATTCTGGATTAATTCTTATCTGTCCAGCACTTCGGAGAATATTTAAATATATCTGCAATGGCACTCTCTATTCCTGTCTGTTAATCACAAAGGATTCGACGCATTGCCTGATCCGGAAAGGTGATAATGTCCAAGGTCAAAAAGGCAGAACAATATAAAGTCTAGTTGCTGACGGATTTAGGTATACCTTTTTTTCACAAACCTCATATAAAATCATATTGTGTAGCTGTATAAGCACATTTTCTTCAAACCATTTGCATTTTTGACAACTTCTGCACTTCTTTTTCTTCCCTGCTCGTCTTATCCCCAATAACGATTCTGAAAAATAAAAACAAATCATATTTACACACGTAATTAGCTTTATTTACTATGTAAAATTTAGTCTTTTGAACATGGCATGATTGCAAATGTCATGGTACATAAACAGAAAAGACAAAACGTGAACAAAGTTATCTGTTTAAACTACTCGTAATACTTTCCCCTGTCAAACCTCAGCGCCTGGGTGTCTACCATCGCACTTAGTCCTCCTCTTTAAATGAAGCAGACACTCATTGCTGAAGAACATGTGATTTGGCCAAAGCTATATTGCAAAGTTTGTTCTTTTGATAACGTTAATTGGCTGCTTATGCCTATGTTATAAACATGGTTATAAAAGTGTATAAAACTATTGCGGCTTTTAAGCAGGCTCTTAACAAGTCCATGAAACTTTTCGGACAATGTATGTTCGTTATTTGTAAGAAATGTATCATCATTGTTCATTAAGGAAATACTTCATGGTTTTGCTATTTCGAAGCTAAGGATTGTAAACATTATTTTCAGGAAGAAAACTATAAAGAACGAGAAATACAGGAGTGTTTTAAACTTGAAATAAAAATCTGAGAATGACTGCTTTTGAGGATCAAACAATAAATAGACGCGACATCTTAACGTCGCACAATAAAACGATGTACAAAATAAAAAAGGTATACCATCTCTATTGTGAATGGTGGATTTAAGCTATGCATAGAAACGTTATTCCGTGTTAACATATTGCGATCTTACTATTTACTGTAAATGTCAAGGAATAAAACGTAAGAATACTACGACACTCTTTTTCAAAAGATAAAGTATTTTAATCTTCATTTCTCTTCTCTCAAACATTATTTGAAAAGCAATTTTACAGATTTATCCCTTGTATACAGCACGACTAATTGATAAAAAAAGTATTAATTGTTGAAACAGTTATGACTTATGTCACATGGAAACAGATCTATAAACTCAAACCACATAAACAACAGTTTTGAATCAGTTACATGTACATAAGCAAGAACACAGTCGTGTTTTCATACTGCTTTCTGGTGGATACTTGATGAATCTGAACATTAAAGGAATACTGTTGTAAACCTTAAGCCATGGTTATATCGCTAAACGTTTTTTGTGTTTCAATATCAGATTTTTTAAACCAGCGCTTAATTGACACACTATTTGGATTTACAAATACATTTACAAATATTTTATGTCATACTGTGGTATTACAAGAAGCAAATAATTGAATGACTCCTGATGTCGAATAGGAAATGTCATATTCATCATCTATTTAATCGCTTCTACACAAAACAAATAGTGTTTCTAAAGTATTCAATTGTCTTTCTTCATTGGTGCATTGATAAAGGCTCCCTATCCCCGCTCACATTGTAATGTACGGATGCAGAAGATAATACAGAAATTACAACACATTTGTCTAATTACTGTAAATTATACAATGTTCTTTTCACAGTTTTAACATACATAGTTCACGAACGTCGACAAAAAAAGCACATGATTGCACAAGAATAATTGCACAAGAGAAACATCAATGGTAATTTATTAGGAAAGTAATAAAAACTGAGTATCTGTGGCGTCTAACACTGGCCCGAACCTGTCTTTATCTTGGCAATCTGCCAACTGACCGGTTCAGTTGTTATATGACTCTTGTGTGCTTGTCTGCTGCATGCATAGTACAGTGTGTCGTTTAGAGGCGCGGAAGGATCCGGTTCAATCAATGGCAATAGGAAAGTTATAAAGAACTAGTTGAATAGCTCTCTTGGCTCAAGAAAATATATAAGGCTAATATGCCAGTTGATCACGTGATACGAATCAAAATAAAGGCAACACCATATATGTTTCATGTCAAAATCGTCTCCAGATATCTGAACTTTTCTCGGTGGAGAAACGTCAAGACCAGTAAATACAGACATGCTGCAAACAATCTTCAGTGATGTTCTCATATTTATTGTTGTATTTGAATAGGTTGTCTATACGAATTGCTTAACTCTGATTAGAGATGCGTTACATAGAATATCACAATACTAAATATATATAATAATTACCATTATCATATTGATAAAACTAATAAATACTTGCAAATTATTTTTAAAAAGAATAACGTAATTCATAAATTTTAAACTACTTGGCTGTTTTAAACTATACATTAGTTCGAATTTCATAGCACCATCCAAATGAAGAATATATGACAAAGTCCTACGAGCATTGCAACATATGGCAAAGTTTGCAAAGGCACAAAACAAATGTATTCAGATGTAAGCCAAATGTACGAGTAAGAACAAATCTGTGATGAGTCATTCTACAAGACAGAGCAAACCCGACAGCTACCGCCTTGGAACGGTCGGTCGGCAGTATGGGCCGACTGGGGTGCTTTAACCAGTTTTACAGAGCTCTTAGTTTTTGATGGGTTTCTCAAATGCTAGCATTGAAAAGAAAACCGATCTATTTGAATGAAAAATGTCCATGTGCTGACATTTTCTTTGATAGGTTATGACTAAAGTAGTAACGTCATTAAAAAATAATGTCCAAAAAAGAGAGAGAGAGAGAGAGAGAGAGAGAGAGAGAGAGAGAGAGAGAGAGAGAGAGAGAGAGAGAGAGAGAGAGAGAGAGAAAAAAGAGAGAGAGAGAGAGAGGGGGAGGTATTATTTCTATTAGAAGAACAAATAAAATTGTTGATTGTACATGAAATTAACTTTCTGAATCAAGAAATAAATGACCAAAGAATGGTTTTCGAATCCTGTCCATGTCAAGCTATTACACTCATATGATAATCATGTTTCTACATTTCCAGTTAATGTACATGCAACTAGGAAACTAATTGCGGCAATGACTTGGATGTGGAAGTATCATAAAACGAGACTGCCAAAGGGATTCACATGAAATACATCTTCTGAGAAATCGGGAAATGTGTTATCATTCGTAACTGTCTGACTACACAGTTAGCCAAGGGAATGTCTTTTTCAATTATGTATATATATATCAAATATTTTATGCAACCCTTTGACTAACGTTGATTGAGTGGACATAAAAGGTGAATGCTAAACATCATTTTATTTAAAAAACCAAACCCTTATAAATGTATGCTCCGGTGTAAAAGGTTTATACTAAATGTCTGCATTCATCATTTTAAACATTATTAGAAAATAATTAGATATTTAGCTTTGATGATTATTTTTACGATTGATTTGGTTGATATTTCTACGTAGTGAGAACACATGTGAAAGTCTTATAAATGTTCTAAAGATGTTTCTAAAAACTATAATGCAACACATATTTAACATGTTACGATGCATTTTATGACGTCATAAAACGATATAAATAATAAAATAAAATTTATGTGTTTCACTCTGATATTTTTGTCAATTTTACGTGTACGTGTGGATGATGTTTGGTTATGCGTGATATATCGCAGATTAATGCACGATCTTCGTGATGTGTTGACTGCACTTCTGAGCACAAAACCGTGCATTATTTTCCGACATATCACGCAAAACAAAGCGTTTTTTTTCTTAAATGAGCATGTTAATGACTTACGTTTCTTAAGGTCACGTCTAAAAAATGTCTTCCTGTCGTAGTCGTCAAGCCGTCTAGATAAGACGTTTAATATGTATTAGCTGCACTAATGACGGCATGATTTCTTTAATTTGACAGCTGTCGACAACAGGTTCCGATTGGTTTTAACACATTTGTTTTTTAGACAGGTGCACTCTGTACAATTGGCGTCAGTTCGTGCTCATGCGCAGCTGACTAGATAAACAAACCAGCTTAACGTTATCACATGATGAAAGTATTTGACATTTTCTTTGCAATTATATTGTTTGCATTTTGCATCTTCGATCATAGAATACAACAGGTGTTATGTATGAAAATATTTAGGACTCGTATTAAGGTATTTGTATTATAGAACCAGCAGATAAGTTAATAACAATGAGTCTTGTAAATACAGGTACAAAGTTAGGGAATTAAAAATGAACAGTTTTCAAACGTATGAAGAATTACAGGATGAGCTTGGTTTCAGGTGCAATATCACCTTGCTGGATGGTAAATTGGCAAGAAAACGTGTCCAGCACAAAAGTTCTGATGAACTAAGATAAAATATAATAAGATTATTGAAATATTATCTTAGAACTGTACTCGAGTGTTTGTCAAAAAATAAAATAAAATAAAAAAATAATAAAAATACAAATAAACTACGCATTTTTAAAGAGGAATCTTGTACGAATATATACAGCACCATTATTAAAAAAAAATTGATATGTGCGTTTCAAATGGGGTTAATCATCAGAATTAATTCTCTTCTACTCAATTCATTTATTCTTGTATTACTTAAATCACTACAGGTGAAATATGAGTATACATAATGTACATAAGTAGCAATTATGTAAGCGAGGGAAAGTAAAGAAACATTCAGGGGACGAATGCCCGATATTAACATTGGCACACGAGAAAGTTCTAGATATAAATACGTAAACAGTTTGGAGACAATTGCTTATATTATTGTAAATTACCGTCCATGTATTGATCTGGTCAGTATCAAATGCAATTTATACGTCCGTGTAATAATGAATATTAATTAACTGTACTTGTTTTTCATTAAATACCTGTCAAGTCGGGGTCAAAAATTAATTTCATATTCCATGATTGTGTACCTTATGAACTTGCTTACATCTAATGAGAAAGATCACTGGAGACACTCGATGACAAACTCATGGCATTGTAAAGTTGCCATGGAAACCAGATGGACGTGATCCAAATTACATTAGTTCTAAAGCATTAGTATAATTCCAAATGAAACACCTTGGAGGCACGCAATCTTGCGATGTCTACACCAACAGAAACGAACGAGAAATAAACACATTGCAGCTTAAATCTAAACTACACATTGCACTAAGCACAGTGGGGGCCATATACCATTTGTGCGACCAGGTAAAGGCCAAACAGCAAATTTGTCCCTGTCTTCCTCCAACAGCTTGTGAGAAATCATAATTATACTTAAGTTACTTATCTTTAGCCGAAAATAAGTATCAGCTTTTTCTAATTGGAAAAATCGGGAGGCTAATAACATGTTACGTGAAGTAACTTCCGCAATCCGGTAGAATAGGTGTAGAAGAAGTAGCCCCGGTCGACATCTATATAGACCATCACCACTTATCAAGCAGGATGTATTGATCTATTTCTTTTAAGTAAAGCACGGCGCTACACGGTGTCTTCGTGGTAGCTTACTTGAATACGTCTTTCAAATTTAAACACGTGAAGGGCAGGATCAGCACAAGAAGATACTGAATCTCTGGTACACTATACTCTTGTCTGTAATACAAGCGAAATACTAAGCAATTTTTTGTCAATGGTGATTTAACTCGTTTTATATCAAATGAATAAATTAATTAGATATGTATGACTTCTTTGTCGTTAGTTTTTTTAATTGGTTTTCTTTGTATTCTTTTACATCAGTAATTTAGGTCTTGCAAATTTTATTTTTGTTTGATTGCACATCGCAGACAATTTAATTTTATGGATACGTAAACTTCCTCTATTTACGCATCGTTAAACAGCTTAAGTGAGGGTCTAAAATGACTGTGAGCATCTTCCAAATATATAAATAAGGAAGGTGACAGCTGACTGACTGTCATCATTGTTATCGCTGAGTCCCCAGTGACATTCATTGTTCCTCATTAAACATACAAGATGGAGGGGAAAGAGTTCAACACTTAATTATTGTATTCATTAAAGGATACAATTACGATACCGGACCTGGTAGCGCAGTCGGTAGAGCGTCGGCTCCAGGTACCGGAGGCCCCGGGTTCAATTCCGGGCCGCGACATACCAAAGTCGTTATAAATGGTAGTGGTATATCTCCCTTGCTAACGCTCAAGCAAATATAAGGGTAGTTCCACGACTAGTTGGCCCGGTGTCAGGATAATGTAACTGGGTGTGGTATCATGCCAAGTGTTTATGGCATGCTATACACAGCGAAGGCAGCACTATATCTGCTTCAAGCGGACACCGTCTCCAGATAACTGAATACTGTTGGTGGGACGATAAACCCAATAAACAAACAAACAAACAATAACGATATATATTAAGACTGTGGCTTGGGTTGATTTGGATTACATTAAGTACTACCGTGTGTATAATTAAATGTTTCGAGTAATATATTGGTGTATCTAAATAGTCCACACCATTTAAAACGCAATACAATAACAGGATTTAGATTACATAACAGAGCGATTTTAAAACGTTTTATTTTGCCAAATTTAAAATGGATACTTTGACAAAAATGTCTAAGCTTAAAATACACAATATCCCCACACGCTCATTTCCCTCATCTGTGCTTATATTAACCTCAATTTAATTGTCTTACTAGACGTGGATTACAAGTAAAATTGTGTTATATATGTACATCCTTTATCTGTGTGAATATTTATTGACATGTACACTCATTTGCCACCCCAATCCACCGGCGCTTTTAATTACAGTATGCCTAGTCTCAAGTGATAACAATAGCAGCTTCCTGTTGTCATTCAGCTACAATCGGTGCCACAGCAGCCCGGCAGTAGGCCTTATGTGATTAATTGGTCCCATCTAAACTGATATACACGTGATAAATCAATACACGCTTAAAATGATGACTGTGTTTACCGACAATACGCTCCTGGGGGCAAGCAATGAAAATATTATGCTTAGAAATTAGAGGCAGAATCTGTACAGCTGATGGTCTAATGGCCTGGAGTGACAAGGGCGGGCAGGTGGCAAATCACGGACACTGCAAGGTAAGGAAGAAAGCACAGGTCGTCAGTGCTATAGGATAATCGAATTCGACACTAAATAGTTTTTACCCTCACTAAAGTGGTAGGGAACAATACATTCTCTTATTACAAACCCTTTCGGAAACATGGAAATATGACAAGACATCTTTTTATCTTGCAAACACCGTGCGTACATAATTGGTATTGTAACCTGAGCGAAAATGATCTTTTTCAAGAAAGGTAATATGCAAAGTATATTAAATTATTGATGACTGTTAATTGGCGGTCAAAAGTTTTTTTTCAATATAAGTTATTATAATTTAGCCTAGATTAATTATTACATGGACACTCATTTCGAATTGGCAAAAAGAACTTATTAAAGCTTACATCAGTACCCCACAATCTACACAAAATGTACATATCTTTGTGGAAAAACTACTTTATTTGTATTCAATAACCGCTTAACAGTGTTCATTACGGTTCTACTAATTTTTGACTTTTGTTTTGAATCATATATTCGTCCGTTTGAGGTTGATTCAAGATACTTTGGATAAATTCAAAGGAGGAAATCTTATGTAAATCAAAGCACATAGTAGGTCTTGTCTAGTGTAACATAGCGTTATATTAGATAGTTGAAATGTCATTTATTAATAAAACTTCCGCCTCATATATATTTCTTTAGAATCTTTACTTATAATCGCATTACAATACTACATCTGTGTTATTTTTCTAAGATTTCCTTCGTGTTTTGATATACATTTTAATTTATTTATTTATATTACCAGATTTATATAGCACTCTTTTCAGATGTAACAACCGCTCAAAAGTGCTTTACAACAATTACCAAAATACAATAAGAATGCAACATAGATGCGACGACACAAACAACATAAAATAGATACGAAATAAGATACTACATTATAAAAAAAACAGTAAAACAGAATAAGAAGTACTACAAATATTAAAGTCCTAAAGTGGCTATAGAAACATATATATATATATATATATATATATATATATATATATATATATATATATATATATATATATATATATATATATAAAGCACGAACTAGCATAGTAAAAAACTCAAACGGCTCGATTAATAAAAGCATCACTGAAATACATGGTAAATATACTAAAAACATCGCAGTTACTGGTTCTATGAACACTGGGCCTATGACAACATATCGTAATGCTGAATAAAAAGGTGGTTTTTGAGCAGGCCTTTAAAACAAGACAGTGTGGGTGCTTCGCGGATATGTAAAGGGAGTGAGTGCCACAACACAGGAGCATCGTGCATGAATGATCGATCACCAAACAGTTTGGTTCTTGATCTAGGAATCACCAGGACAGTTCATTTGTTGATCCCAGTGTTCTGGGAGGGGTGTAAATCTGGATCATGTCTGCCATATAGATGGGAGACAAGTCATGAAGAGCCTTATATGTCAATGTCAGGATCTTGTGTTCAATCCTACATCTGATAGGTAACCAATGTAGTTCTTTCAGGACAGGCGTTATATTGTCAAAACGGGATGTTCTGCAGATGATGCGTGCTGCTGAATTTTGCACCCGTTGTAGTTTGTTTAAAACACTTTGTGAGACACCATATAGGAGTAAATTGCAGTAGTCCAGGCGCGAAGTTACCAGACAGTTGATGACGGATCTTGTGGCCTGAACGGTGAGGTATTGTCGTATACGTCCAATGTTCCGAAGTTGGAAATATGCTGATCGGCACACCAGATTTACATGCTGCTCCATGTCCATACTGGTATTAAAGGTAGCACCAAGGTTCTTTACCTTAGAGGTGGACTGAATCACTGAATCACCGAATTTAGACATATGGCGTCACTGCTTTTATCTTAAAACGTTATGAGCATGTTCTTATTTTACGTCATCGCTTGGACTTATTTAATTTCAACTTTTCTCTCGTTAGAGACTGTTCAGCTGGCGAGGCTTTTGTCTCCTGTACGCATTCTACATGTACACATGTTCATAGCTCAGTATTATTAGCTTTGTATTGTTTGTAAATAATTGTATCAGTTTTTATTCCCGATGCATGCACTTACTAATTTTGAAGGGATATTTTATTTACACTGTTTTGTGAGGAACAGTTCCTGGAAGAGCTAGGTTTGAGCGCTACACAAACTTACTTTTGAACGACACTTTTATTTAAAAATAAAATACGTACGTATACAAGCTAGGTTTAAGCAACCCATTTGTCCTTTTCAATTATTTTATGACCTTGTCTAATTTCCTATATTTCTAGCGTTACCTAAGAATGAAGAAAGTAATTAAATGTTTTACTTCGGTATAAAATACTTACATTTCAATGAAATGGAGTATAGAAATAACAATACAAAACTGTTTTCTGTAAACTATTTTTTTATGCATTTGTTGTATAAACTGAATCCACGACGTAGATTGATAAAGAAAGTTTTAATTGCAGTATTGAAAGTCAGCTATTAAGAAATGCAGTTTTCGGATTGGGATGGCTCGTTCTTCCCATAAAAACAAGCTGAATTAAATAAAACTGTATAATTTTGGTGTCAGCATTATCAGTACCGTCGTCCCCAAATAAACACACACAAATCAACCTTAGTGCTAATTCATCAAGTAATTAAGGTTTGCTAGAATTTGTGATGAGGCAAGGTCGATCAAAGCTTGTTTTTCTAGTCGGATGATCCCTCACTCCATGATTGTGTTTACCGGAAAGTTACAATTGTACTTGAAGACAATATTAAAGTTATTATACATGTTGCGATAGCAAGTCGTCAGCAGACCAGTATTTGATGCAAGTTCTGGGGACACATCTTGTTGAAGAAGCGACTCGGTATAGAGCAACATACAGAAGGACTTCCCGTACATTAGGCAGGTTCTTAACATAGATTCCTTTACAACGACGACATTTACAGCAGCTGTCAGCATCAAACAGGTGAATATGCTGGCATGCTGCCCCTATGGATCGCAGACCGTCTTTCAACTCTTAATAGTTCAAAACCTTAAAGTGTATATCTTGGCTGTAGAACGTACTTGATGACATAATATGTATCTATAGATTGTCATACCACGGAAAATTGAATGATTCGAACATGTACCTGATCATAGAAACGGTAATTAAAATAGTCCAAGTCCCCTAAACAAAATGAAAGCAGTTACTCACCTTAACTATAGCTTAATTATAAAAGTTACAACTATCAATTGTACATACATGTAACCCGCAGTCACACACTGTGCAAGCACACGCACCAACAAAACTAGATAGTATATGCTTGATCATATATGTTGTGATCATAGTTACTAGTCATTTTTATTAATAATACAACACAGTCATGATAAAATTCTGAACATTCTTTGAATGCTTTTATAGTAACCACTACGCAGTTAAATCTTAGAGCTATTTAATTACAAAATAACCCTTAAACGCACTCGATTGATTGATCAGATGCAAGGGTCGGATTCTAGCTTGTATATAATTACCTTCATTAACCTTAATGGCTGTTATATACATTAATGGCACTGTTAAGTTCCCGAACAATTTTCAGGCGATTTGGGTCATTCAGTTTCCCTGAGATTGTTCTTTGTCCTGAACTTTTACCTAAGATAATTAAGTTTTTACCAAGTAATGTTTGTTGCCCAGCTATTAGAGTTGCCAGCAGGGTCTTAGCGTGTTGATTCGAATCCCGATCTGGGCTAGAATTTTTATTATGAGAAGTCTTCCATCTGACCTGTGATGTACCGCTGGTTTTACCTAATTATTTATCGAGGCTCCATCTTCAACAGTAAGAAGCTCGATGTCGTCAACATGTACTTACTTTGCCAGGTGCGATAGAAAAATAGAACAAAACTAACAAAAGTATCGTTTGTCGTATCTCTTTAAATATTTTGGTTAGTTTGACCATTATTCATAATAGAGTAAGCTGTAGAGAATAATAAAAGTAACATCAACACGTATTCTCAATAATTGCTCAATAAACACAAACAAACCAATCTAGTTTTTATCAGTTATCCAAAATTTATTTTCATTTGTTAACAAATCCTGTTTATTGAGAGTTATTTGTTTCACGGCTGAAGAATTATAATAGACAGCCAACGAGATCAGATGCTTGATAACACCAATCTGCACTAATTGCAGTCTGATGGGTGCCCAGAGGGATGAAAAACATGCCACAGCGTATACTTTTCTTAACATTATACTAGAAATTGAATATTGCCTTCAGACCTCATTAGGAACATTTCAAGTGTATGATGTGATCCAAAATAGACGCACGGGATAGATATTCTTGGCGGAAGGTAAACTCGCCACGCATAAGCTTAATTGGAAGTGACTTTGGGTCGGGTTGCACATGAGAAGTGATTTATATAGGAACTGCTCTTGTGAATCCACTTTTAAATTAGATATGTATATAATAGTTTCTGGCAAGAGAAATACTACCCGAGAACGACCAAAAACTTCTAAAAGATTGCTTTCAGGAAGTGCTAGTTTTGTGGAACGTTTATTTATATCAAAGAAAGTAATATATCCGTTTCCTTTTTTGTTTCATTTTAATGATTGTACATGTATACAAAATAATATTGAATAACAATATGATCGAATGGCAGAATGTTCTCTCTGTCTCATCCCTCTACCCATTTCTCTTTTTTTCATTTCCTTTCTTTATCTTTTTTTCTCCAAGTCTTCTCCAAGTTGATTAGAGATAAGGGTGGAAACGAATGAAGTTTCAAGAATGTCTGCCATCGACGATATACAAATTTAGTTGCTTGGCAGATGGTTTTGAAGAGTGAAATTCTACGTTTAAAGGCAAAAAGCTATTACTTGTTTATTTGTATTTTTATGCAATATGTAAATGTCCTTTATAAGTCTATCATGCTTGTTAATACGATATATTGGTTATATATATATATATATATATATATATATATATATATATATATATATATATATATATATATATATATATATATATATATATATATATATATATATATATATATATATATATATAGTTAAATCCGTTATACAACTAGTTTTAATGAATAAATGAAAGTGCCATATGTTAAAGATGTGTTTACAGTGTAACTTTCTCTTGTGTTGAAAGGTAGAACATTACACATTGTTTCGTATGGTAGAAATATTCGAGTAGTCAGAAAGTATCAGGATTAACTTGAAAGTGCTGCTTCTTTTAAAATCCACCATGATTTATTTATCCGTCGTTGGGGACATAAATGCTAACTTGGAATGGCTATAAAACATATTTGTTAGCATTTTTAACTATCTGAGGGTATTGTTTAAGTGTGTATCAATGCCGCAAATGTGTACCGGGGGAGCAATAAGAGCCCTAACACTGAATTATTTCCAAAATCTTATTAATCTGAAATTTAATTTTAACTTCTGAATGAGTAACTCGGCATTCGGCAGGGGATTCGTGACGGTTGTAACGTGCGTGTGATAATTGATTGAATGTCTTTAAAGAACAACAATTCAATAGCTATGAATGATGCTCTGGGACAACACATTACAAGGTAGGCAGGGTACTTGATATGAAGGCAATTTCTTTTCAGAAATTTAAGAGTAAATAAGACACTTAAAATTGACGAAATATTAAATGACTTACAAATAAGATGTAATTTGGATTTCTTTTGTTTGACACAAAATGCTACATTTAAGCGTTGCCAAACTGCCTATTAGTAAGTTGTTCAGGTTTAAATTCCGAAACAAACCATAAAAAAATTGTGTTCTATGCAATCGATAATTTAATTCCATTTATGTGTAAGAAAAGTTGAACAAAATTAGATAGAAGGTAATACGTTAAGTATAGCCTCATAATCATATCCCGTTTTGTTATGCATATAACACATTAATAATACATATATGCATTGATAATATGTTGTTTTAGAATGCCCTTAAGCAATTTATAAGCATTACACGTTTTTGAATTTTTAATTTCTAATTAAATTCACATCAGATGCACAGCAAGATTAACTTTATATTGGCACTTTTTTTTGCTATTAAGTGTTTCCTATACAGTCACGGGACATATATGAGATCCCGTAAATAACGTCATTTTTATTGAAGGCCGATCATGTAAATTCACTCTCGTTTACAGTGTTTATCATATTGTCTAATAAAAATATAAGGATAATCCATCGATTACAGCCAAATTTTAATAACGCTTTTTCTCTTTCCATGCTTATTTCTGCTAAATATGACACGTAGTGGTAAATAACCCAGCAGGTGTAAAAGTTTCATTATCAGAGGAAGATTTAGCCACCTGAAACATTGAGAAAAAAAACCCAGTATAAAGCGCTGCGCTGTCTTGAACGTTGTAACAATGAAAACCTACCCATAAATGGACGCAGATCGAATATCAACGCTCATTCGAACAGAGTGCCAAAATGATGACAAATTTAACGGTGCAACACTATCCTTCTTATCTTCAAGCACATTTCAGTTTCAGGATGGGCATTTATGCTGGGTGTTATAATGACCAAATTTCAAAGCTGAGCACATGAATCGCAAAAGGTAAAAACACTTTTATGCCATTCAACTGAATATTCGAAAAAGAGTGCAACGAGAGTACAACGTAAGATAACGAGTACAACCTTACTTCCGCTCGGATAAAGAATGCGCATATGCAAACTGTATAGTTTTAAAAACCATATGATAAGGGAAGGAAAGCAAGGCGTCTGTTGGAAGAAAGACATTAACCTGATTTGCAAAAATGGTCGAAACAACTAGTTTTAACGACCAACTGCGCATTCTATGAACACATGAAGTATATGGCATATTAAAGAGTAAAAGAAGCCGTTTTCTTTTCTACGTAGCTGCAACATACACCTATATACCACTTTGTCAGGAAGCCTGCTATTTTGGCAAAGTGGTGGCAATATTCAAACCTGACCAGATGACGATATCTAAATGTCGGGCATTTGTAGTGTATTTATCCATTATAAATGGCATGAACCAACAAACACTTCCAATAAAAGTGTACCTATCATGGTCGTTTAGACAATTATGGAGCTTTAAGTAGGTGGAAATGAAATGCAATATGTACCATTTGTTGAGGTGGTGGGCAGACTAATGTTTCAAAACATCGTTCGTGAAGACATAAAATCATACAAATGACATCATTCTTCCACTGAGATGTTGTAAATATTTATTTCATTTTTGCTTGCTAATATGTTTAGCTTTGTGCGAGTATGTTTTGTTTTTATTATAGTATTTGGAGAGTATCCAATATTTGAGTGACTGTTGATATGCTTAACATACCTTGCTTCTATTAGAAATATTTTGGTGAAGAGCAAAAAGATGTTCTGCGACAATTAACTGTACGCATTATGAGAAGTTCCATATTGCAAAAATGCATACTTTTTACAGTTAGATGTTTAAGTAAAAATCGTTTAAAATCATGATATAAAATAAGGATTACACTTTGGGTTGCATTAGACACATGTATTTGAACGGAAAACAGATGTTGGGCAAATCAAAATGGTCTTGATATTGATTCATGTGCTATTGTAGATAACATGTTCTTTATTAAAACAATGTTAGTGTTAGAGCTATCATAAGCATCCAATTAATAATACAACAGCTTTGTACCTTTAACCGATTATTTGGTATACGGACAGAAGCAAATGCCTCGAATTTTGCATGATTTTTAATATACTTAGGAAATATTAATTTGTATTTGATCTTCGTAGCGGATTATGATACAATAGCATTTAGACATACAAATTTCGGATGTATAGATCGTCGAACAAACCTATTATATTCTCGAGTTTCAAATGGATTTTGAAAATATTTTACTTGCTTTATATAATCATACATTTTGTTCGATACTGACCTCCTATTGCATTGTCTTTACTTATTCTTTATTGCAAGAAGCGCTTAGCAGACTTATGATTTTCAAGCACATCCAAGGTAGCTTAATAGATGTTGATAAGTTGGCTTCTTGTGTAATGCCATGCTTGGTTTCCTATTCTTCGCTAGTAAAACTTCAGTGGTATTATTAGTCCCATGGAATGTTTCTTTTTCTCGATAAATATATACTTATAATCAAAGGCTCACCTAGTTAGTACGATACATGATAGAATTTTGACTTACAATTAGAATTGATATTGTAACTAACTAATTATTTCTTTATGCTTGTCAACATGTTCCAAAATTAATTCCAGTTTACTTCAAGTTACTAATTAAGGACTAGTTAATATCAATTGCTCTCCTTGAGCATTTTCGATTGCATAGCGTTGAAATTACTTAACTTATATTTTCGGTAAAGATAAAACAGAACACTAATTGGACTTATGAAAGGACTGTCTTTAAGCTAATGGATTCTCGTACAACTTAACAATGCTCTTAATTGAGCTATGTTCTTTCTATCCTTTGCCACAGCGGAGGTTAAACACACTTTACGAGTTAATTAACTTTTAAGAAATGTTTAAAGAACATTTCAGGACGAATAAACGAGTTAAGCATATACAATATACCAACGCGGGATTTTGTTCTAGCACACTAGATAATTTAAGACTTGCAGGGAGTCATAAAATAGCCATTTTCTCCTAATAGTCCCCGTGGGTATGCAATTTTTCAAACACTAGACATTATCCTTATACGAAGCAGCATTGACTTTAAGAACTACTTATGTTATGCAATTCTTTAATCGAACATATAAGTAAGTCTTCATGTAAAAGCACATTTGTCTTTAAAATCATTCCTATGTATATATGTACATTGTAAAACAAAATTAATTTTATATTTTTTATAGATTTCCTGGAGATTGATTCCAAATGCAAGTGCGCGGTGAATTTCCAAACGCACTTTCTTTGAATACCTACGTTCCTCTTACCAAGTTCGGATATCTCAGTTCCTAAACAGGAAAAAGTTCAAACATTACGCGTGTAGACTTTAAAAAACCTCTCTAGTACCCACACATCTACGATTATTATTACTGTAACATTTAAATTGCGTGATCCATAGCGCATACGAGAATATGTGACTAAACGCTTTAATTTTCCCCTATGTCATCTTTTATTTTGACGTTAAAACATAGGATTATGTTAAGGTCATAGATGGTGTTAATTTGTTATCATGAAAATCATCAAAATGGAAGTGGCGTCTGTTGGAAGATGTTTAAATAAACGGTCAGCAAATATCACTTTCCAAAGAATGTGAAAAAAATCAGCACAAAAGCTAATTTCAATATTGGCAACATTATTTTTCTCAGAGGGAACTTTAATAGTAACTATGTACTGTTCATATACTGTCTCAAATATACTCTATTATTGTCATGCTCTTGTCTGTTTCCAGATGTGGAGTCGGCCATTTTAAATACATTTTACCTGTTATTATTAATTTCCAAAACGAGTGTTCATTCACTCACAGCCATCAATGCTTTAAGCAGAAACAAATATTTACCGGAGTAGATCTTTAAATGAAGGCAAACAATAATGGCCAGATTGGTTTAGTTTTTAACACAATTTGTTTTAATACTCTGATACAATATTAGGAGACTGTAAGATATATATTTATCCTGCAGTCGCTCAACTTTCTTTGCTCCATTACACAATACAATATTTATCTCAAAAAGGAATGCAATAGAATGCTTAGATATTATCATCAGGATCATTGCAGCTGATGGTCCTACGGAATGATAAGGTCAGGCAGGTGGCATGGCACGGACACTACAATAGTCTGCCAGTGCGAAACGATAACTGAGTTTGACACTATCTTGTGTTTATGTTAACGAGAGTGACCGAGAGCAGTCGAAAGAAAACAGGTTCTTTTTATTTGTTCATGCGAGCAACAATTATTTTACGGATTGCCGTTATATTTTGGAAGGCTTTTATGTGTATTCTTTAGAAAATATTAAATAAATTACAAGTGGACACTTCCATCGCAGTGTCAGGAAATACCGATACTTGTTACAACTCGTATACGGAACACATTATTATGTTGCTAGTTACCGTTATATATTTACATGCATTGGGTGTTATTGACTTGGACCTTTGAAATAAAGCAAAGTGTCCATATAACATCCCATTCGCATTTAAAAGTGAAAACGAAATACTGGTTTGTAAAATCCAGACACGTATGTGCAAAACGACTTCATACGGATATTTGATGACCACTTCAACATAATAAAACTTCACTGCAAGTAGGAGTATGATCATTGTTTTTATTCCGAATGTTATTTCACAAGTTTATTATTTGCTTCGAACTAGATTCAAATGACAATACCCTCAGACGAGTATAACTGCCAAACCCCACCACATATTGTACCTCTTCCAGTGCAAGAGGCGGTGGAAGGAATTAAATATTTAAAGTTTACATTTCTAATTGGAAAACAAAGCCGATATAAAAATATTTCTTTGTACTGCTAGTGACAAAGAACGGTAGTTTTTATTTCATTGCTGGCGACAGTAGATAAAAACAACGTAACATTCAAGAAATTGAATTATAAATGAATATGTGATCTACTCGCTACTCTGTTATATTTCTACGAAACACTTCATTGTACTTGCAAATCACGTATATACATATTTTATGGAGAATTTATTCTTTTAATAGCATTATTATTTCATGGTCTGTTCACACACATGTAGGTTTTTAGATGCAACTTGACTGAGACAGATTCATCAGAGAGAGCTTTTCGATGGTGCCAGAAAATATGGAAAGGTTATTGTAGACATACCTAGTTAAGAGAGTTATTTATAGATGTCAGAATCCTATCGGAAAATATACAAACATTATGCAACGTTATTGATTCATGGTCTTTTCTGCCTTAACCTTTTTAGACATTTAGTCATGATATCATAACCATAAAGGAAAATATAATGACATTGTGCAACGTTATTGATTCAAGGTCTATTTGCCTTAACCTTTTCAAAGTTATTCCTTGATATCCGTATCAAACAAGGGAATATAATCACAAGACATTATGCAACGGGATTTGTACGGGTTCTGTAAGACAGGCTTTCTTAACACATAAGACAAAATGCTAGTATTTTCCTACAGATTGCTTAAAGGTTATCGGTTTCATGATGTATCTGGTGTTAAGCTGTTTGAAGCCAAATACTTGTTTGTGTAGGCATGCTCACATGCCAATATATTGCAGTGACACAACATGTAGTTATTTTAGATTTTTTTTCTTGCACGCTAGTACAATGATTCGTACTCGTGTCTGATTATCGCATATATCAGGGGATCATTCAAAGACTTTAGGTTGAAACGCTAAATTAAAGCAGACGGTTTCTATCAAAGCTTCTTTCTGATTGTCAAGCTCAAGCTATTTTTCGTACATAAAACGTATTCACATAATGCGCACGCAAACGCACAAACAGACTTGGATGAAATTTTCTTTCAACTATTTGATTGCACTTAAGCCTTACATTAATTTCCGTGTTATTTTTTTAGAACATTATTCCAGTAGTTATAGTCTTCAAAACATCTGGATCAATCATTAAAAGCATACATTTAAAGGATATTGCAATTCTTTAACGGCATCTGTTTATTGATATATGCATTAATTATTGCATATATAGCTACAGTTATTATGTTAAAACTGATGACAAAAATAAATAACAATTATATTACCAATACGCTGTTACGTAAATGCTACAGACTTAATTGTCATACAATTCGGGACACCAAAGTATTTATTAATTTGTTGTTCGCATCCTTCACCTTACGACAATGATGTTTCATTATAGTTAATGAAAAACAGTTGCTTATTTTTTCTTACTACTCATAGTAAAAGAGCATAAACACAAGACAGAAATTACTACTGACACGCAGTTATACGAGTATAAATATATTGCGGAATGGTTAATCTTACAAAAGTCTCATATTTTTAATTATGTTTTTCCCCTAATAATGATATTTGAAAAATTGCTGACGATTTGGTAACATGGGAACTCATGCTGGCAAGATACTCGCTGACCCGTGTCTAAACGGATTGCATGCTAGTGGGTGCTTAGCAGGCTACGATTAATTAACTAGAGTCTACATTTATTTTGTCTTAACATAGCATAGGCGGTCCAATGTCCTATTCGGGTCGCATTGGATAACCTATAAAGTATCTAAGGTGAGCTGTACTAGACGGACGGGATAGACATTCTTGGCGTAAGGTCAACTTGTCATGTGTTTCGTTTAATTGGACGTGACTTTCGGTGTGGTTGCATACAGTATAACCTGATTTCACATACTTTCTAAGGTTTGATAGTTGCGGTAGTAGATCTCTGGCAAATGCATTTCTACTAGAGAATAACCAAAGACACCACGTAGACTGGCAAATTTTATATAGAGCTTATTACTGAAACCATACGTATTACTTCATTCTTAAGAACACGAGAAAGATATCACAAACACATATAAATAACCTGCATCTTCGACCGCTTTCTTTTTGTCTAGCTACATGTACGTATTTTTCAAATATCCTAACCCACTGGACACTTACAACAGCAAGAAGTCCGGTCCTATTGGACACGGAAAACGCTGAAATATCCTAACCCTCTAACCCTTTGGACAGGGATAACGTAAAGAAATCCTAGCACATCGGACAGGGATAACGACAAGAAGTCCTAACTCATTGGACCCGGAAAACGCCGAGATATCTTAACCCATTAGATACGGACAACATAAGAAAATCCTTACCCATTGGAAAGGAATAACGTCAAGAAACCTTACCTCATTGGACACGGGAAACGGATATAAATTTTAACCCATCGGACAGGGACAAAGGCAAAAAATCCTAACCCATTCGGCAGGGACAACTACAAGAAATCCTAATACATTGGACACGGAAAACATCAAAAAATCGTAATCCATTGAACACGGACAACGGCAAGAAAGAAATCCTAACTATTAGACATAGAAAACGCCGGGATATCCTTACCCACTGGACACGTACAGCAACAAGGAAGATGTCAAGAAATCTTAAGTCATTAGACAGGGACGAAGGCAAGAAATCCTCACCCGTTGGACACTGCAATCATGAATATATCCTAACCCATTGGACAGGGACTACGACAAGAAATCCTAACCATTGGACATAGAAAACGCCGAGATATCCTAACCCATTTGACAGAGACAACGGCAAGAAATCCTCACCATCTGAATACGGAAATCGTCAATAAATCCTTACCAATTGGACACGGAAAACGCCGAGATCCTAACCCATTGTACAGGGACAACGGCAAGAAAGCCTTTTCCATTGGAAACGGAGATCGTGAATAAAACCTAACCCATTGAAAATGGAAAGCGTCAAGAAATCTTAAACCCTTGGACAGGAAAAGCATAAAAAAGTCCTAACCTATTGGACACGGAAAACGCCGAGATACCCTAACCCACTGGACACAGGAATGGCAAGAAATCCCAACCCATTGGACACGGAGAACGTCGAGATTACGTGTGACTGGAAAAGGTTTATATTAGTGTACATTCAAGGTAGGTACAGTGATGGCTAATGACTGATCGATAGCACAAGTGTCATTAAGCAAGTCACCTCAGCCACCGAAGCTCAGGTGTCAAATTGCTAATACGTATAATTACGTGTAGTTTTGTCGTTGATAAATTGAAGTGTAAGGAAAACGTAAATCATTAGCGATCCTTATTCTAAGATATCATTTAACGAACTCGACAGTTTTTGTATCTTCCTCCAAAAGCATTTTATTGAGCATTCAGTTAGATCCCCTGAACAAGTAAAAACCCGTCTAAAGTTCAATAAACGAGTAAATTTATAAACTGTTACAAATAAAATTTCCAAGCATGGATAACTTTTATTAGACCAAATGACTAATACAATGAAGCGCTATTAATATGTATGTATTTGCCTGTCCTGTAAAATGACAATAGTATATGCAAAATGTCAAGGAAAATAGATTTATTTGGGCGTGGTTATCGCTGGGCAAAGTTTGATATCCGCCTAGCTGATATTTTCTAATAAGCATGCAGATTTTGAATAGATAACCATCCTAAACGTTTCATAATAAACAAACCTGTTTAATAATAACATACATCCTATAATCGTTAAGGTAACAACATGGATTTGTTTCTAAAACAGAAGGTTATTACAAACGTTCTTAGACTACTGTAAGTAAAGGTAATAAAACATTTGCTGAGGGTATAGACAGACTAATGCCTACAAAACCTCGTTTGTGAAGAATAAAAGCATGGTAGATGACATTCTTCTACCAGAATAACTTTCATTACATTGATATCACTTTTGGCACTTATGTTTTTTTCAAGCGCTTATGAGTGGTGTGCGGCTGAGAGCTAAATCGTACCTACAATCTATAAGACGTGATAGAATTTATCAGGCCCAGAAAACCTGCCTTTAATCAGATCAAGCAGCCTTCATCAAAACCTAAAGCCGATTTTCCCCGGGATTTAACACTACATAGTAACCGTGCACTTGTCAACAATGGATAAATAATGCATGAATAATCAAGTATTTAAGAAGGGTACGGGCAAAATACGAAACAATGTTGATGCATGTTATAACAACTCCAATTGCCAACTCCAACTTCTTTAAAATCGAAATTGAAGCAATTAAGACTGAAGAAACTGTCAGACTTTGAATGTGGTCCTTTGATAGAAATTACGAATTCTCGTTCCTGTTTGACAGGTTCTATTTCCGTTACGTCTGCAAGATTTCTGTTTTTTTTTTTCATGCATTAATGGAGAGTTAACTTTCAAAGATTGAATACGATGCAGTAATTTATGAAGAATAGAAACAATAGAAGACATTGTTCCTTAAATGCAAAGTCGAGTTCATAGCGAATCTGCTAACCATTTTTGGTGACCATTTTGTTTAAATCACATATTTTGCTAGTATGTAATGAAATCTTGCTGAGATGCTGATGTTACCTTTACTGTATCGATAAAAGGGTGTAGGTGCCATATGGTATTGAAACAAATCGCACTAGGTATGTTGATGAATGTGGTTGTTGCGTGGTGAGATTGATCTGATTCTAAGTTACAATTACAAGTATTTTCTAGATTATTTTTTCAGTAAGACTGGACTTATTACAAATACATTACGATAAGAGGTCTTTCAACAGTGAACGTAGTTTAATTTAAGGTTACACAATTTACTTATAGTAATGTACAACACCATGTTATTTTTTTACGCAAGATATTGCTTTGACATTTTTAACTGATAATTGGTCAAATGCCGGAAGAAAACAAACACCGAAATTGTTATTGAACTTAACAAGAATGAGGTCCTTAAATAAATGCTGGTACACTATACATACCCTCTTAACTAATCAACGCTGTACCTACATTTTGTTATAGTAAAACTGACGACAAAAATTAAAAAGATAGTAAAAAATCCACAAAAGAAATAATGAACATTTTGTAATAGCTTAAAGCGCTAGGTATACAGTTTATACCAATTCGGGACGTTTTGCTACGATTTATGACTGTTACGACTGTTTCTCGTCGAGCAGAGAGTCATAAAACGACGCTACTTTTATTTTCTCATTTGTTCCCACCTTAAGGGTATGCATTAAAATTTTATCCACTACCTCCACGTTTATAAACAGTAGTACCGACTGTCGGGACTACTTTCAATTTAACGGTCTGACAAGTATGTCTTTACTTACTTTCTTTTTGCAGTCTTAAAATACAGTGTTTGCTTTCGTAATGTCGCTGACTTGAGCGAGCACTAAACCATACAATTATGATGTCTGTAAAATCGGAAATATGAAAGTGAATTATACAAAATAAATCCATATATTCTTCTTTTTATTTATGTGGGCATTATTCTTGGAGATTTTTTATTAATTAACGGACCCAACTGAGTTTGTTTTCTATTATAAACCCCGACTACCGCAAGTATTTCATTGTCGATCAGGAACCTTCGTAAACCGTTTACTTAAATTGAAATAAAGAAGAAAAATAGATTCTGATTTGCATTATTTAGAATTATAAAAAGTTGGTCTGAAAGTTAAAAAATTCAAATTTAGTTGTACAAACCTTTTTAAATAAAATGTAATTAATGATTATATACAATAGATAAAACCAACAGTCAACAAAGATTTTCAATTGCACTCTATTGTATTCATGGTCTCTATTTGGGTTTATTATTTGTTTTGTTGAGAAATGAAATTATTACCTTTGAGAAAGAATAACACAAACCTAACACAAAGTGACAAAATTCGGAAAGAAAACACCCCTCAATACATCAATGGATATTTTATTCAAACGAGAATCTAATTCAGTCTATGAACTGTTTACGTATATTTTCCTAAAACATACCTTGGACTCTGGTTCTGTGCATTTACCTAGAGGTAATTCAGATTTAAAATGACCCTTCTTATTTTTTCTTGCAATCATTAATTAATCATGACGTCCACGACATTGATACGTAATGCTTTTAATTTATGTGATGTATTACCATAGTTCGTGCTTGGAATCTGTTAGGAGGGTACATTACATCTCCATTACTGACAATGATTAATGTTTAACAGAGGGTATGCTTAAACAGGTTAGCAAAATAAGTAGCACGAGTATCAACCGCACAACCATAAGCCACTACCGTCATACTTAAGGACGAGATACATCGGATAACCTGGATGAAAGAAGGTCGCCAAAGGCTTATTATTCCCAAATCAAACAAGAGGGTCCCTCGCTTCATGATTTGGTTTCTCCGAGAGATATCACTATAATTGCAGAAATGTTGTCCACGGCAGACGATTTAAAATATTTTATCAATGTTGTGCAAGATTATCATTAGTAAACTCATCTTTGATGCAGTTTTTTTCCAGACATACACCGACCACAATAGCTCAAGTGGTAGAGCGTCGGCTTGCGGATCGGGAGGTCGTGGGTTCGAACCCCGGCCGACTCAAACCAAAGACTTTAAAGTTGGTAGTAGTGGCTTCCCTCCTAACGCTCGGGGCTAAGGGGACAGCAATACGCCTGACTCGTCGGTGTCAGTATAATCGACCGACCGGGTTCAGTCCTTGGGCACCTCATAAGTGCCCCTGTGCTATAATGATAGACATGTCGCTGCACGGTATCGGCAAAATGCAGGCTAATCCCATCCCACCCCTCTTCAAACATATACTTGCTCGTGTTGGCTTTTTATTACACGATATACTATTGTAGTTATAGTCACACGTTATTTAATGTTTGCACTTACAGGTGCCGTCCGCACTTCTATGAATGTATATATAGCTATTTTAAATAGACAAATTTGCTTTTGCAATGAGAAATATCGACACCCACGCTGCCACATAGACTAGAATCAGAGTGCTGGACATATTTTGCTAACATAGTTTCGTGGCAACCTTACATAACAGTACACGATAATTGTCTTAATTATGCTTACAAATCAATCGCCTTGTTGACTGATCAGATGCAGTATTAAACTTATTGCTATTCACTGGCTATGAACGTTAATTTCTGACAATATAAAGCTAAATACAATAATTCATATGGCATCTGACGTCATAGTAAGGTCATTTAGGTCATCAAGTTTTCTTGACAGCGACTTCACTAATTTTAACTCTGTTTCGTGTTGTTTTAGTTAAGAAAATAATATTGTTTCGTTTGAAAATGTGTTTAATTTCCCCATTATTCATAATAAAGAATCACGCTTTATTCCAGTGAAATTCTGTCCGAGACCAGCCAGACATCGGTGATAGACTCATGCCTATTTCATGCTTATAAAGTTTTATCTAAGCATGAAATACATCTGACAACCTTTTAGCTGGATTAGTGTACGTACAGGCACATAGATGAAAACACGTTTTGAATGACGGAATGTAATGTTTCCTTTCCTTGTGTTAATATGACTGGGGAACAATATGAACACGAGAGAGGATTTATTCATGGGTACTTCTTAAGCTCGGTTCAATAAAAAACAACCCGAGAACATAGCTAGGCAACAGTACTTTAAAGAGGATAAATCCTGGTGGTCAAGAAGCATAGCCGGGTATTAGATAGGTACCGCCAGAGGTTTATGATATACCGTAGGTACCTGCACAGCAGATTGTCATTGCCTATAGAAATACTTCCTGCGAACTGCAATAAAACACATTTGTTAACAACTATTTTAATTATCTTGGGCTTTTCTTTAAATTGTGTTTAAAAGTAATACATGCGTTACAAGAGAGATGTAACATTGAATTAGCTCAAGCAGCAAATTAAAATGAAACTTCATTTTATTTCCTGAGCGCCAATAAAAATCTTAACCGGCATCTGACAGGAAAATCGAGACGATGTTATTCAGGTCTTTAGAACTAACTATTGTTTTTTATACAGTGAGCTTATGGGCTAGCTTTCAAGTTTACAAACACACAAGAAACTTCACTTTCTGTTTGTCAGAAATTGAAAACGTAAAGTTATACGTGCAATGTGAACAGAGGAAAACAAAAAAGGATGTTTGAGACTATATAATAAGACATTAAAGTAATATGAGCGATTTAATAAGATTGTGTTTGCATGTGTTTCCATGCTTGATGTTTGTAAAGATGCCTGTTTTGAAAGAAAGACATGTGACTAAAATGTAAACAAACAAAATTAGCAATGCATTTTGAGATTATATTTTCTGTTTGGAATCATACTGATAAATTTAGTGTTGATATTAAAGAAACGAATGGGTAAATCAGTGAAATATAGGATATATATGTTTTCAACAGATTTAATCAACGAAACCCAATTAAGCGACTTTAAATCAATTCCAATTAATTGCAAATTAGGTGTTCCATTCCACCTAGTGTACATGTACCATTAACATACATGTACACGTACGTAAAATCATACGCTTTTGTTTTTAAAGCTTTTTTTTAATCGCGACTGACAGCAAAATAAGCAATGGCTGTGCTAACGTCATTTTAGATAATATAAATGTTCAGATTTAAAATTGTCTAACTTGTAGGGCGATTTAATTTATGCTTGAATATAATACGCCAATAAGTGTAACATTGTAACCATCTTTTATGAACACAACGAGAATGTAAAATGTTGATAGAGATAGGTCGAGTTGCTGGGTGAGTACACCACAAACAAACACCACAAACACTATGTATACCAGTTGGTAGAAATGTAATGTCGGCTGTCGTTTAAGAAAAGTATTGGCAATTGTCACATTTAGCCAGACGACGTTATCAAAGGGCAGGCAGTAATTGAGTAAAATATTTCCTAAATGGCCTGCAACCACCAGACCTGCTCAATAACTGTTTGCATTCTTTCGTCATTTAGGTAACAGAATCCTTCTTAACAACAGAAGGCAATTGCAAACGTCTTCAGATTTCTTCAGATGAAATGTAATAACAACCATTTGTTGAGGGTGTAGACAGGCTAATGCTCACAATAACGCGCTCTAGAAGAAATAAAAGCACAAAATATGACATTCTTCTAATCAATAAGGCTGTTGATATTTATGTGACTTTCTGTTCTAATAAATTTCAAGAGGTTTCAAGAGCATGCATTTGTTTTATTTTCGATAAAGGCTGCCAGAATCTGCGTTAAGTCTTAACCCGCTTAAGCTTAATATTAATCAGTCCTCAAAAACTTTTCTTTATACAGACCAGACTGCCGTTAAGATCTGCACTAGGTTTTGCTGTGAACAGAGTAAAGCGCATACCAGCCGTTACAAGTGTTAAGGCAAAATCATGTTATTATACGTGTTCATAATAATATAAGCAGAATAAAGGCCAAGGCAAACTTGGCGCAGGGTATCACATGTCCAACTGCTTTGATTACCAGCTTTTATATTCATAATCTTATAAAACAATCGAAACTTAACCAATTGCGAAAAATGTTGTATTCAAGCTCAGAATATGCTTATTCGATAAAATTAGGAATAATGCACTTTTACTGTTTGATAGATTCAGATTCATTAAATTTACAGTAAGATGCCAGGTTTCGTTTAAACCAGTATTATATGGAGAAAGAGTTGTTGGCGACTGAAGGAAATGCAATTATAGTTGTTAGGGTAATAAACATTGTGAATACATCGAGTGATAGGCATTGTTCTTAATAAGACGCTTAGAACTGGAAAGAAAGAACGATTCGAAAGTTAGAGCAAAGTTCTATGACATATTACTGCAATTATCAGGGTATTATAATATTTATCTTGCGAAATCTAACAGAAAAATACAAAGAATGCTATGTTCGTACGTAATGTGTAATGTTTTATAAGCTTATTAATATATATGTACAAAGATCTTAAGAATTCTTAAAAAAATAGTTCAAAACTTAGGTTAAACTTATGCTGCAAAATATGCTTGTTAATGAAGCACGTGTATATTATTAGTTGGAGAAAATGTTTGTCGATCTGTATTTTATGGATATAGGTTGATGTCGCAATCCTGATGCAGTTTTGTTTACTAAGGAAGAATCGTTTGTGGATATTCAGCTTGCAAATGCAGTCTTACACTGACAACCTCTAAAGTCGTACAACAAATATTGATGTAATTCGATAGGCAACTCATGGAATAATGATTAAATAATCTATTTTATGAGCATTTGGACATAACAAACCTAGTTACATATTTACATATAACTCTCTATATTCTGACATAAAACATATGTATAGCCAAACATTGTCAAATACAATGGCCCCGTCTTTATTTTCTCATTTGTCTCTACCAGAAAGGTATGCATTAAATTTTCATACATTATCCCTAGGCGTATGGATGTAGACATAAGAACCGTCTGTCGGACTAATTTTAACTGGCTTTCCCTCTGCCATCTCGAAATACATTGGTAGGTTTGGTAAAGTCGTTGACCTACATGTAAAAATCCTTAACACTGTGGTTATCTAAAAATATTTAAGGAATATCTACAAAAGTAATCACATTGTATTTGGATCATTCAACCAGATAGCTTTGTTATTAAACTTAATGTGAAACCAAAAGCAATTTTCTAGAAAATAAATGACCACAATTGATTTAATGACAATACTTTTCCTTAACAAAACCACTTATTTGTAATGAGCTAACAGGCAATCGAACAAACCCAACAAGAGTGAGCTTAAATAAAATAAAATAAATTAAAATAAAATCACTATATGGCAATACATATATGTAAGTTCAAAACAGTGTATGAATTACAAACATTTGAATTTCATCCTTTAAATGTCAGTGTCTTTTCATGCAATTTGGGTAAAAGGAAGTGGTGTGTCTGCATCATACCAAATATAATATTTCAAAACATTGAATTTGAACATGCATGTGCACTAAAATAACATATATACAAAGATTTCACATTGGGTTGTATTTGTGCTTTGAAGTTTTTAATATACATGTAGTTGATACGGAAGCGACATCACATGCTTACGGTTAAAAAGTGACTTAGTGGCTCGTCTGTCATTAACATTTATCCTGTTTCGTTTCCAATTTTAATATGTACTGCACCACTTATAGGACCTTTTTTTATTTTTCAAAATAAGGAAATCACTAAAGCACGATACATAGTGATAAAAAACCATGTTACATATCTATAGATCTATAGGAAGCCACATCTTGTCGACTGCCACTCTAGAGCAAATCAGCCTCTTTCTAATTACCTAACGTAATCATTCCGTATAGCACTGCCATAAAATACATCTTGTTCTATTGTCCTAGGCTGTATTTTTCCCAGAATACGAGATGAGACGCAATCTTTTTCACTAGGGAAGAAACGGTTGTGGATATTCTGCTTGCTAATGTAGTCTTACACTGACGACCTCTAAAATCATGTTACCGTCTAAACTATACAATTAGCAACTTATTGTATCCAAATAATAAGCTGGCGGCCGACAACAAATGGGTAGTACAGAGCTAGGCTTAGAATCACTTCGTATATCATCAGCTTTCAGGGAAATGTAAGCCTAGCTCAACTACGAAGAAATTTGATAAAACGTTTTCATATATTTAAAGCACATAAGCTCATGCTAGAATACTTACGCCGGAATAACGTTTATGTGTTAATGAACATGTTTTGCGATACTCCTTTGATCATGATTTTCAGTAAATGCAGGGACAATAGATCAAGAAAATAAGGCCATAAGGCTTACTTAGGGTTCTGCTTTACTATAACGAAGAGCATAGACCGCTAATCGCCTTATTCAATAATAATGGTGCTGAGACATAGTGAACAAATAGCCACATCAACATGTAACACATCGATTACCGTTTTATGTTCACGGAATATTTTATTGTACATGTTTTATCGGAATTGGTGGACGTTAATTAAAACCACGTTTCTATTAAAAGACTCGAAACACCCTTTGAGTAAGGCAATTAAGAAAAGTACATGATTTTACAAGCACATTTAAATGACAAGAAATGTGTGCAATGGTTCCCAGTGGTTTTATGCGCAAGCGCCTGGAATAAAAGAAGTTTTAACCGAATAGAAATGTAACATATCTGTATAATGGTGCACTTTAGTTCATGTTTCACGATGTATACCCACGAGAGATGGTTTGATTGTGCCAGAGTAACAGAGCCATCCATTCAGAGGCACTTAATGGCAAGACTTGTAGGTCTACAAGCAAGCATATGATACATATCAACATACATGTACATGCACATTTTCCAATCCTTTATCTGTTGCATTAGTAAATAACCCATCCTTACTCTAAAAATGCTTCTTCATATCTTTTTCTATTACTTTAACATGTCAATGCAAACTAAAAAATGTTCATGCCTCGACTGCAAATAATGCTTCAATCAGAAACTGGCTGATATGAATTTTAGATAAAGTTAGCAAGATTAATTCGTTCTGAAATTGGAGTTTAAATGAAACTTTTGCCATTATAGTTCACGAGCTTTTTATCCAGCACTTTAATAGGTTACTGTAATGTTGATAATATCGTTTTTAAAACATGACATCTATTTTGACAAATCCTAAGAAGCAATTAAGCTTTTAGTCCCCCTACTTCTCTTTGCCGGTGTGACTTAACTTTGATCTATTACGTAAATATAATTTAAACACAATTTTATTTTGTGGTTTCAGTAAATGCGCTTACTGTATATGCTTTTATCATGCTTAATAAGAATAGCAATTGACACGCTTACACTAAACACCATGGTGTCCGGACTTTTATAAGGTGTGTGACTCAATAAAATACAATATATGAGACCATAAAAATTTCAAGGCAGGCAAATGTACAGCTCGTTCTGGTGAAAATAAAGATGTATTGAGCTGTATTCTCCATAATGCTGAACTATGAAATATAGGAGGCATGATAACATTGACGGTAATGGCCAATATCGTACCAATGTTGTAAAATATTAACACTTTTAGGCAGTAAAACAATACTATTGCTTATAGTAGCATCTCTTGGTACATTGCTGTCTGGGGGTTTATTTCATTAGGTAAGGTCGAAAGAAAGTGGATATTTATATTGCTTTCTTTCAATTATTCATAGAAAGCGTATGTATGATAATAAATTAAATTACATTCGGATTATAGGTTGGCACAAATTACTCCTTGAAGCTGTGAACAAATCTGGTATTATTATGGGTGTATAGCCATTTATATTGAGAGGGGTAACTTTAAGGCAGGAAGCATCTAAACAACGATAAAATATATGTTACAACATGAAATGTACATCGCATTAAATACACTATGTAAAGATGAAACATAATTCGTTTAGAACTCACTAACATACTTACATATTGATAGCTAATTGGTACTTTAGACGACAATTTTAATATTGTATCTAAAATCAAGGTGACTTTGCACACGTAAAACACTATGATAACGTTGCAGCAATAAATGCTGACTTTCTCGAAACAAAAGGTGACATTCACAAATCAGTTTGTTCAGGTACCAGACAGCCAAGTGTGATGACATCTATCGAATTGTAAAGTTCATTTCTGGGTAATACCCAAATAATTAGGAGTAACCTTGAGCAATACAGGCTTAATTAAGATTAACATTTATAATGATAATTTGTTTGCACTTATCTTTTAATTAACACAATTTAAACAAAATTTAAAAAGTCAATCTTACAGTGTGAGTGGACATGAGCGGGTTAGTGTTGTATTATATTTAGGCATACACTTCTATACACATATCTGTTGCTTGGTATAAGTAGGTTACTAAACGGTCGTCCTCTCTAATTACGATATATTTAGACCATGCTGATTTTGTCTCTACCATATATTAATGTTACGGAAATTTAAACAGCTCTAGATAAGAGTATCAAGTTGAAGTCAAACATAGTTTATTTTCTCCAGAATTTTCTTTTGTGAAATTTGAAGTACCTTTTTAAATCCGAGTGAAAGAAAGTTTATTTTACATATCGTTATAATCAACACATGAACTCTAATTGATTATATACATACAACTTGTATTTATAGCCTTTAACATATAATATATTGAAGTATAAAAATATACAGTATATTTAACATTCATTATCATCCCCCTGAGGGTTTATTATGGGCTAATGGCGAAATACCCCTTACGTTATTTGTCAAACACTATCTCCTTATGACTCTATAGACACACCAACATGTAAACAAATCTTGCATAGCCGCTTGACAAAATATACTCCTTCCCAGACATGTTTACGTAGTGTCAGTTACTGATTTATTCTATAGATATTTTGATGCGTGGCTGTAAGACTTCTCGTATAATGTCTTATTGCTATTCAGTCGGCGTACTTTCATAGCAGCACTGTCATAACAACAGAATTCGCCTAACAAAAGACATTGCTTGAATGGTATTGCTCTCATAGATTTATTTATATCGTATATACGTAGATCGAATTATTTGATACATTTCAGTTAATGATGTAATTTACTTCTTGATAATAAAATAGTCGGTGTGTATACACAACCACACGAAGCATTGATACATTTATAAAGATATTTGATAGGTACAATTATACAAAGTTTCGATAATTTGAAAAGTATTCACGTTTTCCAACTTTTATCAAATTATGAACTGATTGGAATTTTCTACTGTTATGCTTTTTACAATATAAAGACAACACATATGCTGATGAGGGGAACAAAGAATAAATATGTTAAGTTTCATATACAGGTCACGTTGCACAATTTTCATTGCATACCTTTTAAAATACATGCTAATATTACAGATCTGTCATATTTCTAAATCATTATTTCCTTTTTCTTTTCAATTATACGGTGTTTTTGCAAGATATAGAAGTTGCCAACTAACTATTGTTTATGTGTTTTGAAAGATTATTATAAAAATAAGTTTATTTTTTATTAATTTATTTTTAATTTTGTAGAATTAATAACAAAGTAGAAAACCTGTCTATCCGGAACAACCTCACCTCTTAGCCGCTTAGTGTAACTAGTGAGAACAATGTAAATGACAGATATGCCAGCCTCTCACAACCCCCTCCTCTTAATGTGGAGCTGTTTGTTTATGACTTAAATAAATGAGGAGTTTTTAGCGAGAAGTCCACCTACCTATAAGGTATAACATTCTAAGCCCATATCTAAAGGCACATAATTATGAGCTATTGATAAGTGTATCAGATAAGAACTAAGAGCCGGGACTATGTATAATTCAGCGGAAACACAACCCCAATCAGACTTAATAGCAACGATTGCTTATCAAATGTAACACTGAGCATATACAATGCTATTTCGAACTAGTTTCAGATGGCCGTGCCCCGTACAGGCGCCATGAACTGACTTATATAGGCCTCGTGGGCAATTAAGACCTGATTAAGTCTGTCAGCTCTGGACCGGAGTTTTATTAAGTTTTTATGACTTTCCGGCCACATCATTGAAAGTGTCATTCATATTATCTTGCATCCGCATCACACTGAAATCGACGAGAATACAGCGTACACGTGTAATATATACTTCTACAGACATTACTTACAAGGCTTTGTTACAATGGCAAGTACCCGATTTATTTGTTATTGGAAAGTCTTGGATTAAATATGAATACAAATCCCAGTGGACGCTTCACAGCCTTAATATTTATATTTCCATCATTAACTTTTTGTCGTGTACCAATAAGAAAAAGAAGAAATGTTCTTAAAATGTATAAAACGGCGAATTTCTTATGAGTATGCATTTTAATGATATCTTGTTGTACATTGTGTTCCGACAAGCTGAAAGCCGTGAATGTTTATGTGTTTCAGCTCGCATATAGATCCGCGTCTTTCGCAGCTCTATCAGTTTAAAGACTCGGGAAGAGCTACCCGGGAAATAGATGCCCATATAGACATGCAATCGTTGCTGAAAACAGCCGCTTAATTATACCGATACTTCTATTACCCTGACCTAGGTTAGCGACAGGCTTCATGGACCGTCATTGGAGCCGGCAACAAGTCGGAAAATACATGTTTATGACAGGTTTACAACCCGCGTTTATGTTCAGGGATTGGCGACGTTAATAAAAGACTTGCACTGAAAGCTTCAGAGGCTGTTGCCTTTGTCAGTAAAGATTATTCTGTTTCTGAAAGTTATAAATTGATGCTGTTTTAGCGTAGGTGAAAATGAACAATATTTACGCAAACAAACGACACGCGCTTTTGAATTTGAAGTACATTTTTATGTAAGATCAACAAATAAGTGACACGTGGTATTTCATTAATGTAATTACTTTTAAAGGTGGTATCCAACTGTTTGTTTATATGAAATACATGTTATAATATCGTGACCCAGGTTTGGGGATTTCGGCATAAATTCTTCATAAACTCGCACTTAAGTCTATATAAAGATGATTTTGAACACTTCCTTAATTGCTTATTGCTATTCAGTACAAATTGTGAAAAAAATCGCGCTAAATGTTCATTTTTTTCAAATCCATAAATAGGCACGATTGGAATTTCTGCTGGAAATAGATATTGACGTCACAGTGAGAAATCCGATTGATGATATAATATGATATCGAAAATAAGCGGTCACGTGGTTTTCTTCGTTTAAAAATAGCTAACTTTGCAGCGTGGCCTAGCTAGGGAATATTTATTTGTAATGGCCAGCGTGGCGTAATACTTTACTGTTTGCATAGATGTAGGGCATCAATAGAGTCTATTTCGCAAGAATTTTCCATGAAGCAATTGTTTTGGGTTGAATATATTGATATATATCTTGTAGAATTTTCAAAAAGAGAAAGTTTTCATAAATCTTACAGATAAACAATAGAACGGTATTTCATTTATAAATATGATATTGTTTCCGCATTGCAAAGTTGTAATTTTGCTCGGTTTAAATTTATAACTTCCTCGTAAACAACGATAAAATGACACACTCAAGAAATTTGTTTTGAATATTTTCTTTAAAATATGAAACATTTAAGAAATAAACATATCTCATTTGAATACGTGCTTACTGTCAAACCACTGTATTGCAAGTTTAACAACTACATTTTAAAACAGTAATACATATATTTACATTTAAAGTTTAGTTGCTTACTTATTATAAGAATATACTTCCTACATGTTGCGGCACAAATTTAATTAAATAATCTGACCTTAATAATAACAAATATAAGTAGAAAATATAGGAAACAATAGTCAATCAATACACTAGTTTGAGTTATTTAGAAAATTAGCCAATTTGTGACGTCATTAGATATCCGTACGCGGATACTTTGGATACAAAGGTATGTTTCAGGCACCGAGTGACCAAGGAAACATACTTTAACCGCTAGGAGGGAATAAGATGAAAATAACACGCAATTGCGGTGTTCCAGTTTTACGACAGATTGGTGTTTTTATGGCCAGCGGACTGACAACATTAGTTAGTATATAAAAGCCTGCTAATTGTTTTTTCTCTTTGAAAGCTCGTATTCGTCTTTAAGAATCATGACGTCATGTTCCTAAACACAAACATGTGGATTCATTTTTTGTAGCTAGTATTCTTACAAAGAACGACAATAATGTCATTCAATTGACAGCAACAACAACATCAACAACAAACAAAACAAAAACAAACACCAACACAACCTCTCATTATGCATAAAACATTTTATTTCAAACGGACAACAACAACAGACAACAACGAAACACAAAATACCTGTTTCAGCAATATATATCGCATGAGAATATTTTAGCACAAGTAATCAAAATGTTTTGATGACAATATATATATCAGTATTTCCGTTATATGTTCTCTGTCTCTGCAATTTACAGACTCATGACAGTGCCAGTCTTTACAAACAGCACTATAAAATGTATCTGAATAATGTAAACATTTTCTCTGTGCATAACAAGTGTTAACATATAACGGTACCAGATAAAAATGTGTTTTAATGTACAGTTTCTGTTTGTTCATCTGAGGTCGTATATATCTATTTATAAAGAGCAACATACGCTAGATGGTAGGAATATAATATCTGAGCAAAATGCTATGGATATATCATATTGAGCCTCTACGTTTATGTTATTACTAAAGATAACACTGGACAAAACTGTTTGGTGATAATTTGGACACTAAATTGTTGGCAGGCAATTATCGAAACAACGAGCAAAGAATCAATTATTTCACATTTTCCTTGAAGTACAGATCAATAAGCACATATACTTCTTTTGTTATTTGGTCATATTTAGTCAATACACTACGACCCGGATAAGGCCTTGGGTTTAAAGTTTCTACTTTAAGAAGCTGATATATTTTCATTTGAAAACTGATACCTTTATGCAAGAATCGTTAATGAAAGTTAAACAACAATAGCAGCTTGAAAACATGAATATTATTATTTTACTTAGAAAACTATTATTTTCCAAATATGAAGCCACTTCAATGTCACCAGCGGTTTGATTAGAGTGGTAATTGGGAGTAAAACTCATTAGGATAATTAGTTTAAATATGAAACAAAAGCTTAACCAGACAGACAACCTTGACGCACACAGACACTATTATTAAAACAAGCATGTGATTGTTTTTGTAACAATATATAGTGACGAATATCGAACAAGGTCATAATCAGAAATCGTGTCCACAGCTAAGGACCTTTCATACTAACGCAAACTTACTTATCTTGAACGTGAAGCTTCCCATAATTGGTATGTGTGTTTATAATGTTCTGATCGTTTCAGCAAGTAACCCTCGCAGCAAACTGGAGGAGTGCCGGTCCATAAAATGACAAGTTCATTGCCCATCCTCCAGAAGGAAAGTAGGGCAGTCATAGCTGGTTTTTAATTTACTTTCTATAACTAAAACAGTGCGACCAACGTAGAAATCCATATTATCATTATCTTTAGAAAAAACATCGGCCAAATGTACACTATGTTAATAATGAACTCAGTATAACAATGACGTTTGATATACGTAATGAGAAAGAATGTTAATGAATTAAAAGTAATTAAAAAACAAACAAAAAGCAACAACAGTTTCATACTGTTAAGATTCCGTTGTTTGTTTGTACATTAACTGCAATTACTCAAGGCGCTCTTGCTCGAAGTGATCGAGTCGCCCACATGTATAAACTCACTTAATTGATCAGTATCTTACTTATGGGCGAGCCTCGCTCATTATGGGCGAATTTTGTTGGAAATGGCTAGGAAGTATGTATAAAAACCCAGTAGTTAGTCGCTGCGATATGTTTGACACAAAAACAATTAAAACAACAACGACGACAAAACGCAAACAACAACAACAACAACAACAACGGCAAACAGTTAACATTTATGAGTATATGCCATAATGGTGAACGATTCGTAATTTCAGATTTTTTTTAAAAAATACCTCTCAAGATTAACGCTCCCGAATGACAAAAAGATTGTAAAATACATCAGATCGAGAGAGCAAGAACAAATAACTTGCAAAATGGCAGATCACGCAGGAATGGGAAACTTTAATCAGACACACAAGCTGCATGCAGAGCAATATATGTGCGGTAGCTGGAATGAGCCAAATTACATTATAAAGTCCAAGGAGTAGGGTACGTGGAGGGGTATACATTATAAAAGAAAGTGCAAAAACTTAATATTAAACTTATAATATAATAAGAAATAGATGTAGAACGTTTAATTAATAACACGTTTCATTGTAGATTATAGTTATAGCCGTAAAATAGATAAAGTAGTGACATAGTCTTAAGGAAAAGTCGCAAAAACTCTTAACGCTCCTTCAATTAAAATAAATACCCATGTAATCAATTTTTCAGGTACGAAAAAAATAATAAGCCAAACATGTACCACGAAACAAATGCCACCAACATTTTGACAACTTGTAGACAGTAAGTCGTGAATAAAAAGCGTGCATTGAAAGAAACTTCTATGTCTTCATAGAATTTAGGAAGTAAATCTATTTGTCTTTTTATTGCTTTGTACCACAGTCATTTAAAATGCGCTGCAATGTTGCCGAGTCTATTGTTTACTATATTAAACACCCTGTTTCCTTTAAATTGGGCTATTTATATATTAACTCAAAATCTTGCTAAAACACGGACCTTAATGGGAAAAGGCGCAAATATAATAATTGATAAATAAAACCGATTATGGAAAATAGAAGGTGCCATAGAAACTAAAAGCTGGTATAGTTACCACACCTTTTTATCATCTAAGCAAAACTAAAGCTAGAAACTTTGATCATTTGATGTACGCCAAAGAGAGAGACGTCCATCATCTCAATACTTACAAAAATCGAGTTCTGAATAAAATATTAGATTAAAGATTCTTCATCCTAAAATTCGTTTGTCTTGGTTTTAAGTTATAGTATTGAAACTATTAAAAGTTTAACCATTTAAATGGACTTCGAATAAAGTTTTAATATGCTTTCAAATTGACGCGATTGCATCTTGAAGATAGTGCTGCAAAAACATTCATTAAAATGGTTTGACAGCAAAAACGGAAAGAACCTCACAAAGCTGAAAGAATGGGAAATTTTCAAAGAAATAGAGAGATGTTTTTTTTTGCTGTCGACTTATAATCCAAGACCTCATTTCTCCAACTAATTGATTCTGTTATAAAGCTGGCCTAAGGGCATAGAATTACCGCGTAAGATATTACAACGATACATTTCTGAATAGTTTGAAAACATACGTAACTGAAATGTTATTCTTGAAGTCAACTATGTTAAACATAAATGCCCGACTTGTCGTAATAAAGTATTAAGACCCTGATAATTTCTGTTCAAATTCTGTAAATAAACAAGAACTCGTAATAAGCATTTATAAAGCTAAATATCTGAAATTCTGATATTTTATAGTAAATATACGGGGAAAATATGTTTCATATATGAATATTTTTGAGAAAGTGTGCGAAAAAATAAAGACGATGGCAAGGCGACCACATGCAGGCAATCGTTCAAACATAAAATCTTTATTTGTGTTCTAATTTACAAATGTTGGTAATTGACTGCATCCTGTCAGGCTAGGTCAGCGCTCATCCTTGCTTCATCCGAAACTGGTTAATCTTGAAAAAAAAACCTAAAAGGTATTGACACTATTGAATAACAAGGGATCATGGTTAAGTTACAGCTGGTAGCATTCCTATATAAAGTCATGCTGCTTGCTTGAATTGTAAACGGACGTTCGTTCGCATATCCATAGATTTACGCAACGCAAAAATAATTGTTAAGACAAATTATGCAATTTCAAAAAGAAAAGAGTTGAAAACTGAAACGTAAGAGCATCAATTATATAGCCCCCCCCCCCCCGAAAGTTATCAAAGGGATGTTCCAATTATACATTCTGTTTATATTCATAATTATTACGGCTTTTAGGTAATTGAAAGAGCCAAGTTTTCCATATATACCTAGGCAGGGCGCCTGTGGCCGAGCAGTCAGTTTCGACCTGTCGTATTATTACGATATAACGATCTAACAATTTCCGAAAAATGTCTAAGAATATTTCGGTTAAGGGGTTCAATTACTGCGGTAAAGGTTAAACAAACTTATAAAATCAGGATAAAAATGCTTACACCCAACGCAATTATAAAGCTGCATGGAAGGTATAAAGTTTTGCAGCGGGTTGCCGTCGAAGTGTAATTATACGAGAGCAATCTGCGGGATAGTTATGAGCGTCTCCCGCAGGCAAACCCGATTCGAGATTGTTCTTTGGAAGATCTATCATTCTATATTGTAACTTGTAGTTTACACTACATATCAAGAATGCCACATTAACACAGCGCCTAATACATCACCAGCGTTACTACTGAAAGGTTAATTCTGAAGAATTCTGATCAAAGTGTTTTGGCTTTGTTTGATGGCAAAACTAATGTTGATCACATAAAGAATGCGGGATAACTTTTCGTAAGTGATATGTAAGAATTACAGATATTCACGCTAAAGAGGTACTCCATCATAGACTCTTAGCGTAGTTTGTTTCAATTATAATACTCGTTTATTACGTAATGCAAGAAACGAAAGTGTGCAAAACACATATTAAGAACACCGAACAAAAGTTTTATGGTTCTGAATTATTGGTATTTGTTTTCAATAAAACATTATCACAGAATTGAAGGATAAAACAAAAACCGATACAACAATCATATTTTCGGAGTAGAAAGACTCCGACTTTTAAATTCTTAGAAAGAGGACTACATGGACTTCATGTAAAATAAAACACTTAATTAACAGTTGTTATATCAAGCTACGCTATAGCTAGAACTGTTTTAGACTATTTTGTGTCGTTAATCTTTATTGTTCCAACCCCCTTTAAAAACATGAGTCAGCATCTTTTCATTATATTTGTGCGTTCACATTATATTATGTAGCGTTCTCGTGATTCTATTTGATAAACAATGAACGTAGTTTATTTATAGCTACAAGATTTAACAAGCAAAACAATGAAAACAGCAATCAATGTAAAATGGAACATACACTTGATGCGATATGTTCGTAATCACACAATAAAGTGTTAAATGTTCCTGGCTCACATATACTTAAAATAACGGATACAATCTTAAACTCCCACCGATTCAGGTGAGTGTAAAAGTTCCGTTTAGACTATTTTTCAGTTTATGCCATCTTAATCTTGTCTCATTATAACCGTTAAGCAGTCATAAATAGTTCTGATTTCAACAATTAAATAGCAAAACGTTAAAAATGGAGAAAAGAAAGAAGATAAATGTGCTTAATCTGTAATAACAAGCTCTCCACTAGGTACAAAATCAACCAATCATCACAAAACGTGTTATAATTTCTATTTCAATCAGTCTCAATATGTTTATCATACATTATCGTTATCTGCAAGAGCTTCGCAGCAGCGAACATATTAACAGAAAAAAAAACAACAACAGGAAAAAACAATACTTAGCTAAAGCAGATCGTTTTACAAGAAATCTCATAATAAGGGGCGTCAGTCATAAAACCTGGCCCAGCGTCAATAGACGAAGTATGCTCATGCAAAGAGAAATATATCATTTACTTGATTCGTTATCTTCAAACGTAGGCAGAGTCATGCATTTTATGAAAATGCTAATTTAAATTTTGAAAATCTCCCAAAAGTCTTTTTTTATATTAAACGGATGTTTAAATTGCCGTTTAAAATTGATATTGGCGAAAGTGATTGCAACTTTTTGTTTAGTTTACGAAACTTTACAGAATTTTAATATATACTAAATATCTAAATGTCATATACAAATTACTCCTATCTTAAGGACAGGGTCTTAGAAGTATCAAAAATAAATCGTCTTTTAAAAAAAAAGATATAGAACAAATATTGACAAGTTGTTAGGACGAGTCATCTGTTGGTAAGAGCCTTATATCTTTTTTAAGGAAAGATAATTACAATAATAAAAATAATGTGGAACATTTACTCTTCACAACGAACTTAATGGTTGATATTTACTTTTTGCTTAATTGCTTAGAAGGATCTTATTTAAGTCTCTTTTACTACTTCTTAAGTTTTGTGTTTAAGAGCCTCAATGCTTCAATAAAAAGGAATTTGTAAAATGCTATATATTAAACAATATGTTGAAATGTGTTTTAGAAAAAAAGTAGTTTTGACATCAAAATTTTCTGTTTTAATTGAAGGCAGTTTTATCGTTTGATGAAGAATGGGCATACAATATTTTGCTGCAAAAGTGTATACAATAAATATAGTGTACAATAGTTTCGAAAAAGTAATAATTTTCTTGATTCTTGGTGGAATATTTAAGTACATTTAATAAAATGAATCCTTTTAGCTAGAAACATTTTGATATACCTACAGGTTAATAGACACACAAATACCATAAATGTGTTCAATGAATAAAATCCACAATATCTATTATCCAATTCCTTTCACAAATAACAATACAACGTTGGCAGTTATACATACCGCTAATCCGTTAAATTTAAAGTGCTTGTCGTTTGTTAACTTATTCCAAACTCAATATCGTCATCTCCACTGTTAGTTATGGTCTGCCTGTGATGCGAGAGGCAATCCTTCCAATTCTCCCAATAGCGACAAACTTGTCGCTGGCATCAATACTCCTATCAAACGCCAATTACATTTCACTAGTATAACATCGGCTAAGACGTTAGTCGCAGGAAGTTCCAGCGTTCTGCTGCTTCAGACAGCCTTATAACGCGGACAGCGCAATACTGATGTGCCGATGTGATTGCAGCACAGATTCTTCTTGCGCCGTGGGCCTCTTTCGGCCTCTCAGTCGATAGAGCCTCGTATGCGATTACTTTGGCCGCCACAGTGCAGGAGGAAAAGACCAAACAACCAAGACAGGGTCACGTGTTCGTCCGTGTTAGAGTGTTGTTAATTGGTATATAACTTAATTTAGTTGGACGGTAATGTACTCCATAGGTTGTTACGAGAGAAATGCCACCAGCGGTCCAACCAAACCCTGATTCATACTAGAATATTTACGAGGTATCTACCTAATGATCACATTACGAAGGTTTCCAACAAATATACAGCAATTAGGTTGCCGCAGCAAAAATATTGATAGGATGCTCTATAATTGTGAAGTGTTTTTCTTTCTTAATATATAAATATTAACGTGTTTAGAATCTTTAATAACGTTTATTTCTAACTGCCACATGTATGTGTAATGTGTATTGGAAGTTTATAGGGAAATTAATTTGCAAAAAAGCCCGAATTATTAAAATATTGGAACAAAATTTAATTAGAAACAACCACTAAGAAAATATGCAGATCTTAATGGCAAAAGGATATAGTTGACATGTTTAATTTAAATTGTTAAATGATAAAACGCAAAAAGAAAATTATCGGGACATTTCCCTCACATTATTATTCATAAGATCCTGACAAATGTGGAATATTTGCAAATGGAAAATATGCAAATCCTCCAAAATTAAGCTTTACCAGAGATAAGCTGGGACGCCTCTGCATCGCCGTAGCCCCACATGTGTAAGCTTGTGTGTTGTTAGATGGCTTCACAAATCTAGAATAGGCTTAGTCCGATCTCTATTGTCAGATTAGTTTCATTTTGGGCAAGGAAACACTATCTTTAATTATTACATTGTCCATTCAGTATAATCTTAATTTTGCGGAGAGACATTTTGTAGCAAACAAATACACCTTCAACGAAAGGATGCGTTAAATTTTGGTAAAACTTTTATAAAATCGAGTGCACATTTATAATGTCATACTAAATCAGATCAACCATCTTAGATCGAATGACAGCGATCTTTCTATCAACAATACATTTAAATGCTACGGCTTTAAATTTGCTAAACAAGTTTATTTAAATAAAAAGTCAGGTTGATTGTCTTCATTTACAAGTCAATTAGCTCTTAATCTTTAAACTCAAACATTGAACGGGCTTCAGTCTAAATGCAGATTTTTGGAAACCTCCGCTTGGTAGGTCTTTATGATGATTGTCACTATTTTCAGACTTTCAGACTATATCTTATTATTTATGCATAAACTTGTTAATTTGAAAAAAACAACATTTCTTCTATCTTCCGCACTATATATGTGATAAAACGTTATAGTTGAACGGTAACTCCTGCTATGCGCTTCATTTGTCCGCTTATGTTGGTTAACTCCCTTGCTGCCGCTAACAACGTACTCGATCGACAACAAAGTCAATTTCTCCAGATACTTGTGAGCGGATAACTCACTAATGCTCTCCGAACTAGATCAGGTCATTATAAGATCTGTCGCGTAGAATTAAGTTAATCACGTTCTGATAATGTTCTTGAGTTTCATTGCAGCACAGAGATACGAAGAGTTTTATAGATGAGACCCAAGACAAGATTTAATTTTGTGATATTTAAGCCTCAATGCGTTTAAACACATTGTTGTTTTAATATTTATCTTAAACAGATGAATAGAAATGATTTTTTGCACACATAATGTTGCATCAATTAGTAAACAATCCATTAATCCAATATTATAATTTTACCTTCACGTGAAATAAAAAATACCCTCATTAAACAGAGATCAAATTTTTCTGTCCTTTTTTCTACAGTTAAGATATTTATAATCCTCTGTCGTGTTGGATATCAGTCCAAGGTTTGCCATATCAAATGTCAGTGTTTCTTTTTGTCTGAAAGCCAAGTTGACTAGTCTAAGCTAAGGATAATTTGGATCTTTAAATTTGCATTTTTTAAACCCTGGCAACCATGAGTCAACTGGTATAAATATTTTATGCTCAATGCGGCCCGTCATCTAATTAAAGAGACGTATAATTACAATGCGTGAGGTTCTAGTTGGCTTACTAAAACAAGGTAGCTGACAGGTCTTTCAAATTTGTTATAGCTCTCAGACGGTTTCATTTAGTCGCTCGTTATATAAAGTATTCTAATTTTGGAAAAATCATTGAGATGTTTGGATTAATGGCTTGACATTGCTGGATTTATTTTGTGAGGCTATCAATACATTAATACAACCGAAACATTGTGTTAAATGGAAATTGATATATATATATATATATATATATATATATATATATATATATATATATATATATATATATATATATATATATATATATATATATACACACACACACACACACACACACACACACACACACACACACACACACACACACACACACACACACACACACACACACACACACACACACACACACACACACACACACACACACACACACACACACACACACACACACACAAACGTGTCATCAAATACGCTTTTTCAATTGGCCATTTTATCTTTGTTAGTTTTGTTGTTTTGTCAATAAAGGAAAGGCAGATGCGTTCAAAGATATTCTTCTAATTAAGTCTTGTATATTTTGACAAGGAAATGTAAAGTTGGAAAAACATTAAACCCTCTCATTTATGCCATATTTTGTTTCTTTTCCGAGACAGTAGGTTGATTTTCAGTTCTTTAGCTTGTCCCTTTAAACACTTTAAACAGACATCTTCAAATAACTAGTTACCCATGCATTATGTTGTTCTAGTAAATAAATATTGCGAAAAACAAAACAAACAAAACAAACATCACCTTTATTCTTACGAGTTTGATACAAATTAAATAATAACTTATATATAATGTGTTAAAAATAACAAGGTGTTTATGTTATGTTCTTTATTAAAACCGTAATACATATTTTTCATTAATATACTGTCATGTTTTTATGAACAAACTGTAATCAGTTACAAATTAACGTTTCGGGGTTTCAAGCCAGCCCATTATTTTGTTGCACATCATTTTAAAAAATACGATAAGACACTATTTGTTTAAACTAATAACAGTTCTAAGAATCTTTGCCAAGGCATTTATTTTCATCCTCTAACGGCTGCTGTTGAAGCATTCTTCGCATACCGGCAATAAAAGACAAGTATGATTTTGATATTGGGCTCTCTTAGTGAAGTGTTTCAACATTCGTGCATTTTTAACAAACAGCTGCAGCCTGAAATAAAAATATTTTTACATGCATAATTACAGTTCTTATCAATGTGGGTCGGGTGGGGGAGAGACTACGTCCTTAAGGTTAATAATATAGCTAAAGGGTTGGCACGTTTATTTGTAAAGAAGAACAAAAAGACATGTTTTCGGTGACGTACAAAAAGAATGATTAGCTTGTTAGATGTTGGTTTATTTTAGTGAGCACGTTTGTTTTTGTAAGTTATTGTTTTCATAATGTACATTCTTGAACACAAGTAAAATTTAGTTACTTTCAAGCAAACATGTAAATATAGGTTATAAATCCACCCATCGGTGTTTCGTAAGGTACATAATATGAATCGATTATAGAATATGATAATATTATCTTAGGATACATACAATTTTAATACATAGAATACCATTCCCAGCATTTTATAATAAAATGCTTATCATTTTAAAACTGTCGTTTCCTACTTTGCTAATAACATCTGGGCTCTAAACGTTCTGTCACTGTTTAAAACAGTAGATGACTAAGCAGATTTGTTGAATGAGAACATCCATTGAGAATGCTAACCTAAATTTGAACTACTAGCAGACACAACAGACATCAAAATTCACTTCCAATGTACATGATTGCAAATGGAAATTAAGCGACAGATAAACTCCAACGTGTCCGCCGTTTACACCATATTATGTTTATGACGTCACAGTTCTGAAAAGAAGTACCATTTATTGATTTTTCAACTATTATCTTAAATCTCGTAAGCGAAATGGGTTTCCACTTGCTTATAAGTAACACTCAAACGTTTGAATTTGACGACGAAGAAGTGCCGACGATTTTGTACATGTACTGGAGGGGCCCGATAATGTTTTCTAAGTACATTAACTGTCTGCTCTATTTATTTTTGTTCAGCAGCCCTGTTGTTCCTCTCTTAGACGGACATTAGCCGAGGAAATGACATTTGTAAATGATAAGTTTTATTTCGTTGATGCAAAAAAAAAAAAAAATACGAATCAATACGCATAAAAAGTTTTTAGATGGTAGAAGGTACTATTTATATTCAGTAGGCCAGAACGTATATGCCACATAAGCTTAGTTTAAGTTGGATACTCATACAACTGTTAGGCTACTCCATGATCAGATAGAGGGAATAAATATAAGAACAATGACACATCAACAAAAAGATATCGTAACATTTGCAGTCAGCATAAAATAATGCTAAACATAGAGTTATAACGTATTACTAGAAATGTATATGGTGTAAAGTATTAAATGAGTAAGCTACATTAAAGTGCACCTATTCATCAATTTTTTATTTTAATCAAAGTCTTTATCTTGTGATGTCCTTTACAAAAGTCTAGCAAAGCTTAGACACCACTATTAGGTTCATATTATGTTTATATCATTTTAGTTTAAAATGGTGAAATTCGTGATTTTAGTTTAAAATGCCTAAATTCATTTTAAGCCGTGTTTAAACTACAGTGTTTTAAAGGCAGTAGATAATAAACAATAACAATATAATTTTTACATCACAAAGACAGTTTTATCAACTTACATTGTGACCTTTTAATTGATGTTTTGTTAGTATGCAGATTAACCCGTTTGTTCATCAGCATCAATTGAGTTAGCCTATTTAATTTGTAAACGAAAATTGTATCCATATACTGTTTATTGTGCTACGTGTTTTGTCACAACAACCGTTTTTCAGTTATCTAGAGACGGCGTCCCTTAAAGAAGATAGAGTGCTGCCCATACTGTGTATAGCATGCCGTAAACCTTTTACATGCTACCACCTCCAGTCATACTATCCTTGACACAGAGCCAACCACGCGTAGAACTACCCTTATATATGAGCGTTAGCATGGGAGCTATACAACTACCATTATTAATTACTTTGACCATTATTAATTACTTTGTTATGTCGCGGCCCGGGATCGAATCCTGGGCCTCCTTGACCCCGGTGCCGACGCTCTGTCGATTGTATTGCCAGGATCAGTTATACATAGAGTGTGATGCATACATCTCAACATAATGTGTCGATTCAATCAATACTTTTAAACGAAACACCACACTTTATTGATGATAAAATTTGCACAATTATTGTCTCGGGGAATGAAGTGCTTTCTCTTTCTCGTGCAGCAGAAATAAACCTTTTGATTACTGATTGCTAAGGTATAGTTATATTTCCTATTACGTGAAATAATCCTGGTTTAAGCAGCACATATCTGTTGTTGGCTCGGTTGTAATTGTTCAGCTGGGCTTGCTTGAGGGTGTGACGGATGCAAACCGTTAATATACATTTACCCGCTGGCAATTCCCGGGATGTAAATGTTTTTAGTTGTTTATAGCATCGGCACAGTGTCCTTTTTTAAACGTAAAATACAGTACAGCGGACCTGGTAGCGCAATCGGTAGAGCGTCGGCTCCAGGTACGGGAGGCCCCGGGTGCAATCCCGGTCCGCGACATACCAAAGTCGTTAAAAATGGTAGTGGTATAGCTCCCTTGCTAACGCTCAAGCAAATATAAGGGTAGTTCCACGACTGGTTGGCCCGGTGTCAGAATAATGTGACTGGGTGTGGTATCATGCCAGGTGTTCACGGCATGCTATACACAGTGAAGGCAGCACTATATCTGCTTCAAGTGGACACCGTCTCCAGATAACTGAACTACTGTTGGTGGGACGATAAACCCAATAAACAAACAAAATACAGTACATATTAAAAGAATACAATCAAAAACAGATTAATTATAGATTAAATTATTATAAAAGACAAATAAATTAATTGCTAAAATTGTGTTCACTGTCTAAAGGATGTCTTGAATACCTTGTATGTATCCATACACAGTCACATTATTCTGACACCGGGGCGATAAGTCTGGAACCATCCTCATATTTTGCACCAGACCTAACAAGCGAGTAATATGACTACCATTTTTACAACTTAAAATGTTGCGCACCCCCCCCCCCCCCCCCCCCCCCCCCCCCTTAGTCCTGACCAGGTCCTGTTCTACAAAATCAGTAGACTCTCAAAGAAATGGATTCATGAAATCTATTTCCTGTAATAATCTTTCAGAAGGAAAGGTCAATTTAGAACACACATCCTAATTTAAACACAATTTAATAAAACTCAAGCCTTAAATGAGACACATACACATATGAAAGAATGGAATATTCATGGAGGGAAAATAACAGTGATAATGGAATGAAAGGCGACTCTTTACTATTAGATAAGAATGTGGCAAAGTGCGTTCTGAATTAGATGAAATTCGTATGGCTGATGTACTTGTACAGATTCGTTTTCAGTTATAAGTTAAAATTGAGCCATAGATGTTTACAGGGGTAGGCATTAAGCCGTTTTTATTAGAAGTCTTGAGTCTAGCAAATATCAGAAATTCTTCTCACTCAAGAAATGGCAACATTTTTTTTGATGTTTTTCGATAACTTCCGAATCAATCTTCGGACATGTTTACTACGGAGACTCAATATAAAGTACAGTTATGTTTAGTGGAGCAATGGCTCAACATAATGTTCAGTTTTATACGAAACATTGGATTGCTGGTTGATAATATTCCGTAGCCTGAATATTGAAATCAAACAATCACTTAGGGAAAATAAACTAAATAAAGCGCAAATTAAACTTTTTCTTGTTTTATAACTGTTTTAAAAGCATAAGTTTTCAATAATATATATCAGTTTTGTTGTCCTTTTTTTGCAAAGTAAAGTAACGTTTCATGACACTCGTATGGCTCTTACTAGCAGTTATTCCGTCTATTCGGTAAATTGTTTGAACGGATAAATTATCCTAAGGGGTCTTTTTATTGAAATGTGATAACGTGACAGTGGATGACTTAATTGGAACTACTTCGGAAGTGACCAGATTGGAAGAAACTAATAACATTTTAAGATATGCCATAACGAAAAACCTATTTAAATCTTTATTTCAGGCTTATTCAATTAAAAGTTGTTCCTAAATTTTTTTAAAAAGGTGACAAGACATTAGATTTTGCCTTCCTTAAATGCGTTCAGTGTTCAGTTAATTAATCACGTTTTTAACGTATTCTATTTGTGGAAATGATAATAATTGCTGTAACAAATTGGTTCTAAGAAATATTTAGATATGAATCTGACTGATTGTATGTTCATCCTCCATAACAAGTGGGACACAACAAAATTTCAGTTTACTATATGCCATCATCATATACCTTTATATGTGAATACGATCAGTCTGTAATATTTAAAGAGTTTTTTTTATATAAATTTTGGCATAAGATATGCATGTCGTTGGAAGTTTAATAGCAAAACAATTATCTGTCGCAGTTATAATTACCCCATTGAAAATTATTGATCACATAGCCGGGACTGCTGTTGTGAACAAACATGTCTCCATTGAATATAAATATATATAAATAGTGACAAACTTCAAATACTAATATCAATCAATTCCGATACAGCAACCTTAATATATAATGACTAATTACAAAGAATAGATGAATGTGTGTTTTGTGTGTCAGTCGTGTGTATGTGTGTGTGTGTGTGTGTGTGTGTGCGCGCGCGCGCGCGCGTGTGTGTGATTTTCTTATTACAACAATACTGCCGAGTCCCGCCCACTTACATATTTAGACTATCTTGATAGACAACAATCCTCAACATAACTTTGGTTAAAGGAGTTACGTATATTAAGACCAAGTGCTTAACACTTCTGTACGTAGCTTTAAGTTACTATTTAAAATTAAAGACAACAAATGGATGTTTTAATTCAACCTTTTTATTCACGAAATGTAGCTTAATGTAACTTTTACTTTGTGTAGTCGGTATCTAGACGAGGAAATGATAGAGGCGAGACACTTTTTCGAACAATGCAATAAACTCCAATCAAAGAGCTGGCGGTGTATTTAAACAATTAGTTGACACATTATCTGATAATATGTAACTGCTATGGTAAGATAAAGGTTTAATTTACATTCATTTTACAAGGGTGTATTTAGAAAGCTTTTCTTTAGAACCACTTACATATATGACACATTGTAGGTATACCTTTAAAGAGAAACTAAGCAGTTAATAAAATTTATGCTTTCTTTTTGTAACAAAATAATCAAAAGGAGGATGCGTATGTCTTTTTTTATTTTTATATATAATACAATACTTATTGGACATAATTATTATTTCGTAGTGAACGTTTCTTAAGATGCAGGTGTTTTCCCTTTTGCTGCAACCGAAGATTTGCTTAACGCACATATCTTAACCAGAAACAAACACTACTATTACACTATCATTTTAATTGTATTTTAACATGTTGTTTGCTAATAATTAATTTATCATTTCAGGGCGGTGTCACTCGCGCCCATTGCGATGAAAACTGATGAAATGGGAATGCCCCAGCAGTTAAATTACTTCTTTAAGTGCTTATATTCGGCAGACGTAGTGCAAGAACAAACTTAATAATGAATGTCAAATCAGGTAAGACGGGTCCATTGTGTCTAAACCATGTTTCAAATGTTAACAGTAATAATGGCTTTGACGTCATGTCGAACTTATTGACATCACTGTACTTTTCCACAAAATGAGCTTATATGTATAGAATATTTATAATTGTATGCGATAGCTAGCTCTGTAAGCTTCTCATTTTCTTCAACTTTTGACCTTTTCTTTCCTTTGTAATCTCAGTCATTAGTCTTTTTTCACACACTCCTCTTCATCTTTGATTTAACTGTTTTTAGATTGTATTGAATACAAACTTTCACAATCGGAAAAAGCATATTTGGATATGAAAATAATTGACTAGTTTTCGGCTTATATAAGTTTATTGTTTGCTGCTCTTTTTTTGTACTAATATTCATGAAAACATTTTGAAAAGTAGATTTTAATTATTTTACTTAAATTAGATCTGCATGCAGAAATATTTAAATGATGTTGTCTTTTTTCATTTTTATACGTTTAAACACCTCAATTTGTCATCATCAAAAGTAGGAATTTTGTATATCAGCAGTCCACTTCGACGTTGTTTGATCATAGAATGACTGACTTCGATTTTCCGTTAAAAATGGTTGGCATCAAAACTCGTGTCTTTGGGTGGAGCCAACTCAGTTAGGAGGTCTCCTATTGATCGAAAGCCTGTGCTTAGATGCGTTTTAACACTAGAGGCCAGAGGGTGCTATAAAAAGATAACTTAAAAATGCACATGCATCTTGTTAGCTCTCATAGTCCTGAAGGAACAAATAGTGTAGAAGATTTAAAAATCAAAATCCTTGCATCGTGATAATTTCTATTATTGTGTGTTTATTGCTATGTTTGTAGTTTTGTTCCATTGTATAATCTATAATTCCGTACAGTGTTATTTAAAAAAACTACAACAATAACACGCCCTTAGCGCTCTATTAGACAGGTGTTATTAATCAAATGTTTGTATATGTTGCAGTGCTCATATGTCTTGTCATATATTCTTACTTATCAAAATTACAGGTGATAAACAGTCATAAAAGAAGGACGTAGAGTAGTTATCTCCAGGAAGTTAATAAAACAATTTAGATATTGTAGAGAAATACAGGCTCTTTGCAGTTATGCATATTCACTGTCAGTCGCAAATTGATTCCAAAGCAAGCTTTGAGGCTGAGTAGAGTCTGGTGTGGAGTCTGCACATAAGTAAACTTATATTTCATTACTCAAAAAGCTAAGTGTTAATTTAACTGTATGAACCACATTATTATGACTTTCATGTGTATTTGCTTACCATATAAAAATAGCAGTTTAAACGGGAGCGTCATGTTAGCTGTCATACTCGAAGCTCACACGTATTTGCAAATAGTGAAATATTAATTCCGCGATGTTAAAGTAAATAAATGTAACGACAAGAAGATGATCAAGCATGTCTTCGTACCATTAAGTAAAGGCTTAATACGCTTGATGTTATATGTGGCCATATATAGTCTGCCTAAATAAAAAGACACATGAGTTCTGTGACGCTTTAAGTATTAACAGTTTGTTCATAAAAAGTAAGTAGACTGCTGATTGCCTCAACAACTTTCTACATCAAGTGTTCTTATTTTATAAAGTGTAATGGAAGGATTAGTTCAATAACAATACTCAGAATATTTTTATGACCTAGAAAAGAAATAAATCAAGTCAGCTTACCAATATTGAAATTGTGGACCTTTCATTGTTCAGATTGTATGTATGTTGATTGTATGCAATGCGTTGGTTTTTAAGGAGAACCATTTAAATACATTAGATAAATGTCAATAGTTGTACAAACCTGAGTGTAATATCTTTACATTGTTTGATTTCTCTTCATAATATTAGTTTATGTCACTTAAGAAAATGCAAGACGCAATCAAAAATATTTGTCCATATAATGTTCTGTAAATTTTATTATGAGATTTATTCTGAGACAATTAATTGTGTTTGCGTTGTATTATGGGATTGTAAACACATCATACTTATTGAAGCCCATGGTAATGTAAACAACAAAGTAATCAGATCATCTCATTGGAATTCAAGAAGTATTTAAATTTTGCGACGAACAAAACATTCACTGTTCACATCTCTAAAAAGTTTTTATATATGAAAACTTTTGATATTCAAGATGTGACATTTTGAAAAAGAATTGTTTTGTTCATAGGGATTGGGTGTTTTGATGGATATTGTAATTCTATTACATGTACAGCGAAATTAAAGCTGACACAGAAAGGACAATATATTAAATAACCAGATAATACAATGACATGCTTAATCGTTGAAAGCGACACGTAAATCTCAAATGTTACTCAGATATCTTACTATATAATTAACTTTTAATGAAACTGCTTTGATATCAATTATATTCAGATGGAGTTTACATGTTAAATCAAACACTCAGAAATTATTAAAATATTTCAGTTTGAACAAGTCACCTCTGCTTTTTGCAGACTTGCATTACTGCAAGATAAACTGATTGAGACATTGTCAGAACGATTTATAAATACTTAATTGCGATCAAAATAGTAGCTAATATTGCATTAATTTGCAGATTTAACCTGCCGCAGGTGTACACATTCCATTGTAACCTTAAAACGTGAAATTTTAAAACTTTAAAAGGAGTAAATTGTTCTTATGTTAAATAATAATTTTAAATAATCTATAAATGACAACGCGTCTCAAATTCATTTTATCACACGATTTAAATCGCCAGTATACGATTTTACGAACATTTAACAACAATAGCAGATGAAATAGTGGTATAAGACGTTCTGCATTATGATATAGTCGATACGTAATCAATCAAAAAGCTGTATTATACTTGTTTAATATCACAAAATATCTCATGGGTGTATTAATTGGAATACTTAGGGAATCGTGTAATAAATATATTTAAAAATAGTGTAACCATTTCATAAGTTACTCTTTTAAAGATTCATAAATAATTGATTACAGGTTAAGGTAGATTAAGCGTCTATCGGTAATGGTACCTCCAGGTTTTGTGCCTTCTGTGAATACCATAATGAACAAATAATGTGAAAGAAAGCAAAATAAATAATGAAGTACATGACTTGTATGTATTATTAGAGATAAGTAATGATGTCATATAATTAAAATGGAGTAAACACGTTTAAAGTAAAAAATGATTTTCATTAATCAAAATAACATGTTATAATGTAAAATAGATTGCTTTACTTTTGAATATTATATGTGTGTGTACTTACAATACTACTTTTTTGTTTGGTCACAAAATATTAAACGCTACACATATTTCGAAGGTGAATATCAACAGCCACAATGATTGTTATTGAAGTTGCTTTCAATAAAATGCCGGACTACATTATACAATAACAAGTTTGAATAATCCTTCGTTATGCTAAAAGTTCACATAACTTGGCTCATGGGGTCACCGTTTCAATCTTTATATTTAGTTCTGTTCATATTGAGTTCTTCGTGCTTTGAGACGCTTATCGATGTTTACTTTTAGGCTCTCTTGTCTTGAGCAAAGAATTGAGACTTTCTTTTGAGACAAAACGATCATTAAATACAATTACCCCAGTGAATTGCAATCAAGAATTTTCGTGACATGACAAATAAATAGAATTCCTGGTAAATAATTAGTGTCCCTTATGTGCACAATGAAAGGGTTAATTGTTTAGAAACCCACGTTCGTAGATAAACATAATGCTATGTATTACCAGTGTCTTTGAAAGATTTTTCCTTTCGAATTAATGCTATCTGCCTAGAATCACATATCTGCGCTAATACTTAATTTTATAATTATTCTTGCGGAATAACGCATTTGATAAAAACAATTCAAAACAAGAAATGCATGACAAACCCTGGCAACCTTAGAGCGGTTATTTGCATCCAAGCACAGATAAAAGCTGAATGAAACTCGTCTAAATCCTAACATAGGTAATATGGAAACATCTACATGTATGTTAAACAGTATGACAGTCGATCAAGCTTATCTAAAATATGTAGTTAAGAAATCCCAATGATCCAGTTTCAAAGTCATGGGTAACATATGTGATATTAGGATTGAATCATACTCCGCAGAGCATTGTTGTATTCTCCTTCTCTGACATACGATGTTTTTTCTACATTTATAGCTGTTTGTAATATTTACTGCATCTATTTTATCAACAACTCAAATTTCTTGAATTATAATTTGTCTTAAATGGTTTAAGACTTTGGTTGACACGGTAAAACTACATGACTTTAATACTAATTTTAGAGTCTTAAGGTCAGAGGAAATCATAAAATATAAAAAATGGATCTTTCAATGATGTCACAAGACAAGAAAGTAACATAAGTTAATTTCACCTTGGGAATCTAGCGATATAAAACGACGCAATCACACAATGTATTAATAAACACGATTTCCGGTTCAAATTGCATCGTAAACTAATAACTATTGATCATTATTTACTCTGCCTGAAACTTTAATAGTTTTCTTCTCAACCAAAAACAAATAAAATGTCTGTAAATGCTCCGTCCCAGAACAATTTTATACCAGGCAACAAACACTAATAATAATAATTATGTTCTGTCCAAAATTAATAACCGACACTGTTTAACTGACACTGTCATTGCAAGCAAATTATTTTTCTACAAGTTACATGTTTACCATTTTGACATAGATTCTTTTCTTTGACATGATTTTATTGAACAAAACAACAGTCTGTAAACGTGCAAACGACACTTGTATCCATATTGAAGTGCTTATTGTTATTGCATGTACATTACATAATGCCCTTTGGAATGACCACAGTCTAGACATTTTCATAACATATAATTCTGGAAAAGTCCATTTACCTAAATAACAATACATCCAAACAATCAGGTAGAATATAATCAATATGTTAATCAATATTATAATAAATATGTAGAGTCACAATCAATAGTGAGAATATAATAAGTCATATGAGCATTGCAACATATACAAAAATTGAAAAGACACAGGAACAAGGTATTCACATGCACGCCAAATGTAAAGGTGAAAACAAAGTCATTTAAAAATAAGAGCAAACCCGACAGTTACCCCCCTTGGAACGGCCAGTCGTCAAAACACCGACTGGGGTGCTTAAACCGGTTTACAGAGCTTTAACCTCGCACTTCCTGATGGGTTTCTCGAATGCAAACAATCTAAGAAAAACCAATCTATTTGGATAAGTGTCCAAGCGCTGACGTTTTATTTGACAAGTTATGACGAAAGTAGTGACGTCATAGAAAAATAATGTCCACATAGTGTTTATAAGAGAGGTAGGTATTATTTCGATAAGAAGCCCTACATCCAAACTTTAATAGTAAATGAAATTACTCTTTTTGAATCAAGCAAAAAATAACCAGAGAAGAGTAAATGGTTGTAGCATCTTGTTCATGCGGAGGTGGAATTGAGGAACGAAAGTCCAATGTCCATCAAAGGAAAAACACGTAACAATCATCGTAGGATGAATTAAATGACCACATAGATTACATGCACAGGGAGATTATTTACGACCTCCACACTGCAAAAGTAACATTGTTGTGATCTTGAATACAAATATGTAAGACAAAGTCCTATGAGCATTGCAACATATACAAAAAATGAAACGACACAGGACCAAGGTATTCACATGCACGCCAAATGTAAAAGTGAAAACAAATCTGTGATTAGTCATTTTAAAATAAGAGCAAACCCGACAGTAATCGCCTTGAAACGGTCAGTCGGCAATATGGACCGACTGGAGTGCTTAAACCGGTTTTACAGAGCTCTAACCTCGCTTTTCTTGATGGATTTCTCGAATGCAAGCAATGAAAAAAACACTATCCATTTGAATAAATGCTGACGTTTAGTTTGACAAGTTATGACGAAAGTAGTGACGTCACTGACAAAAAATGTCCACACAGTGATTAAAAGAGAGATAGGTATTATTTCGAATAGAAGACCTACAGAAAGTTAATAGTATATGAAATTTTTTTTTTTGAATCAAGCAACAAAGAATGACCAGAGAAGAGTAAATGGTTGTAGCACCCTGTTCATACGGAGATGAAATTGAGGAACCAAAGTCCAATGCCCATTAAAGGAAATACATGTAACAATTCTTGTAGGATGAATTAAATGACGACATACATTACATGCACGGGGAGATTTTCGACGACCGCCACACTGAACAAGTAACATTGCTGTGAACATGAATAAGAATATATAAGACAAAGCCCTATGAGCATTGCAACATATACAAAAATTGAAAAGACACAAGACCAAGGTATTCACATGCACGCCAAATATAAAATTGAGAACAAATCTGTGATAAGTCATTTAAAAATAAGAGCAAACCCAACAGTTACCCCCTTGGAACAGTCAGTCGGCAATATGGACCGACTGGGGTGCTTAAACCGGTTTACAATAGTATGTTTTCATAATACCGGCCTTCCGGAGGAATGTACGCTTCTAATAGTTTAACCATTTTTAAGTGGTCAAATTTATTTTATAAATAAACGATCTTGACATTATCAATGCAATGGTAGTTTATAGTTTTGCAAAAGAAATTTCAGTCAGAAAACCAGTTCGTGCACACATATTATCAATGTAGAGGATTCATCGCAGAATGATGCTTTGTTTATAACCGCACAAATGCAAAAGTAATTTCCGCAGTGCTTAACTTAATCAAGTGGCGCTGCGCATCTCGTTCAGGCAAGCACAACGACTCAATAAATGATATTTGATGAGACGTCAAATTTCCTATAACGCAAAATCATGCTTGTTTACACACGTATCTGCGATTGTCAGAGCTATCTATGGTAAATTCTGTATATGCATCAGCATAAAATGTTCGTTTCATAACCGAAAGAATACAACAAGACAAAAATACATCTAATAAACTCCCCAGTGAAACTCTAAATTTTAATTGATTGCATTATTTTATATGCACAAATTTCTTGAATGAACCTAATCGCCTGTGAATACAGAGCTCAATCCGAATATCGGCTATAGAAAAGGGGCGCACGAGAGAGTATAAGATGACTTTGTTACTAATCTGGGCGTATTACAATGCCAAGATATTTGAGGTTTTCCTCGCTGCACTCATTTACCTATGCTACTGCAGTAAACATAGAAGATGTACATTGACAATGATCGAGGTAGTTCAGGCATAGGTAATACAGTTTAAATGAGAAACTTTACAATTAAAAGGCGCATAAAGGGTCTTAATTTGAAAGATTCTCATGAAATAAACAAGAACCTACATACTGATCAACTAGTCTGACTTGTCCCGTTCGTGCTCTCCTCAAAAATAGCAAAAGAGAGGCTTGGTATTTACGTTTTACATGTAAATGCATGATGTATAATCATCTGTATGTTTATTTTTAAAGTCTCTCATAACTTACAAGGTGTGATGTTATACATAATATCAATATTGTATGCCTATATGTATGAAAGAAAGACTTTAGTAAGTTATATGTCTGTCTGTGTGTCTGCATGCTTGCCTGCTTGCCTGCTTGTTTGTATCTATGTCTGTCTGTCTGCCTGCCTGCCTGCCTGTTTGTTTGTCTGCTTGTTTGTATCTGTCTGTCTGTCTGTCTGTCTGCCTGCCTGCATGTTTGTCTGCCTGCTTGTTTGTTTCTCTCTGTCTGTCTGTCTGCCTGCCTGTCTGTTTGTCTGCCTGCTCGTCTGTATCTCTGCCTGTCTGTCTGTTTGCCTGCCTGTCTGTCTGCATGTCTGCTTGTCTATCTGTATGTCTGCCTGTCTGCCTGCCTGCTTGTCTGTCTGTCTTAAAATAGCAAACGCTTGCTTAATCTTAGCGCTTCATAAAAAATATTTTAGGTCATAATTGCTTCTTTACACAACACTTTATGCTTCTTTGATTATACTTGTATGAGAAATATTTAAACCCAGTGACAACCAAACTTAACTTCTCTTTATCAAGAATAAATAATTGCTGATGCATAAAGAATTATTCAAACTTAAAATGTATTGTTTCTTATAAGGCATGCGTATGTATAACTTGTTAAGCCATTACAACACCGCATTTCTATTCCTTTATTTTTTGACCTCTAAATGACAATCTCTAGTAAATGTTTGATACAATTACTTTGCACATGTAACGCAGAAAAATTGTATACTCAATATAAGACATAATAGCATTTACCGTTTTCAAGGACAATGGCGGAATAGGATTGTTCAGTAAATTTAGTTAATGTTTCTTTTACACAGATGAAGTAATTGTAGAGATTTGTCTCTTTCTTTTGAAACTTGTAACCATCTATGAACAATGTGTATACTTTTATTTTCTTAAACTTCTGATATTGTCATGATCAAAATAAGAACTTTGTGTATCAGCAGTACAATCTGTCAAGTGGCGTTATCGTAGACTTCGGATGACTTCGAATTTCCGTAAATAAATGGTTTGAATCAGTTCACGGTTTGTGGTTGGAGCCAACTCAGTGTGGGGCCGTCTACTGGTGGGGAGATTGAGGACATATGCGCTTGAATGTTAAAGCCGGTTATACACAGTATCTCAGTGTAAAGATACAGTTTGCAATCGGAAAAGAATAGTGCAGTAGAGACCTAGCATCTTATCACAGACACATTGTTGTTAATTGTGTTCCATAGGATAATCTATATATTGTGCGGCTATAAAAAACAACAAACAAAGACGACCTTGGAGCTCTATGAGCGCAATGATTACACACAGATACGGGCGATTACCAGCCATTAGGGTAGTTTCTCCACAATGTGATATCGTAGAGTTGACAAACATCCCTTTCTTTGCAGTTATACAGATTTATTGTCAGTAGCAAAATGATTCTAAAGCAAGCACGTGTAGAAGCTTAGTTGAGTTTGAGGTTGATTCTAAACAATAAAGAAAGTTATCTTAATAAATACTCGATACCCATTGTTATTTTATTTGTACATGCTAGTTCTATGATTAAGACATGGCCTTTCTTTAACAGAACGTAATCTTTTAATGCAGGCGCAACCACGATAATTATTCATTTTAAATGTCTTCGATCCTCACACGTATTTGGAAATGATGTAATATAAGTTCTGTGATGTTTATGTAAGACAAAACGTAACGGTATGAAAATGGTTACGCATGCCTTCAGACCAGTAAGCTTTTGTTTAAAATATTCGATGCTTGTTTGGAAATTCGTAGTCTGTCAAAATCAAAAGACATGGAATTTCTGTAATGCTTATGTTATTTATATCAACGGTTATTATAAAAAGAAAAATGTGTTATATACGGGTTACTTTAATGACAACACTCGGTTATCGTTTGATTGCCTCGGAACATTAAGTAAGCTTACCAAATATGTTCAAGAACATTCTTGTTTCCATGTTAAATTGTTATACGTTTTGATTGTATGTAACCCGCTGGCTTTTAATGAAAAATGAAAAATATAAATGCATTAGTTAAATGTAAATAGTTACACAAACATGGCTGTGATACCTTTGCATTGATCAATTTCTCTTAATAAATATTATTTTTCGTCAATTAGGGGAATGCATGACACAGTCTTTGCTTATGCTGTTCTGTAGAGTTTATGATGGGAAATACTTTCCGTGACTGATGTTGGTGTATCTATGCCAATGTTTACATCTCACGTTTATTGAAGCACGTGTTAATGTAAACGACTAATATGAAATTTCAAGTAGTATTTAAATATTGCAACAGATAAAACATTCACCCTGCACATTTCTAGTGAGTTTAAAACAAAATGTATATACGAAACGTTCAGATATTAAAGATGTGTCATATTAACATACAATAGGTTTGTAAATCGAAATGGGATTCTTTGACATGACGGATATTGTTAAAACTTATGAGTGACAATAAACTAGATAGAAAACTGACTATAAATTAAATGACAATAAATTAAATGACAATACTATACAGAGAGATACTTAATCGTTTATACGGAAATGTAAGTCGTATATGTTACACATGGTATCCTACTGTAAAATTAGCTTTTAAATAAAATTGGTAAAATACTGATTATATTTAAAGGGTTTTTACATGGAAAAACACAATTTTCTGATTTTCTTTTTAAAATTAAGCCTTTAATGTCTATTTATTAATGACTGCATGCGGTAAAATTATTTTATTGGCCTGTACTTATACAAATACTTTTTTAAATGATTCTTAAATGGGTCATTAATTTATTGATCCTAACGAAAGAAGTAGAAAGAAATTGGACGAGTAGCAATTTTAAATACATACTTATTGCCAAAAGGTAAATATTATACATATACATTACTGTCTTTTTTATCCCTGTGGCTCTTTAAAATTTCCTTGCAACAATAGAAATGCAAGAAAATTGTCAATACAAAACTTCTTATTTTAAACAGGTGATACCTGAATTACATTACATGTACATTTCATATCAACTATTATTGCAACAATGAGGACAGACATAGATGATCATCAACGCGATTCATTGATGTGAGATTTCGTCAGAAGGAGAATAATGCCCTGTTGTTTATGTTACTATAAGTATAATAAGTGGATACTACATATGGTATCTGTTTTAACTCCTGATGCAGGTGCTTACTGTCAGTTGTTTCACTTTGACGGGATGTTGTTATTTACACTGTTTGTTTGCTAGAGAAACCTTCAGGAAGTGCGAGGTTGGAGCGCTCCACAAACCAGGTTTAAGCACCCAGTTGGCCCTTTTGCCGATTGACCGTTCCAAGGCGGTAACTGATGGTTTTTCTTTATGTGTGTTATGTCTTGTCTCTGTGTTTTTGTCACATTTACATTTACCTTGTTGGCCTTTGTCTACTGATAGATAAAATTTAAATATCCGTGGAAATTTGACCTTTTCTTATTTACCTATTGATATCATGCAGTTTAGTTATAACACACATTCTTATCACTACATGTATATAAATACATGCACCTAACAAGATATTTCAATGGTTAGGTGATTTGGAACCAGGTGCATGAATATTCGCATACAGTGTGCTAGAATAATCATGTGATTTACCAAACGGTAAGATAAAAATAAATATTCCTTATGTTATTTATGTGTTGTAAAACATGCTACATCTTAACTCCGGACAAACCAAAAGGATCATCAGGGTCAAGCAAGTAAATCATAACAACTTTCTGCTGTTTCGCGAATTTTCACAATCATTCTTTTATTTACTCAGTACTTCTGGGACATACATTAGTGCATAAAGTAATCTACAATATAAAAATATATATTTAAAATAAAAACAGACAAACCACAAGACATAGCTTACACCAAACCAATATGTAAAGAGCCATCGGCACAATCAATAAAGTTGTACCTTCTCAATTAGGGTCTCAACATGACCGCTATTATTTCCTTGAGAAATGACGTGCGTTATATTGCCAACATACCAGAAAACAACTTGATAACCGACTGAAAATAAGTCTTCATATTTCCCATTACGTTAATTGAATCCTGTTTAAACAAGTCACATCTGCTATTTGCAATTCTGCAATTCGACTTGCTTGAGAGATTGTCAGAACGTTTAATAAACAATAACTGTAAGTAGACTGTAGAAGTAGAATATCAGATAAAATTATTTTGATTTGTTAACAAATTATGCCAATGGTGTTATTTATCTATTTAAAACACAGAACTTCAAAATCAAGAAAAGAGATTAAACTGTATTTATTGCAATCCCTCATACAACATTTCTAGCCCAACACCTATGACATTTTCCTTGATATTATATCACAACAGCTATTTATGACATAGGTCATATGACAATTATACTGCTATAAATACAATGTTTGTACTGCAATCGGATGTCAATATTGAATTAACACTCGTAATCATTATTTTAGCCACCATAATAAATTAAATATATCATGGACACACGGTGCACACACAATTTAATAAAATAACAGATATAGATATTCCACTACTTAACACCATAAACCACATTTTAATTGTAAAATCTAAATAAATATTTTATTGTTGCATAAAATAGATAGTGACATTTTATACTAGCTCGTCCATGTTTATTCGCTTTCTTCTTTGGACAGACGAGAGGGACAGAGTCGCCATGATGTATGTTATATAAACAACTAAAGTACAGTGGTTTCACGCATTGCGAATTTGGTCATTTTTCATGTTTGATTAATATAAGAGTTGATAAAGATTTTATTATAGCTGCATATGCACATGTTACTTGAAATTGTGTAGTGCCATATGTTTATGTTTTCGTCTAATGTGCACATCTTGACCTTAAAGCACGAAAAGCAAACATTACGTATGGGATTTGGTAACGCTTCGTTCTGTTGTTAATTAGCATTTATTTTCCCGAAGCTGTATTTTATTTTTGAACAACTTTTGGTAAGAAATAGTTGAACGTAAACGTTTTGCAGAAAAGAGCACTTAACTACCATATGTATAATCAGAACTTGCATGTTTTGTTTTCTCCAATCACCTACTTCGTACGAATGGTGTCTGTCTGTAACTTCATTAGTGATTTAGACTGGCGTTGATTCATTGTTCAAGTGGTGATTGGTGCAAGCGAACTAATACGGTTAATAACGGGACAAGCTACTGTGTATCATGTACAGACGTCAGATTGCAAACATCCGTTTTTATGGCATTAAATCCTTTTATAATACCAACAGGGTTTTACTGTTGCTTAGACGGTTTGAAATTAGGCAATATGTTCCACTTTATGATGTCCACCTTTGAAACTTTGCAAAAATGCTATTCTGTATAGTTTACAGATTCATTCCATGTAACACTTACTCAAAAGTTGATAGTTTAAGAGCAACTATCAGTCTTAATCTGAAGAATGTACTGGATGGTTCCGTGTGTCTTACTGAACAGTGAAAGCATTGCACTTGTTAAAATCGACGACGCTTTATCATTCCACATTACCGAAAGCTATATTGTAGTTACAGTTAGAAAATGTCGCAGAATGGTCATCAAAACACACTGCGAACGAAATGTGAACTGATTCAGCACCAGTTATAAATACGCCAGCGCGTTTTAATCGAGATGGCGGGTTTTATCTGGATAATAAATACATATATTTATATTAAACTGTCCATACATAATGTAACATCTTCTTATTTTAGGAGCGACAGCTTTGTATATTACTAGCGTACTAGCCAGTTCAAACGCTATTTCAACATAAATATATAGTTACAGATGCTATATTATAGATGTATGGATACATCTTATTGCAAACTTTGTTATCGAAATGTATGATGGACTACTATGTATATACTTGTACTACATATTATTGTCTTGTGTTTGTGATTGCACAAGTGTTGATTATATGTCTAGTTATTATCACTATCCACATAATGTACCAGTTTCAATGCGCATAGCCTGCAGTACAGAACTGATTTCATAATCGGGAAATGGTATTAAGGTGTGTCGCTGAACTCAGTAACCAAATTTTAAGCACTCTATTCGGTCCCTTTGTCGACTGTTGTTTTTTCTTTTTGTATGTTATGTCTCGTCTTTGTGTTTTGTTACTTTGGTCTGTATGCCTTTGTTCAACTTTAAATATGGATATTTTATTAATAATATGATGTTTTCGCCGTTCTCATTAGAAGAAGGGCAATAAAAAGACAAACATAAAAATCAAAATGCAGTACTTTTCATTATCTAAATGAATTATCAGATAGGCATTTGGATATGCAACGATGCATTTTATGTGAATTCTAGCTATAAGCTTTTCCCAATAATAGACGGAAGGCATCTTTTATGTCTTGATTATCATCATGAATTTTTATGAACCAAATGTTGTAAAAAAGTTATCTTAAAATACAAAAGCTAAAGTTAAGAAGGGAAAGTAAATACATAAGACATACCTTCAAATGTCTTGCATTTATACAGAAATAGATGATATTATAGGAAGCATCTTAAAAAAAACATATATGAAAATACATACATATATTAAAATCTGGCGTAGCATAAACGGGCATCTAAACATAGAAGTATATTGCAAAAAGGCCAAAACATTGAGACAGGAAAACAGAGACACAGAGTATCAACCTTCTAAGAACAGTTGCATCGACTAAGAAGCTTTAACTGGTTAGTCAAATTGATTGACCTACTTCATAAGTGCTTTCATAAAACATAAAAAGTGTTAAGAAACATTCATTCTAACAAAATAGTGATGACATATGTATCATTATGTATCGATACGTAAGTACGTCACATAAATAAAAGGAGTGTCTTTAATCAAAAAATAACTTAGAAGTATTGCTATAATGTATAGCATATAGTTTTTACTTATTTGCATGCTGACTTTCGCGCTATTTTGTCACACAATTATTAAATGTTATAAACAATTTGAAGGTATTTTTTTAGCCGCAATGATTCTTTATTAACTGCTTCTAGTCAAAGTACAAACAAGTGTAATACCCCACTGAATAAAAAAGTTAAAATAAGCAGGCCTTATATAAAATGTTCACCGATGTGTTGCCATCTTTATTTTTGTCTGTATTTTGTAGACTTTTTCGTGCATCGAGCCAGTTATTATTGGGTACTTCCAGACTGATGGGATATTCAAGCTCTCTTGTTTTGAACAAAAATAGACACTTACTTTCTATACTACATGGTCATTTAGTACAATCACCCAAGTATATTGCAAACAGGCCTTTTTCTGACAATATGAAAGATAATTAAGTAGAGATCCTGGTAAATATTTAATATCACTTATGTAAATAAGGAAACGCGGTTAATTGTTCAGAAAACCATATGCTTACATAAACATAATATTTACAGCGCCTGTGACAGATTTTCGGTCTTAAACTCCAAACTTTACCACTAGAAGCACATATATGCACTAAGATTTAACGGCATAGTTTACTGCTGAGAAACAACGCTATTGATAAACAAACTTATGTGGAAGGAAAATAAAAAAGGTCCTATCAGAATTACCATATATATTAAAGTTGGAATTCGATATAGACAAAGGCATACAATGTAAATGTAAAAGTGACTAACAAAAACAAGGACGAGACATTACACACAAAAAGAAAAGAAGAACAGTAATCGCATTGGAACGGTCAGTCGGCACAACCACGTACTTTCTGGAACGCTTCAACTTCGTATTTTCTGAAGGGTTTTCTCACAAACAAACAGTATAAATGAAAATATCCCAATCAAAGTGAGACATCTAACAACAAGCATCAGCACGGTGACTTAAATCTGCTAAAAGACTATTTTTCCAAACAAAATAACTCTTAATATAATGAACTATCAACATGTGTAAATATGGGATAAAATACAGGGGATAAAACCCTCCCTAACAAATCAGTTCCAAGCGATAGCGTAGTTTAAAATAAAAACAAGCGATGACGTATTGTAAAAACAAGTAAATAAGGTCATACAATTAAAATGCAGTGACGTAACATGTCAAAATAAAACATGTCATTTAAGACAAAGACACAAAGGAAACCATCTAACTTTAGAAAACAATCCAAACCAAAAAGCAACAAAAAGCAGTGTTGCAAAGAGCTAATAATAGGAAATGAAATGTAAATGTTTTATACAAGTTAAAGAAGATCAAGGGTCTCAATAACTTTTCTGACCACTTTACAAAACTTATCAGAAAATGTATTGCAGACGGTTACAACCCGGGAATCCTTCGATGTACTGCATTGCTTGCAATTGACCCTTTTACAGCCAAGAACTTGCATTGCTTTTAAATTACACGATGACCGGACAGGTCGTTGAGACTATATGAAAACAGTGACTTAAAGCCATAATTGGACAGTCACTGTTGGATTACTTGTCTCTTCATCTCTCCAGTCGTGCCCTATATAGGTGGGACAACTTGAGCAGTCTCCATACCCTTTACGTGAGATTGCACAGTAGGTATAACATCGGGATTTTTTGTAACCTTTATCATATACATGTGTATAATATGTCAACTGCGGATAAATCCTCGGCGTTTATGATATGTTTTTAAAACGTATTAACTCTAAACAATACTACGTTTTATTTTGTTGATTTTCTAAAATTCTATTGTTTCTTCCGTATTGTTTACATTTCACTTTTGACACTTTTGGCATATGACGTCATGGCATTTATGACGTCATTATATGGTTCTTATAATATATCAGCGCTTGTACTGCTTTATTTTATTTTAAACTACTCTCTCATTTGGAATTTTTTGGTTGCCGAGGCTTTTATCTACTGTAAATACTGTACATATGTTCATTATATCTGTTTTAACTCCCGATGCAGGTGCTTACTGTTAGTTGTGTCACTTTGACGGGATATTTTTATTTACACTGTTTGTTTGATAGAAAAACCTTCAGGAAGTGCGAGGTTGGAGCGCTCCACAAACCAGGTTTAAGCACCCCAGTTGGCCCTTTTGCCGACTGACCGTTCCAAGGCGGTAACTGATGGTTTTTCTTTTTGTGTGTTATGTCTCGTCTCAGTGTTTTTTGTCACATTTACATTTACCTTGTTTGCCTTTGTCTACAGGTAGATAAAAAATTAAATAACTGTGAAAAGTTTGATAGGACCTTTTCTTATTTACCTATTATCATAACAAAGCCGAGGATTGGCATGTTATATAATACAAGCAAACAAATTCTCGGAGTTATACCTACTGTGCAATCTCACCTAAAGGAGACTGCTTAAATTGTCTCACCTATATACTGGAGAGAGGAAAAGACGAAGAGACAGAATTCCAACAGTGACTGTCCAAATTATGGTTTTAAGATATTAGCCATGTAGTCTGAACGACCTGTCCGATCATCGCGTAATTTATAAGCAATGCAGATTCTTGTCTGTAAAAAGCGTCAACTGCAAGCAATGCAACGATTCCTGGGTTGTAACCGTCAACGAGAAAAATCATGACAAGTTTTGTAAATATGTCAGAAAAATTATCGAGACCCTTTATCTTATATAAAAATTTTCCATAAAATGCAAGATGACTTATGCCTTGCATGATATGTGCTTTCACACTGCTATTAACTTCGAAGCAATAACATCATTGCGGTAAAATAATTTTGAATACACCTTTCTTTATTTTTTAAATCTATAACCTGGTTGTAACAATTTTGAACAGAAAATTGGTTTCTAGAATTTGAAAACTGTTACATTAGTGCAAACTCATGTTATCCTTGCAAGTTGGGATATGTACATTCCAAAGGAGGTAGCACGAGGTGAAAGAACATCAATACATGGATAATTCACAATACTGAAATTGACATCGTTTCTCTTGTCATAGACTTTTGTAGAGATTTTGTGTTTGGAAATAGTGTTTTCAATTTATAGAAATGCTGCATTTCAATGTCAGGCATTTGCCTTATTAAAGGGAAGTTCTGGAAGGTAAATCCGATGGATCATAGTAGCAAAGAAAGGTCTATATATATAAATAATAATAAGAATATCGTCAAGATATCGTCACGTTAAATTAAAAGCATAAATAGTGTGGCTTTGGGCAGAATGGTATAAAATTAATATAAAATACGTTCTGAGCAGTATCATAACACGCCTGCAATCAACAGTGCACAGTTGGTTTCCATCTAGATACCAATTACCTGTCTAAATAATGTGGCTAAGTATTTTATGTAAATATTGTCTACTAGAAAAGAAAGAGATCTTCCAAGTCCCATCAAAGTCCACATAGCAAATTTATTTTAGAAAGATTTGGAATAAAAAGGCATTCCTTTTATTGCAGGTAATGTATAAACTCTGCTCTCAAGCAAATATCCTTTTTATTGAATAATTGAGTAATCAAGTTACCATTAATTCAATAATAAGGTAAACAAATCTTATGTTTTAACTGCAAAGTAATGAAAGATAGCAATTCCTGAAATTTCATAACTTTTCCACAATATTTAACAACGTGTTTACGAGCTGCAGTAGGACACGAAGTATGTAGTTAAGATATGCCAATGGCCAAACCAGTAGAGTGTTTCTATCTCAACATTATTCCAAAATATTAAATAGATAAGCGCCGGTGGTAACATTTCAAAATGATAGCATTTGTTATACTGAAAACTGTGTCATCGCTAAGGCCTATGCTAAACATTCAGTTAGTCGCCCCAAGATTATCTAAAATATGGATTATTGAGAACCAATCACCTAGTTTGCAAGTCAGTTGCCCCACAAAACATATCGTCCGGGCTTGAATCATAGACACACAAGCATTTTGTAGTAATAATGCTTTGAAATGGTTTGCCTTTCTCTACAGTTTTCACTGTCTATCATATATATACTGCACACTTCTACGTGTATTATTGTTTCAAACAGAAGGGTTAAGACTGTAAGTGAGACGGTAAATCAATATGTCTACATTCGTTATGATGACTTTGAAAACTAATGGTTGGAACAATCACAGAAAATAAGTAATCTTTAAATGACGCCAAGAGTCAAGAAAGTACAAATAGTTCATTCCGACTTGGAAATCTTGAGCTTTTTAAATGTTTTAGTCGATTTTCAGTTTGATTTTTGATAATAATTCTGTGAATTGGTTAAATTTTAATAGTTTTCTTTTCTAAATAAAACCAAGCCAAACGTCCAAGCTTCATCTTGTCACTTTGGACTTTACCAGGCGACAACCACTGATCATAGTGAGGTACTGGACAGTTCGCTACATCAATGGTACTGTTTTACGAAAAACGACACTATGTAACTGGCACTATCCTTGCAATCAAAACACTTTTGACAGAGACTTATTTCATTCAAATGATTTTATAGAACAAAGAAATGTTTAACCTTTAGATCTGTACCTCTAGGTAAATAAACGCAGTACTTGCTGTAGTACTTAAAACAAGTACATAATATAATGGTCTTTTGTAATGGGCACCATCGTCTAGATGATTTGAGTCTAGACATTTTCGTAACAAACATTTCTGTTAGTTCCTACCTTAGTTACAATGCACCCAAATAATCTGGTGGCATTTGCTCAAACCATTAAACGCAACATGATTTCAGAAATTATACAGATTCCGTACAAAGAACAACATGGCCTTAATATATAGATGTACACGAAAGCGTTAATTTTATTAAGTTTGTATTCAGTAACGTTGACCATCCTAAGGAAGGCAAGCTTTAAATAGATGAACATTGTTTAGTCATGTTAAGTGGTCAAACTCATTGTATAAATAAACGCTCTTGACATTATTAATGCATGTTAGTTCATATTCTTGCAAATGTCATACCAGTCAGTAAAACCAACTTTCCTTAATATATATTATCAATGTAGTAAATCCATTACAAAATGATGCTTTCTTTCTAATAAACCACTTCAATATAGTAGTCATGTCCGCAGTGCCTAACTTAATCAAGCTTCGTTTTGCATGTGCTTCGGGCAAGAAACAGCGATTCAATTAACGATATATGATGAGACTTTCCTAAAACGCCCAATCATACTCGATTATTTAACACGTACCTGCTGTTGACAGGATTATAATTGAGCAAAATGTCTTTGTTACTGGATTGCCGAAATGATAAACAGTGCACTGTAAGACTGTGTGGTTTTTGTTAATCATAAAAATACATTTTCAAACAAGCCGATAACAGGAGCTTGGTAAAATTTAGTTTAAAACCGTAATCTAATAACACACACCCGTATAATCAATAAGGCAAGTTAGACAACCCGTTGCAGTAAACACATGTTCGTTTACAAAATGGGATATTGCAATGTCGAGGTCAATGAATGTAGAAATGTTTCTCTTCGTCGATGTTTGTACCAAACTCATTTTTCATTGACTTGAATACTGATATTGAGTGTTGTCTTTATCATTCGAAATACCATCACTTTTACCATTTAAAGTGCTGCATTCACAGTAAATAACTTACATAACGTGACGACCTAGCACTACACCTTATCACATAATACTGAAACCGTGTCGACGAGGCGTATATTCCATTGAGCGTTTGGAATACAGCTATTCCGTTATATTTTTTAAGATTTTGCTATTAAGAGCTAAAGGTTTAAACAGATAATGACTCCATGTCCAGTCAACGAATTTGAAATAACAGTTGAAATGCTCGGCACTGATATACCAAGTTATGTGCTTTAGTTCTTAATTGCGTTTCAGAGAATAAGACAATAAAGATGCATGCAGGATGTAGTGTACCGTGTCCCGGATATAAGCACAACAAGAAATCGGATATTTTAGAAATCGTATAACGGCATGGAGGACAGGTTGTTTATAATGACGAGCGTATGTCATTAGGCGATTCATTGTTTGACACTTTTTGATGTATCTTCTCCGCAATATCATATTATAGCTAGCAGACTCACTGACTTATATATAACGAGTTAAGTGTCCATACAAAACATTTCCGATACCAAAACCGTTGATTAATATATGCAGTAAACAGCGTAATGCTTTTGCCATACGTCTTAAACATGTGATCATCTGTTCATCACCAACATATTATGATAATAATATTTCACTAGAACTGTCACACCTGTGTTGGGGGGTGGGGGGAGGGGGTTAGGCGGGGAGGGGAGTTTGTGCGTACTAGCGGGCTATAGATATATAGAAATATAGAAGCGAGAGATTAATAGATAGATATTGAACATATATATTTCTCTCCCTCTTTCTCTCTCTCTCTCTTTCTCTCTATTTCTCTCTCTCTCTCTCTCTCTCTCTCTCTCTCTCTCTCTCTCTCTCTTTCTCTCTAAAGATGTTAACGTAATTAAAAGAAACAAATACAAAATGATATATGTCGCTGGTTAAATATTTCTTTCTAATTTGTAACATCCGTGCTTGAGATAAAATATGCGTATTATAATTCTTCTACACACCATTGGTAATATATGTATAATATGTAAACATTAGGCATCTTTGACTAAACGTGTTGACTGTTCAAGCAACAAAGCTAGTCAAGACATCAGTTAAATAAACTCCTGTAGACAAGAGTCTACATAAAACAAAGAGGACCATCAACACGAAAAACAAACAATTCACAGACATATAAAGTGACAAGTATTACTTAGCTGAAACGGTTTTGTTGTCTATTCCAGACAAGACCTTGCATGTTTACCAACCATTTGTCTATAATCTAGGTTATAGTGTTCCGAAAACAACATGGACAAAGAGCTTCACGAAAGAAAGATCGAAACTGTATAGGTTTATCGTCTTCTGGTCACTTGTTCTAATTCAAAGATTTATTAATGAAGAATGTCAAAGGTTCTAGCACACCGTCTTGGACATATCATGTTTTACCTCCTAAATAACTAAATTAATATGATTCAGTATGTTTCCCACTAATTCTCCGGTTAGAATATTACTCCAGAGTGCATGTCGCTATTAAAATCTATTAATAACTCATATCTCACTCTACGCTGGCACCTGCTAGTTTACACATTAAACCGGAAGTGAGGTACCATTTTCCCATCATTTACGGGCCGCTAGCAATGTCTACTTATTCAGCCATTATAGTACTGAGCTTTCATTTACTCTTTACTCTATATGGACACTGATGGAGACACTTAACAGTTGAAAGAACTATTATTTGCGCCAATTATCTAGAATTTGAGGAGCAAGGAAGCGACACAGGTTCGTAAAATGAGTTTAACTCAGAACAGTTATTGGCGACAACGTAAAAGCGGACGGATTGAAAACATAGGTGGGTACTTATGTTTTACGAATGACTTCGATGCTGCCTACCTTTTTGGTTTTGTTGAAAATCGATTTAATCTTGGGCGAACTATTGCAAATTATGTTGATATGCATATAAAATCACACAACCGTTTAGTTATCACGTTTGCCTCTGTTCTTATGACCAGTATCGTTCATTGAACAAAAATGTCTGGTCGATTTCAAGCACAATACTTTCACTTCCATGTTTTTTCCATGAGAGGTTCCATGTACAACATTTAAGTACATAATTGCGTTTATAAAACATCAACATTTTAAAGTCTTCAGTTGTATTTCGCAGTTGGCATTAGCACACTAATGACTGTTTAAACTAATGGCTGTTATTGAATGTGGTTGGCGCTTTATGATTCTTATTATTTAGCTGTCATTTGGTGCCATCATTTACAATGTTCTTTTTGCAGATGTCAGATCGTCCATGCGCTGCATTTCCATCGACAGAAGGTGTATGATAAAATAAAATACATTAGATGATATGACGCACCATGTGGGCTTAATTGGAATCTGAACAAACTCTGGTGTGCTAATCCTTCAGTAAACGTGTTTTCTTTAAACCACACAGGGTCTTAGTTTGCTATTTATGACGTTTTTAGTATATCAATATTTTTCTTTGCAAAAAAGTGCAGTGCATCAAGGTTGTCACCATTTTATGTTATATGTGTATGCCTTCTTCCATTTATGATCAAAGCAGAAATATTATGTTCAAAGCAGCAAAAGTGCGCCAATAAACAACATCTGGATTTCCTTATCTTAACAGATCATCAGCAGCTGTCTTCTTCAGCAATGCAATTAGAGAAAATAACAAATCCTAATTGGCTTGCAATTATTGGATCTATTGTCAGCTATTATGTTTCTAAACCCTGTTGTCAAAGCTTTGACAATTACTAAGAATATTATAAACAAAATTAACGTGATATTTTATATTTAACTATATATAAATTGTAAGCTTCACAACTGTATCCACATAGATAAAGCGCTGTAACTGAAAGTCACCCCCTCAAGTTTCTCACGCTGACAGTTTTGTGACCCAGACCCCAGTACCTGACCCGTTACCATGGTAGTTTCCGATCAGTAGACGAATGATTTGGAAATTAATGATTTTTCAAATTGGTGTTTTCTCTGTTGTTTTAGTAATGTTTGATTTTCGTAGAAAAAGAAAGCTTCTCAGTGTAGGGTATCAGTCGTCTGTCGTCTGCTCTGCCTCTTTGTAAGTGTGTCGTGACGGGATGTCGTTACGAACCAGTTTTGCGTAATCGTAAAAAATAGGGATTGGATTATAATTCAAGCAACACTTTCAATGACATGAGGACGAAGGAGATATGTAAAAAGAATAACGTATATATCGCTAAATAATGTTTTATGTGCATAGGACTAGTACGCATCTATGAAAGCTTTGTTCATAGATCTATATATTTATTTTTAAAACGACATCATTTTCATTTAAAACGAAGTATAAAATTAGACAAGTGTTCCTTGAGCATCAACACTGAAGTTATTTGGAAGAAGTTGAACCTTTGGAGTACCTGCATTTTTTATGGTACGAATCTTAAAGAATCTATAGACAATTGTGAATTTTTAAAAGGCAAGGTTATGATTTCATGAAGATCTATGTACAATAACAGGAATAATCATGGCGTGGCTATATTGTCGGATCTCGTTGGAATGAACATTTTGAAATAAAGCTTTTGTTCTGTTGGCCATTGCAAAGAAGAGGAGGGAACTTTTAATTCCCTATTTGTTTTAAGTTGTATCGTAGATCTAGACAGAGCTGGATATACTGACCTACCAATTTCAAAGCATATCTTTGTTGTTGAACAATCATGCGAATATTAACGACGAAATAGGAATTAGAGGAACTTATTATCAAACTCTACGAGAGACTTGATGCGGACTTGTGTGTGTGTGTGTGTGTGTGTGGTATGTGTGTGTGTGTGTGTGTGTGTCGCCGATTTGACTCGACCACCTTCGTCTACTGTGATTAAGGTCATTTTAATTTATTGGGTTTTTGATTGTTTTTAAGTACATTGCAGCGACCAATTTTTATCATTAAAGCAACGTTTAGCTCTTTGGTGGAGGATGACCCCAGATAAATGTCTAGGTAGAACCATCAGCCGGCGAAAGTCAGCCACGGGCGCCCCCCTCCCCCTTCCCAATTTATTTTATTGGTATCTTTGCACTTAAATATAACCTTCCCCAACACAGTTGTACATTTAAGGACAAACCATTGAACCATTCTTAAAGCGTTATAACATGTAAGTAGAATATAGTCGAAAGACACTTAGACTAAGACCAAATCGTATTGTTTATAATGCTCCCTTTGCTGATCAAAATCTGTATAAGGATAATAATTCTAACGTCATCAAGAAGAATGGCGGCGGAAAAGCCGCTTGACGGGAAATTACCGAGCTTAAAAACATGTTTTATAATATTTTAAACATTTAATTTATATACTGCCTATGAATAAATTAACGTCCAAAGTGACCGTAACAGCCAGAAACAGGCGACAGTTTTTGTAATGTTAAATTAAATGACTTTATCGCATATTTAACTTCTAAATATTTACATTAACTTAAATAAATATTGTATTCCGTATTCTTCATATCGGCAACTAATTTGGATACAAATAGAATTGTAGAGTAGCAGTTAATACAAATGTCGTCTAAAAGTCGTTCGTATTGTGCACTATGCTTAGTGTTCGTTATTTCTTAAGATGAAGGGTAAATGCATGTATTGCTTACCAGTTGAAATAGACAAGTATGATTTTCATTATCAGTTCTTGAAGTGAAGTACTGCAACAGAAGTGCGTATTCCAAAAGGAGTTGCCATATAAATCAACAGACATTATTTCATACAAATACTTGCTATTAAAAAAAATAACGACTTATGTTAGAGACATAATGGAGGGCAAAGATTACAGTAAATGGGCACTTCTTTTATTTAGCATACATAAGAAATATGCACCAAGCAAAACACGTTAGCTTTTAAAATAAAAACTTTGAATTAAACTCTTAAATTCTTGTTGTTTGTATTCACTGTATAATTTGAATTGTATTTACATAACGAAACCAGAAAATAACACTATTTCCAAGACGACTTTTCTGTTCGACTTCGATTTATACAACCTATCAAATTTGTTTGTTTAAAAGTTGATGTGATGATCCTTATTTACTATTATGTATTTTCATCAGAAAATGCTTATGTCATACAATCAGAATAAATGACAAAGTCCCATGAGCATTAAAACATATATCAAAATTTGACAAGGCACAGGATAAACGGTATTCACATGCAAGCCAAATGTAAAAGTAAGAATAAATCTGTGGTGAGTCATTCAACAAAAAGAGCAAATCCGACAATTGCTGCCTTGGAACGGTCAGTAGGTAATATGAACAGACTGGTGTGCTTAAAAGCGGTTTTACAGAGCTCTTACCTCGCACTTCCTGATGGGTTTCTCAAATATGATGCATTCCATGACAACATATATTTCATTTCGTTGTTGGTATTTGCCTCATATGCTGTTAATAGATTAAAATACATCGAACGAGCGTAATACCACAGAAAATGTGTTAACATTTTGAGGCTTTTGTTGTTTACAAATAACAACTCTTTAAGTATGGTCACAGGTGATAAATCACGTCGCTAGTGTTTAAAATTCCGAATTGCTAGTGAATGGACGATTATCGGTCAGGTCATACGTGTAGGCTGTCTTGTGACTAGGAGGCCATACGTGTAGGCTGTCTTGTGACTAGGAGGTCATACGTGTAGGCTGTCTTGTGACTAGGAGGCCATACGTGTAGGCTGTCTTGTGACTAGGAGGTCATACGTGTAGGCTGTCTTGTGACTAGGAGGCCATACGTGTAGGCTGTCTTGTGACTAGAAGGTCATACGTGTAGGCTGTCTTGTGACTAGGAGGTCATACGTGTAGGCTGTCTTGTGACTAGAAGGTCATACGTGTAGGCTGTCTTGTGACTAGGAGGCCATACGTGTAGGCTGTCTTGTGACTAGAAGGCCATACGTGTAGGCTGTCTTGTGACTAGGAGGTCATACGTGTAGGCTGTCTTGTGACTAGAAGGTCATACGTGTAGGCTGTCTTGTGACCAGGAGGCCATACGTGTAGGCTGTCTTGTGACTAGGAGGCCATACGTGTAGGCTGTCTTGTGACTAGGAGGTCATACGTGTAGGCTGTCTTGTGAATAGGAGGCCATACGTGTAGGCTGTCTTGTGACTAGGAGGCCATACGTGTAGGCTGTCTTGTGAATAGGAGGTCATACGTATAGGCTGTCTTGTGACTAGGAGGTCATACGTGTAGGCTGTCTTGTGACCAGGAGGTCATACAAGTTAGCTGTCTAGTGACTAGGAGGTCATACGTGTAGGCTGTCTTGTGAATAGGAGGTCATACGTGTAGGCTGTCTTGTGACTAGGAGGTCATACGTGTAGGCTGTCTTGTGACTAGGAGGCCATACGTGTAGGCTGTCTTGTGACTAGGAGGCCATACGTGTAGGCTGTCTTGTGACTAGGAGGTCATACGTGTAGGCTGTCTTGTGACTAGGAGGCCATACGTGTAGGCTGTCTTGTGACTAGAAGGCCATACGTGTAGGCTGTCTTGTGACTAGGAGGTCATACGTGTAGGCTGTCTTGTGACTAGAAGGTCATACGTGTAGGCTGTCTTGTGACCAGGAGGCCATACGTGTAGGCTGTCTTGTGACTAGGAGGCCATACGTGTAGGCTGTCTTGTGACTAGGAGGCCATACGTGTAGGCTGTCTTGTGACTAGGAGGTCATACGTGTAGGCTGTCTTGTGACTAGGAGGCCATACGTGTAGGCTGTCTTGTGAATAGGAGGTCATACGTATAGGCTGTCTTGTTACTAGAAGGTCATACGTGTAGGCTGTCTTGTGACCAGGAGGTCATACATGTTAGCTGTCTAGTGGCTAGGAGGTCATACGTGTAGGCTGTCTTGTGAATAGGAGGTCATACGTGTAGGCTGTCTTGTGACTAGGAGGTCATACGTGTAGGCTGTCTTGTGACTAGGAGGTCATACGTGTAGGCTGTCTTGTGAATAGGAGGTCATACGTATAGGCTGTCTTGTGACTAGAAGGTCATACGTGTAGGCTGTCTTGTGACCAGGAGGTCATACATGTTAGCTGTCTAGTGACTAGGAGGTCATACGTGTAGGCTGTCTTGTGAATAGGAGGTCATACGTGTAGGCTGTCTTGTGACTAGGAGGCCATACGTGTAGGCTGTCTTGTGACTAGGAGGCCATACGTGTAGGCTGTCTTGTGACTAGGAGGTCATACGTGTAGGCTGTCTTGTGACTAGGAGGTCATACGTGTAGGCTGTCTTGTGACTAGGAGGCCATACGTGTAGGCTGTCTTGTGACTAGAAGGTCATACGTGTAGGCTGTCTTGTGACTAGGAGGTCATACGTGTAGGCTGTCTTGTGACTAGAAGGTCATACGTGTAGGCTGTCTTGTGACTAGGAGGCCATACGTGTAGGCTGTCTTGTGACTAGAAGGCCATACGTGTAGGCTGTCTTGTGACTAGGAGGTCATACGTGTAGGCTGTCTTGTGACTAGAAGGTCATACGTGTAGGCTGTCTTGTGACCAGGAGGCCATACGTGTAGGCTGTCTTGTGACTAGGAGGCCATACGTGTAGGCTGTCTTGTGACTAGGAGGTCATACGTGAAGGCTGTCTTGTGACTAGGAGGCCATACGTGTAGGCTGTCTTGTGAATAGGAGGTCATACGTGTAGGCTGTCTTGTGAATAGGAGGTCATACGTGTAGGCTGTCTTGTGACTAGGAGGTCATACGTGTAGGCTGTCTTGTGACTAGGAGGCCATACGTGTAGGCTGTCTTGTGACTAGGAGGCCATACGTGTAGGCTGTCTTGTGAATAGGAGGTCATACGTGTAGGCTGTCTTGTGACTAGGAGGCCATACGTGTAAGCTGTCTTGTGACTAGGAGGTCATACGTGTAGGCTGTCTTGTGACTAGGAGGCCATACGTGTAGGCTGTCTTGTGAATAGGAGGTCATACGTATAGGCTGTCTTGTGACTAGGAGGCCATACGTGTAGGCTGTCTTGTGACCAGGAGGTCATACATGTTAGCTGTCTAGTGACTAGGAGGTCATACGTGTAGGCTGTCTTGTGAATAGGAGGTCATACGTGTAGACTGTCTTGTGACTAGGAGGTCATACGTGTAGGCTGTCTTGTGACTAGGAGGTCATACGTGTAGACTGTCTAGTGACTAGGAGGTCATACGTGTAGGCTGTCTTGTGACTAGGAGGTCATACGTGTAGACTGTCTTGTGACCAGGAGGTCATACGTGTAGGCTGTCTTGTGACTAGGAGGTCATACGTGTAGGCTGTCTTGTGACTAGGAGGTCATACGTGTAGGCTGTCTTGTGAATAGGAGGTCATACGTGTAGGCTGTCTTGTGACTAGGAAGTCATACGTGTAGGCTGTCTTGTGTCAAGGAAATAAATGGGACGCCCTATAATATCATTCAAGATAGGGGATTGTATTTAACAGGATACACGTCAAAATCTGAATCATTGTTTCAAGTTGATTTAATGATGTTAAATATGTAACATTTCTTCAGATAAGCTTTTCTTTAGCCAGCATGCATATTGGAATTAAAACCGCAGCGTGTCTTTCGTAGAGCAAATGCCCGTTGTCCATATTCGTTAATTTTAGTTCAAATGTGATAGAATAATAAAGCCGTACTGTTTCTGCATGCATTTTCACAGCGACACAAAATACTAGCAAAGATCCTCTATCTTCTACGTACATATAGCTCGATTGCTGGAAAAATCAAACAAATTATCGTGTAAATGCCTTTTGAGTGAGGGCCCACGGAAGAATAAATAAAACCCTATACTTAGCTCAATTAACGACATTTGCATCTAAGTTCGACGGCATACACATTGCTTTTATGAACTGAAATTCAAACTTGTATTAAACATGAATGAAAATCGCCAAATATTATTTACTATTTATCGTTTGTCAGATTCGACAAGTGCAGTGATTGACATTTTTTCCACAAAATCGAAAAGACTGTATAGGGTCTTAAATTTATTTAAAGAACCATCACGTATATACATGTAGAATTGCCCAAAATATGCATCAAGGGTTTATTTTGGGGAATAACTCAATAATAATAAAAGACTGTCCATAATTTTCACATAAACAATAAATTATGTTGAGTACGTGTTACACAAAATGCGAATACAAGTAAATTGTATTTAAAAAATGATATACTACCTACACCTTCTTAATTTTTAAAACACTCATGATTTATATGCAGGTATGGCATCACTGGTCACTAAGAACAACTTTAAAACCAACGAATATAGGCCACATTCAAGCAATATTTACATCAGAATAACCTTAAACAAAACCTGGCTATTGTTTTAACACTTAAGAAAACAAATGAAACAGCTGATTAGAAGACGATATCTGCACTAGAGATACTCATTGTAATATACATTTTAATGTTTCTACATTCCTTGCATACTTGCAAAAAAACGAGTTTATTTCATATGGAAGTCCTCTACTCAAGTGATTCGTCAAATGTGCCGATCCCGTCACAGCTGGTAAGTAAACTATACAGTAGTTTTATTCTCATACATGCTGATCTTCATAACACATAGATTATAAAAGCAAAATCACTCAGTGGAAGCTATTATGGATAATCAAATACAAAATACTCCATAAGGGACGTGCTGAATATATGTAAAAATAATTCCAGACAATTGGACGATCTAAAAGAAAAAACAACGGAAACGCCAAAAACTACATCAATTTGATTTAATCTCTTTACATGATATATTACAATAGTAATCACTGAAATACACATACAATGAAGATGGATCTTGAGGTCTTTAGAGGAGAGAGTAACTTGAGTACGGATGGCATTACTATAGTAACCACTAAAATACACATAAAAGGAAGATAGATCTTGAGGTCTTTACAGGAGATAGTAATTTGAGTAAGAACGACATTTATTACAAAGAAATCACTGTGTTATTTGAACAGAGAAGTAAAAATAAGATGTCAGTCACGATCAAGGGGTGTAGAGATCCAGTATGTAAGCAACAATCCAGTTGTATGCCTAGGAACACTGAGCGATGCATCCTTGTTAGACAAAAACAGTTAGGACAGATTAAGTAAACAAGTGCAAGAAGGGCTTAGAAATATTTAAAACTGTCAGCTATCCAGAAAGCTCAAAGCTTCAGAGTATCAATAATGCCTTCTCCTACGATAAGTGTGACCACCTAATGCTAAATGGCACCCTGATCAGCAGTAGAGTAGTTCATTAGCAAGCACATGCAGAGATGCTGGCCCTTTCATCACCCTTGACCAAAAACTGTGTTGTATGGTACATGTACATAGATTAAACTGCAACTGACCCCCTAGAGACTCAGCTAAGGACAAATGCCGTTAACCGGGCATTAATGTCAGGTCAGGTCAAAAGAGGTCAGCAAAGTAGGAGGTGGTTATTATTGTTGACCGATTTGTTTAAAAAATTAGACTTTGTTAGCACTAACATTGTTAATATGGTAATCCGATTTTAGAAAGACATAGAATTTCTTCTAACGAAACATGCGTGTTGCTTTAAACATTCTTTAAGTATGGGGTAAACGGAAATCGACACTTGTACCAATTATTTATTCTTAAAAAATAATTTAACCAGTAAATAAATTGGACATTTTTTCCGCAAAAGATACTCCTTGCTTAAGAAAAGTGTTTACTGAAATATCCGAGAAAACTGCTATGCTTTTAGGTCAGCATTAAAGAATAATTGGGATAATACTTACTGTCTCCCAATAACAACCTTAAAAGAACTGCCGAAATATTATATATATATATATATATATATATATATATATATATATATATATATATATATATATATATATATATATATATATATATATATATATATATATATATATACAGTTAGTTGCTCTTTTAATATTGAATTTGTTAAAAATTATTATAAGGATTTCGTATAAGTCATTTGCATGTGATCTTTACTTTAACATGAAGATGATTAATAAATATAAATCTTAACATATGATAATAGTTCTGAAATTAACTTTTTACACTTTAAATGAAATGGTGTCAAAAACAGGCAGATGAGACAGCATAATCTGGAACTAATGTATACCATAATGTTCGCCTTCATTTCTATTATAATTAACGTGCAATTTCTTACGCATTTTAAGAAATAATACCACGCTCTCTTCTTTAAACTATGTGGATATAACTTTTGTCATAACTTATCAAAGAAAACGTAACCGCTTGGACTTTTTTTATTCACAAAGATCGGTTTTCTTTTCATCTTGCATTTGAGAAATTCATCAAGAAGTGCGAGGTTATCTAGAGCTCTGTAAAACCAGTTTAAGCATCCCAGTTGGTCTCTTAGGCCAACTGACTGTTCCAAGGCGGTAACTGTTGGCTTGGCACTTTTTGTTAAATGACTTATCATAGATTTGTTCTTACTGTTACATGTGGTTTGCATGAGAATAGCTATCATCTGTGCCTTTTCAAATTTTGGTAAATGTTGCAATGCTCATAGGACTTTGTCATACATTCTTATTGTTATTTAAACATGAGGGTCAAGTGTGATCAGTAGTGATCCATACATTTAATTGATGGGTATTAAATACTATTCTATTGTTTTCTAAGTGAAAGATAGTAACATTTGCCGCATATAAACTCGATTATTCGAAATCAGTTCATGCGCATTTACATGCGCGGCCATGGCTATGCGTCGAGTGCACGATCCAGACAGTCCTCATTTAAATGTATATCTTCTGCACATTTTATACCATGGGTCTTAAGTTAATACAATGTATCATCTTCAAATGAGACATTGAGTATATTAAAATCCCCACATTATATTATAACAGAAACATACTATTTTCACTGTATTTGACGGCACACAAAACATTATATATTTTACGCTTATTTTCATCGCACGTACGATGGTCATGATCTTTAAGACGATGTTCTAAACAAAGCAAAGCAATTGAAGCAAATTATAGGATAAAACTCCTACTATATCACAACTAGTTACCTTTTGCAACATTCGGAATTATGTAAGCTAATAACAAGACAAGAAAGAGTATAGCTAGTGAACATTTTATTTGCACTAGAGATTCTCAAACATTTGTATCGTTTTCACATTCCTTACAATCAGCAGTAACAAATACGAATAACTTTGATACCTGAACTCTTCAAAGTTGAGTGTTTCGACAAACGCGCATATTTAATAACAGCTGGCAAGTAATCGTAAAGGTCGTATTATTCTCATAAACAAATATTTTCCTTTCTTTCACGATTTAAAATTCTACCAAAAGTTTGGAATATGCAAATAAAATACTAAATGTTTTAAGTAATAGAAACAAATGGATCGCTACTGACAAGAAAATGCATCCGTTGATCCAATTCCTAGTACGGCAGCTGTTTTATTAACTAATAACTTAATAAGCACATACCTATCAGGCTGTGAAACTGTTCATGAAAAATAAAACGACCATTTAATTAAGTTAATTTGTTAAAACTGTCAGTTTTGTATCATTCTTGTTGTCTCCAAAAACAAACATTTCCAAAACAATCAAAGGACCTCTTGGGCCGCCATTACATGCGGGTTACTTAACCCTATAGTCTACGAACAGAAAGAAGAACTTCAGACTAAAGTCAGCCAGGCAACGTATGGAATTTTAAAAATATTTTTCGAGAATACAAAATAACTGAGAATATTTGCAAATGAACCGGTTTTTTAATTGCTTCAAGTCGGGAATTGTAATTCGAGATACGTTCGGATAAACACAACCTATGCATTACACGTCTTATACACAGATTAGTGACTTCGTTTTAATTCACATTGTTTGTCTATCAGTCGTACACTAGTTCGAGTATTGTGCCAACTATCGTTGTCGTAATTTAATGTTGATAAGATCCCCGGATTCTGTTGTTATGACCAAAGACTTGGTAATTACTTTCGAGACAGCAGTGTCATATAGTTCAATCACCAAAGTACATTGCACTAAAATCAATTCGGTTTATTGCCCAAAACTATCTAATATTTACAAAGTTGATCTTTTCACATTTTTGATAATGTAAGATCTAACAACTGAAAAAAATGCAATGACGTCCCGTATCATGGATATAATTAGTTTCTTTTGACTTAGAACCATGCAGTTATTTCTGCCATGTTATCACGCAAACAATTCATTAAATATCAATATCAGACAAGTGTTAGGAAGATGAACATTGCTTTTTGTATAAAATATTTTAAATAAAGAAATGTCTCTCCATCTCTGCTTTTTCACAAGTATACCGAACCTTTCTCTTACCTTAAAAGACGTCGCCAGGCGATAACCGATTTAGGTGTTTTTTCGTGGACGCTTTAGTTATTAAATAACTATATTTTTATTTGTAAATAACTCGGGTAAACAGCAGACAGTGTCAAGCTGGTACTTAAGTTTGAAGTGACACACACACACACACGCACGTTCGCAAGCACGCACACACACGCATGCAAACTCTCCCACGCGCGCACACAAACAGATATAAAGGCATATATTAAAAGTTTTAAAAATGTGGCACGCAAAGTGTGAATTTCATACCGACCCCGTCTGCTGTTTCTCTCTAATGAATGTTTCAAATATTTAATTTCGTTTTTTAATCTGTGGGTAAAGACAATTTTAATTACAGGTATACACCATAATGGCCTATTGCCAGGGTCATCATTGGCTCGAGTAATGATTTGATGTTACACACTTTCATTATCAGCTATAATGTTTAGACCCTATTTACCTAAATTACTATGGGTTCAAATAATTTATAAGCAGATAATAACAGCTATAAAAGAAACCGATGAGAGTAATAATGTAAATTGCTTTCTTGGGAAGATTTGCGTTCAAAATCAAAGAACACGCGACGGCATTATTAGATCTACTAATATTCAACAAAAAAACTTGACTTCTATTTGAATTGTAACCTCTTGGTATTTAACACTGATTTATTTTTAAGCATTATTGTTTATTCATTTAAAATGAGCTTTAATATTGATGCGCTTGGAAAATACCATTGCTACGAGTTCATTTTCATGAAAAATATAGTTTAATTTATAAATATCAACATGACTATTACGTGCGATCGAAGCAATAAATTTATTGCAAAATCTTTATTTTGACAAACCTCGCTAAAGGCAGTATGTACTTCCTTAAATGCCGATTCAAGTGGATCTGCGGAACCCCATAAGGCAGAGAGGGATGCGGTAAGGATTCATAATGAGTCTTTATATTATCCATTACGGCATGTCATCTGTGTTGATATTACACCTATCTGCTGTTGGCACGTTATAATTGTGCAGCTGACATGCTTGAGGGATTGCCACGACGTGTGGTAAACACTGCACTAACACTATGATTATGTTTATATATGTTGTCAGAGGCATCGAAAAAGGTTATTTATTTGTATGCATTATTTAAACAGTTATTTTTTCAGCTAAAATTATTCTTGGGTTTCATTAAAAGACATTGTATCAAATTGGCCGTTATACATAACATGTCATAAAGTCACTGAAGTCATTGTTTAAGCTTGCGTTTTGATGAATTTTTAAAACGTAAAACTAACAAGGAATAAGAATAAAATTCTGTCGAATGACACTACCTTTTAAGTAAAGGCCAGTAGAAGGTTTTTTGAAAAATGATATAAGACACAACGAATGTGCCACGACTTTTAAGGACGAGTAGTTTGCGTTCTTTTTTAGATTAAACTTTAACTTTTAAAGTTATTAAACAAAAAGCACCTCTTAATCCCTTAGTCACAAAAGCATAATCGGTCTGGCTGCATTTACATTTTGGATCAATATATTCACTTGAGCAAGAATAACCAAACAGCAGAAACAACAAGAACAGCAACAAACCAAACACCGACAAACACATAATAAACAGTTAAAACTGCCTACGCGTGTGCATGTGTGTGCAAAGATTATTTTACAATAGGATCATCCGGAAATCTCCGGCGATTATTACGTTATGGCATTCCATCACACCCTTAATAATGTAGAATGTAGACTTGCATTTTCTTACAAAAACATTTGAATGAGTACAGTTAACAAAGAGTTATAAACAATAAAATACAAAACCCATACGTGTGCAAAAAAGCTACGGTATATAAATGTGTCCTAAAGTGCGAAGAGTATGCAACTATTGAGGTGATCTTTGTCTTGTTCAATAAAATCAAATAACACGTATATGTTTTAAGAACGCGATTACGCGAATCATCCATGTGTTTTAATAGGTGTCCTGTTTTGTAATACATTTATTTATATTTCAAAAGAATGTTAAAATTGATTTGCTTGACAATGACTTGTATAGTCGCAGTGTTTCTACTGTCTTCTATCTTTGTAGGAAACATTTGATAATACATGTAAGACCGCTGTATTCAAACACGTGCCTATCTAGGCATACAGAGGACGGGACTAAACCGATGAGTTATGTCTTTGTTTATGCATAAATTAACTTTCATCGCATTTTGGTTATTATTGAGTGATTAGATACACATTACTTAAGCAGAAACATGTTAGATACGTATCTCTTAGGAGCAGTTAAGACAACTTAAGTATACATGCACATACTGTACAAATAAAACACAGTGAATAAACTTATATTTGTATTATATTGCCTATCTGTACTCGTGTACTTATTGAAATGGCTTGAATGACATACATGCTCATCGCATGTCACAATTAAGAGTTTCTCTGATATATATTCGAGGAATTGGCTTAATTATTACACTTCATGTTTAACTACTATTGTACTCGGTCAGTTTTCGGTATTAATGAACTGGACAGATATTAATTGTTCATATGTTTATACATATACTATTCATATTTTGTGTAATATTATTATTGCGATGCAAAGGGCTATGATACTACTGTATACAGTTGGACACAGACAAATATTTTATGACTATCATTGCCATTCCGTTTTCAGGGAAGACAAACTCGAAGTACACTGATGTTAATATAAAATTTTCAAAGTCCTTATTAAAATACACATCCATTTGTTTCGTTATGTCACATTAATAGTATGCCTTTTACCATGATACTACCGATTAACAATGAATGAACCGGAGATGTCAGCAATCACAGCAATACTAGCCATGCTACTTTCATTACAACAGTGGCGAGAAGAACAATAATCTTTTCTCTGACGTAGGAAGGAATGATCATTTTTATGAATTGCCCATTTCAAATTGTTCATTGCTACCAATCGTAACTGGGACATAGCATGTTCGAAACTATAAGGATGCAAAGTCGGAAGGAAATAATTTGTAATTTACAGTTATGGTAATGAAAAACTAAGACGGTAATAGCTTCTCAATGATCGGGCCACAAGCTTCTTAGATGGATCCATATGTTGTATTACTTTAGTTTTTGGCATGCATTCTAAATTGATTTTATTTGTACAAGATACGGGGTATGCTTGTGTTAAAACTTGCAAATCTTCTTATTGATTTTTCTCGAGAACAATTATCTCATGGAGACCAAGCCTCAAGAAGAATAGACACACTAATTAACTTTGATTTTATCGTAAAATTTATAACCATCAATTTATTCATATAACGTTATACATGTTACTAAATACTGGAGCAATAAGATTACAAAAAAATATGTGTCAATATGTTAAATGCGCTAAAAGAATACATGTATAATGAAATTGATGTTAGAAGTTAATCCACGAACGCGCATCTCGCTTTTGTTCTTTTGTACATGTACATGTACATGTATTACCGTAAACAAAGCTATTTCTAAAGGATATTAATGTAAGGCTTTAAAGTAAGCAATTGCTATTTTGAACGACGGATATTGAGGCATAAAATAATGTACTCATTTCTTATAAAGTAAAGTCTTGCCAGTATGCATATTTGCCAAGATAACATTTTGGTACAACAACATATAAATCGCCTGTTTAAAATGCAAAAGAAGTTTACAAATACTGAGGTTGGACATTTTTTCAACAGGTCAAGTTTTGATTCTAACTCGTCGATTCTTGTTATATGGCTCATTTAATTGCAGCAAAATATAAAAAAATAACGCTAATTCGAGTCTTACTGCATTTAAACTAGTTTTAAATGGCCTGCTTTTAAGTCTGAATAGCGTAAACCCTGAAACAGGAACAGTTAATTAGATCGATATAAAGTATATAATCAAACTGTTTTAACCGAGAATGTTCATGCACAATATTGATTTCAACAAAAATGTTTGTCGTCAGCAATTAGACATCCATAAAAACATGTATCTAGTTGAATAAATTGCTATCTTAGTTATTCAAGTTGACTGTAAAGACAAATTATCAAGTCGTACATTTATTAACAACATATTATATCGTTTAAATAGTTTCAATTCCGTCCATTATTCATGCAGCCCATGTGAACTCTATGTTGTTAGTCAGCAAAATAGTGTTATCATTTTTAAACCCATTCCCCACGAAACAGTATTTTTAGCGGTTAAGATGTCAGCTATATTTAATTCAAATCAATACAATCTAGAACACTAAGAACCAAAGAAATAAATGAGACAAGTTCAATATTTCTAGAAACAGAGAACCAGAATAACACAATGTTTCTATCTATACTGCCACTTTAAAATCAATCTAAAATATTGACATCTCTTCATGTTAATAATGATACTTATCTCACAAGATTTTGAGAATAATACTTAATAGCATATACTTAATCACATCTCTCTATCTTTTGTAGTGTCAAATAAACACCTGTATCACATACTTAGTGAAAACGAATGGTATGCTGTTCTTATTTGGTTCTTTAACTGAAGTGCTTCGACAAATGTCTTAATCTTGGAAACAGCTGCTACATACGATATTGGTTTTTTCTCAATTCAAATAAACATTTATCTTTTTTCAAATAATGCGAACAATAATTGATGTATGACAGGTTTGCAGTATTTTTCACGTTTTATTTGTTAAGTCATTAAAATGTGCATCATTAAATTCCTCTACAAGTGTTTAAAAAAAGAAGAAACAAAAGAAGATGTTTCTACGCTTTTTCATGTTGCCATTCTGAACAGGGTTTGCTGATTATAATTGTTTTTTTAAATAACGATAAAATCTCGAAAAGGCAAATAAACTATATACAATCATTAATTGAAACGAATCACCGACTTAATACCATCCTTGTTTACACACATTAAATGCATCAATGGCTCACCATTATGCAGAGCGTCGTCTTCCTGTTCGTAACAAAAATACACTTTGTGATATATAATAATGATACTTTTTTCTCATCATGTCCACACTAATAAGTCTTATAAAACGTTATATTTGCTGTTATAAGAGTTGTACTTAAGCAGGAAGAATTGCTTGAGGGACAAAACAATAAATACACATTTAACTGAAATTAAATTAAATTCTATTAAACACTAACTAAGATCAGAGGCAATTTGTTATAGGAACGACCAAAACCATGTGTGCAATTGTTACTTCATTTAACAACATGATAAGCGCGACGCTCATTTTCACATTCATGAATTTACGTTTATAATATAATTTCAATGCATAAGAGAAGTCATAACATATAATCAGCATCTAGAAATGATCCTATTGCACGGGCTCTGAAGAAAAAACAAAAACCCAGTACCGATTAATATTACATTCATGTAAACACGGTATAATGATGAAAACTGCAAATGCACAATTAACTTCAGTTATGTAAACTATAACTTGACGTTTATGCCAGAAAAACGGCATTATTCGATTGGCATAAACATTCGCATTGCCGATTAAGGAAAAGCAATCACGTTTAAAGATATTTCTAGAAACAGGACGAAATAACACGCACGTTAATAATATACATATTAAAACTATGTTTTAACAAAGAGATGCACGTTTAAACATGTCAAAACTCGCCTCTGCGCTGCAATATAAAAGCTACCGTATTCCAATGTCTCATGATTTCTCTGACGATATTAATGACATAGACATCGATAAACTATTTTGTTCAGCCGTTTCTATTTCCGAATCCATAGGAAGCATGTTCGGTATACATTTGTGTACATTAAGCACAATTTAGTTTATGACTGTGCGATACAGCCCAAAGAGAAAAAGTCTTAAACACTGAAAGTTTTTACTACGTCAGTTATGGGTTCGATTAGGGATTTTCCAATACACAAGAGGTGCTAGTGTTACACGTATGTGGCTTTGTGTAATATGAAAACAAAGTTTGATTCCATTTGATAACACACATACTAAGTATTTGAAAACGGCGTTAGATGAAACAGGAACTTTCAACATGGAAAAGTTTATTACCAAAATTTTATACATTTTCGTCTTCCATAGCTTCACACTTCCATAACCGCTCTGTTCTGAACTCAACACCTTAATCACGAAAAGCATGAGCTTTAGGGAATTGATAAACAAATGTTTCTGTTTCTGAAAAACAGGAGTAATACTAGGCGCTGATAGACTGAAATAGTGGGGCCTGGCAGAAACGTGCGCAACGAGCCCATGTTTTCTAACGATACATGTTATGTATTCATATATAACTTGGGTCATATTATTTATTCTCAGCGTCGTGAGATTTTCGACGTCAGGGACAACGTGGAACATACAGAAAATATTACTTTACATGTCGAAGGGGAGCCCCTTTAAGGCCCTAGCTTTCTATACGACTTTATGTTTTTTTTTTGTCTTGTATTAAATTTACTTCTTATTACCTAAAATGATAAGAACCAATTTAATGCCAAATACGTCAAAGTGTTGGGGTTCCCTGTTAGTTTCCAGTGACATCTTACTTTCCTTGTCATAAAACGAATGGCCGATAACCATTTGCATCAAATGTACTGCTATATTATGATTAAACCGGCTGATAAAGTGCAACTAATAAATAGGTTTATACATCAAATAAGGCGTAATTTGCTTTACTGTTTATCGTTATGGTGCTTTAACAGTATGAATCCTATAAAATCATGTAAAGTCTGATAGATATATTATATGGAGGTTATGCATAAAAGTACAGATTAATGATATAACGTACAATTATGTTTTGGTTTATTAGTGCAGAGACAAACAGGTCGCGTGTACATCTATTCATTGCTTAAAGCAACTCTGTGCGCAATATCAAAGAAAGCTTCTATTTAAATATCTATTTAGAGTTAAGCTTTAATAAACGCTCTGAACAATTATACAACAACTACTTGTATCTAAGTCTATAATGACTTGATTGCTTATATATACGTTATAATCAATAATTCGTGTAATATGTAGTGCAGTTTCTTCAGCACAAATACCATCAAAATAAACATCTACGAGTTATAAAATATTGCAAAATGTTATATTGCAGAGAAGGTTGTATAATATACATTTATGCTGTAAGACTTGTATTTTTCCAAAGGAAATAGTTTAACTAAAATGTTGTATGTTATACATGTAGGACAAGACATCAACGTTGTCATTGTACCAGAAACAACAAATGTTTGTTTATGTTTACTTCAACTAAACGGTGAAAGAAGACAAATGTAGGGTTGTACAAACTTAAAATATTTAGTGCTCCAAATTGTCCAAGTTATTTATCGTCTATGAACCATTTCAACTACATGGCAAATTTTATCATTTTGAGAGAAAGCAAAATTGTCAAGACACAAGAAAAAAGGCCCGGAATTAACGACAAAACCAATCCCTTAAAAGTTATAAGTGCATTACAGATGATTTACCATCACCAAATTTTGGAACATGCATCATAAATATGATTAGATTTGTGCAGGCATTCACTTTTTTCCTTAAAACGCTAATAACAGTTTAAAACGTTCAGCGGAATATCAAAAAAATAAATTACCACGTTATTGTGTTTGCAAATTTGTAAGATCATACGTTATTTAAAAGAGGAAACGCCTTAAGTATGTATTTTGGTAGCTAGTGTTTTTGTTCTTAATGGCTTGATTGCCTGTGGGCATATGATTATCTTTTCAAAGTGAATGAAGTAGTGTTTTTTTTGGACCGAAATCAATCCAAACAACGCGGATGCCGTTGATTGGTCACCATCTCATATTATTGTCTGATGCTTCGTCAACTGTTTTATTATTGTCATTACTTTTACAGCGCCACGTGATACACGTGAGTAGTTGAGCTCTTTGTCAATAGTTTGAACTGTTGACTTCTCCTGGCGTCATTGTTTCATTTTTTAGTCATTGGAACGACAATTATTGTCAATATAATAACATCCAGCTATTTCAGTGGAAGAAACACCAAACAAATGTTACAATTACTGGTCGTCAATGTAAAGATGTCCGCACTAACCTGCCACGCCTCTTGTTCACAAATTGTAAGGAGGTTGTCATGTTGAAATATTGGGAACAAATGGAGATAAAACGACTTATTTCGTTGGATATTTTTTTTCTGGCCAAGAAATTTACGGCATATGTATGTACTGATAACGGAATACATACCGTAGGTTCCGACGATGAGAAAGTAGATACAAAAAGAAAAATGAAAAGTAAACGCCCGGGAAAGGTAAATCGTCAAAATGACCGACTGGCAAGCTCATACCGGGTTAACGGAGTGCTCCAACATTGCTCTTCTTAAGTTACGGAATTAAAACAAGACACCTTTTAATAACAAACGCATTTTTCCTTATCTGTATTTAGAAGACCTCATCAACCTTCATTTAATATATTTAATGTTGGTTTGTTTTTTGTTACATCGCACCGACACAATTATGGCCATATTGGCGACGTCAAACTAATCATTGGTGGAGGGAGGTGCCAGAAGTTAGATGGAAAAACCCACATGAAAGTTTTCGCCCCGACCGGGACTCGGACCCATGCGGTGAGGGACTTAGAAATATGTAATGTATAATTCGAGGCAGACTGCGATTTTTTTAAACATAATTTGTCGGCATAAAATTAAATAAACTCGTATTTATGTAGTTTTTTCCCAATAAAGCATATAAGGTCTTAACGGCAGTTCAAATGAATCGTTATTCAATGCATTACTTGATTACTAGATACACTATAACATTTGGTCAAAGAATGTGTATGAATGTTATTCTGTGTTGGAATTCATGACTGCTTTCTTTTGTTAGTTCTCGTTCTCATTCTCTTGAGCCAAATATACGTGTAGTCATGTTTGATAAGGACTCGTCGAATCATAGGGCTATTGAGTCTAACCATCTCAGTTCATTATATACCTATCCTGGTAAATGACATCATCCAGATATAACAATTAGAATGGAAGAGCGAAAGAGACAGAGAGAGAGAGAAGAGAGAGAGAGAGAGAGAGAGAGAAAGGGAAGGAGAGAGAAAGATGTGACAGAGTTAGGGGAGAGACGGACGGACAGACAGACGGACGGACAGACAGAAAGAAGGAGAGAGAAGTTTTCTAACTTATGACACCATCGTGTATTCTGAAGTCTCTTATTTCTAGAAATCACATACAAAAATACATTGTAAATTCATTTGTTTTCATATTCCTTAATTCACATACCTATGCCATTATTTGAGAAGTAAACAATTTTCAATAAATACAACTTGAAGGGATGATGTCATTAGTAATGGCAGCACACGGGAATCATTCAACTTGGAAGCCGCAAGTAATTTCAATCGTGCCATATCTAAAATAAAACTGGATTTTTCTGCTCTAATAGAGTTTTACACTAATTAAACAGTTCGACATCTGATATTTCCCCGCGCCATCTACAAATCATTTTGCCATGACCTGACCTTCCGACCTCTGAAACCATTATTTAGCTTGATTCTCTGTCGAAGCAAGGGCAGTGAGGGTGCGAATCTTGTGCTTAGTGGCATTGTATATGGTTAATTCTTAAGGGATCACATTTGAGGTGAAGTGTATACGGAGTCATGTTTTATGCATTATAAAGCGATGGATCCAGGGGTGTGGGGATACATTCCCCAACCCCACCAACCAGGTAAAAAAGTAGAGTTGTGAAAAGCTTAAAAAATATTAAGCTTTCAAGTTTCAAGTCAGCCTGTTGACTGCTTAGGCCAAAGTTAGGGTTCCTAACTGCGTTTAAATATCTTATATTTACTACGATAAAGTTGAATGGATCTTGATTCATAACCACCTACCCCCAGCCTGCCAACCAATGTTTTTTGATCCGCCCCTAGCTTTATGCACATCATTATTGTCTGGATTTATGTCTTGATGACGAAAATAAACATTCACACGATGGTAGATGGTGTTACCCTGATTTTCAACCAATAAGATTCGCGTTGACATTCATTTATGCTCTTGCTTGCGTCAACATGTTTGTAAGTGCGTGAAACGTAAGGTCAGACAGCTTAGCCGAACACAGTATCGTGATAAATGACCTGTTCCACATTATGCCAAAAGAAACAATTATAAAAAGTTCACAAAACAAGCCAGAATTGGTGCACTGTTAATTTCCTTCTGTCATGTAAGAGTATACCTTTGCGATAGTCACTGCTGATGGTGACATCGTTACAAGCTAATTCAATTAACGTTGATAAACGGGACTATATCCTTACATGTTCAATAACTCTTCCTTTTCTATTAATTATAAATGTCAATATTTCGCAACCATGAATGGTTTGATCAAAATTATCTCTATTAACTTTGTAGACGTTGTAATTGTTGTAATTACAAGAATACTAAATAATGGCCTTTTGTCATTGTACTCATCGTCTAGTGTAAGATTTTGAGGCTAGAAATGTTCATACAGGCACTTTTGTTTTGTTCATTCACACCATAATAACAATGTGCTTAATTTGGTGACTCATTTCGACATTGTATAACATTACCAGAATGTATAACGAACATGGATGACAGCAAAACCAACCTCATTTTCAGTCCGATTAAACATTTATTTCATTTATTCACACGCTTTGCACTATCAATGCCCTGTTATGAAGATATCCATACGGAAGTTTCTTTTAAGTTCAAAAATAAAACTTGTACGTTGTATATAACGAAAATAGTAAAGTCAATGCAAACTGAAACCTTATGAGACAAAACTTGGTAAAGGATTAGTAAGTCCCTTAATGATTTACTAAAAATCCAACTCATTGCATCTCCCCTCTAACATGAACGGACAATTCAATTAACGATTACTTATGCGTGTTTATATTTCCCATAACATCTAATTATCATCGTTTGTACAACTCATTTCTGCTATTGGCATTGCTATTATTATAAAGCTGAAATTGCTTAAGGAATTGCTGCAGTGGGCAATTATAAATAATGGACATTATGGCTCTATGTAATATTAACATAGTTAAACAATACTGGAACGAACAGTTTGTTATTTCAATGGAAGCTGTATACATTGTAACTTTCTAATTCCAACTTTATGTTTCTATTGGTATTCCAGATGGCGTCCTTGTATCAAGCAGGTTATCAGAATAAGATATGTCGCAAATTATAGTTAAATATAATCGACCCAAGTGGTTAAATTGCGCTTACAAAATAGTGAAACTTTGTAATTTACTTAAAAGTTAAACTTTGCTATGTAAACTTGTAAATTGTAAAATATTGCTAAAACTAAATAAAATCAAATGACTACATGGATTGGAAAAGTGACGCTAATATACGTAAATATTAGAATTTGTATCCACATTGTAAACTTACCGGGGATGTATTTTGCATTCTCGCCTTATGTAAAATAGTTATATCGAAATGTATTTAATACAAGCATCTCAACGATAAATGTCAATGTTAAACCAGGTAAAAAAAGAATTTTAAAATGCGCCTAATTTGTATTCGTTTCACCATGAGAGACTGCATTTAAGCTATTGTTTGTGTTTTTCCCAGTTAAAACGAGGACTACTCGCTGAAGTGGGCGTGGTTACAGACCATCTGAGAAAGGCTCAATTACAATTTACATGAATGCTGAATTTTTAACTGGACTGCGTCACGTTTCCTTGTTCTCAATAAAGCACATCGATTTTTAATTTGCCAAATTGGGCATCGTCAGGCACAATATTTTAGATCTGGCCTGATCGGAAGTTCTCCACAATACAAAGTCGGAAGGAAGTAATCAGTGATAAACAGGCATCATCAGGACAGGCTAAGATGTTCAATTACATCTTAATGGTATGTCCAGACCAAATAATCTACCAATTTGTTTTAAATGTGTACTTTGTTGTTTTCCTTATAGGTAATACTGAAGTAAAAAAGACGGCTACGAATTACAAGTTTTGGTCATGTAAGGCATTTTCATAATTTACATTCAATTTATAATCTGTGGAGAAGAGACGTTGACGTTGAAATCGGATTAATGAATGTCAACTAGCTGATAAAGCCTGCAAATTAATCAACATATACGAAGTAAATAAATGTATATGCGTTAAAGCAGCTCTCTTCTTATAAAACTTTACAATCCAGACTTACAAATTGACACACAGAGGTTTACACAGTTGTTTTATCAAAACCTTTCGTCATTGTCGTTTTGCCCTTTAGGAGTTAACGTAAAATAAAATCACGTTTGGAACTTTCTAAAACCTTACATGTTACATGGATAAAATAATTACCTGCAAATGAAAGGAAGATTTACATATATACAATCGGCTCATAACATGGCGAGCTACATTATTATTAAGATTTCTAAACGTATATTTTTTCAAACAAGGCAAATATATCAGTTCTTTCGAGTATCAGCCTTAATATAAGGGAACACAAATGTTATGTCCCTCATTATATTTTCAAAATGTATACATTTATTTCCATTTACCCGGTAAATGAAGCATTCATGTGAAGTATGTTTTACTAGACCAAAACATTTGTGTAAGCGGTGGTAAGTTTAAGATACAAAACGTCTAAGATCATTTTAACGTAGTCTCAACCCTTTCATTTCTCAGTAGCCTTTAAAAATTTGCCAACACAATGTCAGCTTTTTGTCAGACATTATGAACGAAATTTAAAATGACCCAGAAAATGACGGATATAGTATTTAATGTTCCTTGAAACGGCCTTGGATAAATAGTGCGATTGAGCAGGGGCAGGACGTTATGATGCGCAAATTAGAGACTACCAGCTGAATCTTTGTATAACAATCTAAATAGATAATATTCTCTATTTTATGGCTGACAAAGCTCGAAAAAAAAGTCAATAAAAAGACATACAACTTTAGATATTGATTGAGACAGTCTTTAATTGATTCGGGTTTTTTATGATTCCTCAACGTCATCCGTGATAAGAATCGAGATAAGTATGTCCAGATGATAGTATAAATGGACATTTATCGAATTTACAAGTACTAACTCGTACTGTACCATTTGGTTATCAATTGGTTTTATTAATCTCTGGATCACCACAAGCGGAAATGAGTGTTATATACAACAGGCATTTAAATAAGCTTAAATAATAGAAGTATTAAGCCGGCTATCAAATAAACTGAAATTAGTGTTGTAGTCAGCAGGCACTCAATAAAAAGGGGAAATTTATGCTGTATACATCAGGCATTAAATAAGCGGAAATAAGTTCTGTATTCAGCAAGCACTCAAATAAGCTGAAATCAGTACTGTATTCAGCAAGCACTTAAATAAACTGAAATCAGTGCTGGATTCAGTAGGCACTCAAATAAGCTGATATTAGTGCTGGATTCGGCAGATACACAAATAACCGAAAATTAGTACAGGAGTCAGCAGTCACTCGAATAAGAGGAAGTTAGTGCTGAATTCAGCAGACACTCGACTAACCGGAAATTACTACTGAATTTAGCAGGCACTCAAATAAGCTGAACTAAGTGCTGGATTCAGTCGGCACTCGAATACGCTGATATTAGTGCTGGATTCAGTAGGCACTCAAATAACCAACAATTAGTTCTGGAATTAGCAGGCACTTCAATAACCGGAAATTAGTCCTGGATTCAACATGCACACAAATAAGCGGAAATTAGTATTGGATTCAGCAGGCACTCAAATAGTCAAAAATTAGTGATGGATTCAGCAGGCACTCAAATAGCCAGATACTATTGATGGATTCAGAAGGCACACAAATCACCGGAAATTAGTGCTGGAATTCAACAGGCACTCAAATAAGCGAAATGAGTACTATGTTCAGCAGACACTCGGGTAAGTTGATATTGACGCCGGATACAAGTAGGCACTCAAATAACTGGAAAGTAGTACTGGATTCAGCAGACACTGGAGTAAACTGACATTAGTGCTGGGTTAAGCAGGCATTCAAATAAGCTTACATTAGTGCTGGATTCAGTAGACACTCAAATAAGCCGAAATTATTGCTGGATTCAGAAGGCAGTCCAATAACCGGAAATTATTGCTGGTTTAGAAGGATACACACAAAACCTCGGAAATTTGTGCTGGATTCAGCAGCCATTCAAATAACCGGAAATCCCATGTTAATAACGTACACAGTTATTTATTGTTTGCTCCATTAAGATTGTTTGTAGTTAATACAGTGTCCAGTGTCTAAATATCGGAAATTGCTTTATCAAACATTCGATACATACCATAATCTGTGATCGCAAAAGTAAAAGAATATACTTACAAGGCCTTGGCATATGATGCCTCGATAGTAAAGCAAGTCGTTGTCTTGGAGAAGAGAAAGTATTTTATTACGCGGCAGATTAAGCAATTTTTGTTAACAATTAATAGCAAAATATGAAAAAAATGTCACGCAAGAAAACTTACTTTTAGGATTAAGATCAAGGTTGTGTAAGAATAAAATACTTTCCCCTTGCATTAAATGTTTTACACTTTACCGGATACGAATATTATTCCAAAATACAAATTGCAAAGGGATGAAAGATCACATAGCAAAGATAAGATCAGTCATTACAACAAACATTAAAAGTCAGGGAATTTCATCACCCATTATACCGTAAAATAATTTATGTAAGTATACATGTGGGGGGAATATAGGACAAATAGCGGGATTCTAATATAATAACATTAAGCGTAATTCCATTTTTGAATACATTGCACTTCTTCACTTTTCTAGTACAAATTCAATGTACAGCTTTATTAAATACACGTGTCACTGGAAATTTCTAATATTATTATGGTTTATTAAGTCGTCATAATATTTCTAGTGAATATTGATTAATCATGGCTGAATGTGTATTAAATCCTTCAGTTTAATATACCATACAGAAATATACGATATTTTCGGAAATATTATTTCACGTACACTGTAGAGCACGTCTACGTTACGTAGCATTTGCAGCATTTCTGTAACGTCATATACAGTTCGGCGTTGTCATTAATATTTCCGCTCAGGAAAGTTGCTGCTATCGTAATTAAATTTTTCGATTTTATTGTTGTCCCATTCTTGTTAATTGGTGAAACAATGTCTTGATGACGGTTTATTTGACATGACAAAAGAAGTCACTTCTTGTAGCTTGATTTACAAGGAAGCATGTAAGCATAAGCGACATATACAAACAGATAATGCCGATTTTTATTAAATGCCATGCTGAGGACTTGTATAATAATCCATTTTCACAACCTTACATTAAAGAAAATTCATACAAAAATGCAATATGACGTGGGCTCCGAGATACAAGTAGGCAATCTGATTAGTCAAACATGTGCTGTAAAATTAATTAAGACTAATGTTTTTCGACACGCGTCTCAAATTTTACATTTAACAAAAAGGAAGTGCGTTAGATGTATATTGCACTGGATAGGCACTTTAATAATAATAATAACTGTTATAATAATTATACATAACACGGGTTTCATTGTATATTTACAGCAATTTGAGACATATTGGTTGCTATTCAAATGCGCTATCAACCTATGGCTTGTGCATGTGTCCGATTGTCTATGAAAGCCCCTCTTTCTGAAATGCTTACAGTACCGAAATAACATTTTATTGCGTTAACATTACTATCCTGTCGTGGAATGCATCATTTAATTTGAAACAATGGTGTTTAGCAATATATTTGGACAATAATACAGGATAACGCTGGGCCGAGCTCTGAAAACTGGCCCGCTTGCAAAATTCGCTAGGAAATCAGGCTATTATCTGGTCTAGGGATCAATTATTAGCGCTAGAGCCAAACAGTTTCATTTCTCAGAAATTTCTATAATTTTCAATCAATTTATATTAGATCCTTGATTTTGTTGATTTTAAATTTTGAAAGTAACCTAATTAAGAGAGCGTGATATTTTACTACGTGGAATCCTAAGGATTAGTTCACGTCATTTATCCAAAAGCCTTGCTCAATGCTTATTTGAGAGACAAAAAACATTAAAAAAGGCGTTCTGAAACCATTATGATAGAGCGATGTAATAATTGAGAAGAGAATTTAATTGAATTGCTTAATACAATGTAAATATAATAACTTGGCATGCTATTTAGTTGAATCCCTAATGTATGATCATCATTCACGGTCGAACATACATGGGAAGGCTTTTCTAAGTATAGTTCATTCATCTAAAACAAGTTCTTGCAATGCCTCTGGCAACATCATTGTTTAGTTGAATTTAAACTATAATAATTGATTTTATATGTAATACGACGACTCATGATTCCTTCATTCGAATATTGAATTTTGACATTATTTTATAGATAGACCCACCGTCACTTTATCTTCCACCATCACTACCACAATTACTAACGTTACAGTTATAGAGAATAGCGCGGATGGACATGGTCACTATTTTCAGAAAAATGCTCACTCACTCACAGCCAGAAGAAACTTTTGGGCGTTCATTAATGTTCACGGGATTTTCGATCTCAGGGTATCTATTGTCGACATTGATTCCATTTGTCCCTTAATTTACACAAAAAAACAAACCTTTAGTAATAAGTTTAAAATAAATGTTTGTTTCAGCACACTTTTACCATACAAAGGAAGAAATGGGACAATTCATTTCTTATAAAAACTTATTTAAATAATTACAAATACATGTATGTGGGCGAAAAAAGACAAGTGTTGCTTAAAACGTTCACCTTCCCTATTGCTAGTTGTTACCGCAGTTTGCTGTCTAAAGAAATCGCTGTACCTTAAAAAAGGTGGATCACTACATTTTAAACTATTGAGCAAAGGAGTGCCGTAATTTTTCATTCACATGTTCCAGTTTTCTTCTGTGTCTGACGGGCTGAGATTATTTTCAAAGAAGTCACAAAATAGAATAATATGTTTAAATAATTAAATGTGTTCTAGATTATACTTCCGTTTCACTTTACGCCTTCCTCCACATTTCGGCATTATCTGCATGACCATCTTTATGGCGAGAAAGATGTTTGAAGGGAATTTCAAATTTGAAAGTTTGACTGTTAATCATAGCTTCGTCCCTGTGGCGTTTTAAACACCACACGTGCGAAGACGTCTAGCTTTCAATGAATTTCACAACAAAATCATAGTCTAGGATCGTAGTGCGAATGAACCAATGCAGTAAAAAATGACCATTAACTTATCTTGAAATTAAAACTGTTATAATGCACACAGTTTTCATTATTCACCTTTTCACCTTTCATTTAAATGATTTAATGTTTTAATGGTGCCGAAAATTCAAACTCCTATGTAAATATTCATACCATATATTTTTTATTCATTGTCTTGGCTGTTATTAGAATTGACTTGCTATCGTTTATTATAATTAATGTAATTTTTCGCTGTCTGTCTGTCTGTCTGTCTGTCTGTCCGTCCGTTCGTCTGTCTGTCTATCTGTGTTTCTGTCTGTCTGTCTGTGTTTGTCTCTGTCTGTCGGTTTATCTATATATCTGTCTGTCTGTCTGTCTGTCTGTCTGTCTGTCTGTCTGTCTGTCTGTTTGTCTGTCTGTCTGTCTGTCTGCCTGCCTGCCTGCTTGTCTGTCTGTCTGTTTGTTTGTCTGTCTATCTTTCTCTGTCACTCTCTTTTTCTTCATCTCTCACCTTATCTCCATCTCTGAAACGAACTCTACCCAAATTTGTACTCGCTCAATTGTATTTATAAAACATATATTTTAAATATATGAATTTAATTTACCTTATCATTGTTATGGTGTATTTTGTCCATGGTATGTGCTTTAAAAGCACGCCCCTCTTTTTTAATAAAAAATAACTAATCTATAGTTGTAAGTAGATGCACGCTTCAATTATTTGTGGATTTTACACCAAAATTACAAATTTACACAATATTAAAACCTTTGTCCCTGACTTACTTTATTGACTATGACTTGGGCAGGTAAATTTAAGAGCTAACGCTTGCTTATCTTGGTATAGACCATGACTTCTAGCAAACGTTTCTGACGTTTTCTAATCAGTGTACCTCGGAACTGTCTTGGAGTTGATAATGGTCATTACAGTGCGATCGGCTATTATGGGTGGAGAAAGACACCCAACGCAAGACTGGGAAGGAATAAGTATAAACTATCCCCTCAAGCGGGACTCTCACATATACTGTAATAACACGAGTGGTTGGAGCAGTACGTTTTGGCGACTGTACTCCATACTTGCTCCATAAAATAGCCATTCTGTCTTTGTGTTAATGGACGATAGGTTCTGGATTAATGCATACACTTTGTGTAAACTGGAACAAAAAATTACTCAGGTAAACAATGATTGGATACAGATTAATGAAATGTTGTTGTTGTTTTTGAGATACATCGCACCGACCAATTTTGATCATTATAACGACGTCCATTTGTTTTGTTGAAGGAAGACCCCAGAGAAATGTCTGGGTAGATCCACCGGCGCACAGCAGGTCAGCTGGAAGATCTTCCCACATTAAGTCCTTCGACCCAAAATGGACACGAACCCACGCGGTGAGACGCTAAGCGGTCAGATATGTTACAAATCGCCATAAAAAATGAAAAAAATTATAAATATAATAAGAAAAAAACAAAACAAAAAACAATATATAGTTGTTATCAACAAAAGCGTCTTCAGATACCAAAATGTATTTGTTTTTTTATATTTTAAGAGTAAAACTTTGAAAACCAAACGGATGTAAGTGTAATAACTTATAAGCATATTATTTATATTTCTATGTTAAAAACGCATGATTTAAATTTACGATACTGAATACTGGATACTTTTGTTAAAGGTAATCCTACACGTTTGTTTAATAAATGTATGTGATATTTGCGACGTGTTCGAAGTACACGTATGTATGGTTAGTAATACTAGGCAAGATGTTTAAATGCTTTATGACCACATAATTCAGTGCAATGAAATATTTTATCACATTTAATCAGCATTTAGTACATAACATTTGTATCGTCTGTTTCATGTTCATAAATAATTTTAATATAAATGCTCAAAATCATAATCATAGAAACATCCGGTAAAAGCATATGCGAATTTCGTAGCAAATGCCACAGGTATTTAACGTTGCAGCACGTACTTGAGTGTGTTGATACAGCGTGTTCATTACAGTGGCAATGAACCAGTTATCTGTTAAACAGCTGCTCTTTAATGTTAAAGCTGTTTAAATAATATATTTTTATCAAATGCCCAGGTTATATTCTTTAGATCCATTATAGTTATTACATTACAGACATAACATTTACATTTTACACAAAAATATAAACATATGTATATGTACTGTCTTTTATGCATTCACATTTCTTTATAGTACGTTTTTAGTAAATTAACGTAATACGACGGTGTGATGTATATATTTAATTTTATATATTTTATTTAAAAAGCATTGTTATGTATTAGAGCAAAAGAATGTGGATGTTTCATAATTTGATTAAATTGGACAAGAGATCATTAAAGTTTCACGTTTACAGTCTGCTTCAACATCTTGAAGCATGATTGTTAAGCACTGTATAAAATAAATAACAGATACTAGATAAGCAAAAATATAGCTAACTTACATGTAAGTACATAAGGTGTATCTGGCAGTGTTTGACATACTGTGATTTACTCAGAAATCGTTCAGAAGCCTTGTTCGCTCGAGACTTTGTTTTGACTCTGCAAAACGACTATAAATGGTTGACCACCCTAGTGAACTCGGCTTTAAGCTCCTGTTTTTAATGTTAACTGGATAATCCAGATTTTAAATAGGTTTTGATTTATGCGAAATTATTAAATCAATTAATTAATTTAAACATTATATTAACATTTACTGCTTAATTAATTTAACTCCATTTATAACAAAACTTGCTACTCGAAACAACATGATTGTAACCAATAGTTTTGCAATACTTCTAAACCATTACAACCCGTCTGAAAACAAATAACATTAAAAGAGTTTTGTTTTATAACTATAGTCTATGGCTATACAGTCGTTGAACCTTTGCAGTTAAGAAATTGAACTGTGTTTTCAAATACACACACACACACACACACACACACACACACACACACACACACACACACACACTCACACTCACACACACACACACACACACACACACACACACACACACACACACACACACACACACACACACACACACACGTTTCCATTCGTTTAAACTAAACACAATTCTATCTATCCCTCATTGAATGTTTTATGCACATTATTTCAGAGGGAACCTGTGTTTGCATTAAATGTAGTTTTATTCCAAAGTCTATTTACTATCTAAAACAAAAGAATAAATACATGTAAGAAAAAATATATACAAAATGACAAATTATTCAAACTAGTTTCCTTGCAGTACTTGTTTATGACAAACTACATATTAAGACATAATTTCGAAAATTCTGTCTATTTCCCCTTTTCTCCCCATTATCTGTTAACGGTATTAACATGTTTACTGTTTAATTGTGTAAAAAGTTAAGTTAAAAGAAATTCAATAGAATTATTGTCAATGAATTGCGAATAAAACAATAAAAGAAAACAACTAGAGTATCTCAGTCCTAAAATTAACGTTTTAATAGGCACTATAGCCAATCTTCTGCCATACACAAATATATGCGAAAACTGATGAAAGATAATGATGTTCAATTAAACGACATTTATGACACTTGTCTTTTTGCAATGTCTTTAAGTACACAACTGGAAATGCTAATTTAACTAGCTTTATTTTATTTGAATAAGAATATGTGATAAAGTCCTTTGAGCATTGCAGCATATACTAAAATTTGAAAATCTACATGACCAATGTATTCATATGCAAGCCAAATGTAAAAGTAAGAACACGTCTGTGATGAGTCCTCTAACAAAATGAGCAAACCCGACACTTATCGCTTAGGAAAGAAAAGAAGTAATAATATTTCGCGATAAAAAGCGTGGGCAGTTTAAACGAAGGAAATTTATTAAGCGTGTAATTAAGGTTCAAAGAAAGAACTTTATTTCAGATACCATAACAACGATTGCTTCTCTGGTAGATCAACATGTTATGATTTTCCAAAATACTTGGACTGAAACGATTTAAAGCAACCATATGTTTGATGTGGTATGCACGATAATAGAAGTTATGAAGACACAAATGTCATAATTGTAAATATGATACTTGTTAACTGGCTTATTTTCAGATGATGCAGATATATAATTTATATATTAGCGGTAAAAGTTAAGTTTTTTTTCTATTCTTAATGACTAATTTTGGCACCTGAAAATGAACGACCAGCATATATTTTAATAAAATGTGGGCTTAAACAGAGTTTAGAGTATGATCACCTTAATAAACGCGTCTCAAGTGTACATGTATGTACTTTAGAAGTTATAAAATGAACGTTACATTGTAACACCTGATATTAAAAGAGCTAAAAGTTTTTTTTTTATGTTGTTAATGTTGTTGTACATTTTGAAACAGGTTTTCACTTTTGAATTAGCCTTTACCTTTCCTTATAAAATAATCGCTATCAAATGTGATTTCAAAGGTTTGTGGGAAGATAAAAAAATGTGTAAGTCCAAACCGCATGTTTGGAAGCGTTCGCTTTCAATTCCAATCCTATGATGAATTTTATTAGAAAGACAACCCCTGAGAAAACCACGTTATTGTACACACCATGATAATATCGGTCTTTCTAAAAATATATATACTTTGTTTAATTATACGGCAGGATGTGGACGCATATTGTCAGGAGACCCAGTCGGGGGGAAATCTACATGACTAAGAAGTGCTCTCCGACGTGTATTATCCGGATGTCCGCCCCATTAGTCATGTTAAGGACTTTAAGCTGAGGCACCATACCCAAGTGATTTGGTGAATGAAATTTCTTTCAGCCTGTTGTCTGGATAAGAGAACTTCTTTATCCCTCTTCAGCAGGCAGCTTCTTAATTGAATAGCAATGATCCTTTCTTTGCCAAGTCTCTGCTCAAAGTTTTTAACTTTAAAATTGCCTAACCCTTTTAATTCAAACTGGAATCACCAGCGATGTGATTGGAAAAAACAAAAAAAACAAACCAACAACCGTTCGCTGGATAATGTCAGACATTGGTTAGACATGATATTGTCTTGAAAGTATCTAATTTGCAACAGCCCACTCACCAAACGGTAAACAGAATGACTAATTTAATCAGCCGTTTGTATGATATACTGATATTTTCAGTAAATATTACTCTGTATTGCCATAGATAAAAAAGACAGTGGCCAAATCAGAATCGCGCATAACTTTAACATTTTTGTTACAATGCTGATCTACGGTCGGGTCGGTGAATAAAATAGGCAAGAAATTATCTCTTAATCTAACCAAGTGTATTGGTTTATTAATCCTAACTAGCCCATGCATTTTAAGAAACAACTATATTTAAACTTCAAATGACACAAGGAACGCAAAAATGACGTCATTGATAACATGACGCCAGAGATGTCAAGCGCCTATACTGTTGATCGTTCAAAACTTTTGCATGTATAATTTGATGCATTTCACAGCGATAAAAGATAAGACACTTTTCATAAAATGTCTAAGGTAATAAAATATATATTGTTAATTATGTACATACACTTCCGTCATTATTCGCTTACATGTGTATGTAGAATCTGCACTTATCATTTCTATAAACTTCATTATATTACTATGATCTTTTTCTATGTTAACTCTATACTGTTAGTCGCAGTCTTAGCACAGGGAAGAGCATATTCTTCGCTTTGAATTACGTGTAATTGCAGAACCTTTGTAAATTTATCACTAAAAACTGTAAAATAGCATTGCGAATGGAAGTTATATTTCAAAAAGACTTTCAAACTGAACTATAAAAATGCGATCTGGCAGAGATTAGCTTCGACATAAAACAGTTCCGTTGTTATACTTACATAACTAAGGTCATTATCAATATAATTCATGGTATTGGAATGTTCATATGAGCACATATACATTCCTTAAATGAACCAATCCTTTCGTTACGAACATTTTCATTAGGTACTTTTCAGATGCCGTTTACATAACCCAACAGTAAAAGAAGGCCCCTGGCCAGAAGATGGTACAAGTACAAACCAAATACCACACTTTTTGTAAAGAACCTTTCTTTGATTTACTTATAAGAATAAGTACACAAACGCAGCTTATACTCTTTTATTTGTCCTAACAGCTGCAACAAAGCATTAGCAGATGTGTTGAAAATACAAATTCAGGACTATATTTCTTTCTTTGAACAATTATTACAATCTATGGCAACTAAACACACTTAGACATACACTGTACTATCGATTTTAATTTCCATTTTTAACAGTTTATAAATATCTAACTACTGGTGTTAGTATTTTCCAAGAAGCATGTTGTCTGTGTTATATAATATTATAAAGATCAAAGGCAGAAGAATGACCAGAGAGAGGTACAGAATTCGTCCACAATACTATGGAATAAAGCTGTCATTAACACAAGTACATTAGTAAAAGATAGTGTCAGGTATTTTTTATCATTTTTAAAGCAATGGATTAAAGAAAAGTCTGGTTTAAAAGAAAGTTTTAACTAAAACATTTGTCGCATCGAAAGATAATAAGTATCTGTGTGGATGGGTGTAAACCATGAAAGAGTATTTTTCTAAAATGGCTAATACTAATTACAGCCTGGTGTTGTGATACACCTTAATACGCCGTATAATATATTAAATGAAACAAATTTGAATACATATAACAGTCATTGACATTACACAATCTTAAGTAACACAACACTGAATAGTACAGTTTAAATTTATTTTCCTCATGCATTGAGATAAATGTAGTAAATTGCCCATTGGAATTTCAGTGTAGAACACTGAAGAAGTGGTATGATGGCGACGATAACCAAAGACAAACGGCGAGCATCGGTAATAAATCAAAATGAATGCGTAGCTGTCACTCATATTCTCTGCAAACCGTAAGAAACAACACACGTTCTGCATTTCAAATTAGTTAATAAATCGACATAACCATGAATCGTGTGGGAAATTGTTCAGCTGCCATTTTGAAAAACGGTTGTCTAAAATGCATTTAGTACTTTAGTTTGCATATGACGTTTTGCTTGCCGCTTAAATGTTGACAAATGTCTGACCCCAAGCGCCTCAATACACAATGATTATTGCAGACAATGAAGGCTCCAATCAAGTCGAACATTTATTTCTTGCATTTTCGCAGAAGTATTTTATCTCAGTACAGTGTAAACCCTTAATGTTTTATTAATATTCTGTTTATTTAACTGTTTATTAAAGGACTTGTCTGAAAATGTAAACGGCAGAAAATATTGGCGTTGGCAAATTAAATCATACTTTCTTACTGTCTGTTGTCTTTAGCAAAAAAAGGATGACATCAAAAACAACAAGCAAACAAAAAACCGTCGGTTTTCTTACTAGGACAACAATGAAAGTAAAAAAAAATCTTCCTCTAAAAGAACCAACGAAGCAGCTAAACAAAGACATTAACTTTTCATGGATTTATATGCTATACACCAAACAAGAAAAATGTGTTTATGGTAGGTATGTGTTATTTGAAATCTTAAACGTTAGGAACTAGGATATTTTGTTGTATCCAAATTTCCCATCGCCTAAACAATACGTTAATATTTCTATAATATATTCTTACAATAATAAGAACAATCTACAAATACTACACGTGAATTATCTTAAATTATATATAATGTAACAAGACGAACGAATTCATTACATTTGATGGCTTGAAAATACACATACACACACGCACACACAACTGCTATCTCGTTTCGTTGTATTTCTAAAACAAAAACAAACAAGCATTTGTTTCAAGAATATCTCACAATTCCCATAAGTTAAGCATTCGGAGAGATGTCTGAGGTAAATACAGTTAGTATTAAGATAAGTATTAAGTAAATAAAAACACATCAAAAGTTGCTTGTACTTTACTATCTATTGTTACAGTTTGACATGTTATATAAAAATGGTACTTTTGTATAATCGTCTTAATGAGGCAACAGAAGAAATGTAAGGATGTATACGTTATTTATCTTAATGCCAGCCCATTTAACACCTGTTCTAGAAAATTAAAGAAGATTAAAATGAAAAAATAAATTACAAAGCCCAGCTATGCCTTATAAAGCGAATATGTATCCTCGGGAACATGGTCTTGGTACTTAATTTAAAAATATCTTTGGCGTCTTATCAGTGTGTGAATTTTAAGTAATTATTACATTGATAAAAGACAGTTGCTTTAAATTACACTTTATTATAAATAATTAATATTTTCATTATATATAATGAAAAAATATCTGTCATTTGAATTGAAGTCAAATGTCATGTCTATGGCATTTCTATATAGATATGCAACATGATCAAAGCAGTATTTACTTTTTAACCACTGTATTTCTATCAGTCGGTTGATTACACTAGGTGCACTATTCCAGAGTAGATGTACAGAAGAAAGTCATATACAATAGTGAATATTTATACAACAATACTGATTCTTCATTCGAAAATAAATGGTGAAAGTATCTGTTTAAAATCGCAAAACAATTTTCTTAAAGAAGACGAAGGCGTTGACGAAGTATTCTTACGTTTTCTTTGGTTTTGATATTTTATATGGTTAAATTAATGTAAACACGCAACAAATTCTAACTGATCCTAAAATACATACAATGAAAGAATCGTTAGAACTGGCACTTATGTACAATATAATATACAATACAACATCTGTTGTTTTTTTTTTTTTAAATTTTAATCATGTAGTAATAATGCATTTTGAAATTTTTCTGTTTCATGGTATTAACCGCCTGGGCTGCCTACACGAAGTACTTTTGTTGAATCGCTTAAACGAGAAATCCAGTGGAAAGTCTTGTCACGCCTTTTAATTAGTTTTAGTAGACATGTTCGTGGGCAGCACATATTAGACAAATTTATCATAATTGAAGTAACATAAAGGAACTTTAAAGTAGATATTTACACACGTTTTGTTAACAAGTCAAACACAAACTTTAAAATACGTTACAAACGATTTAGATATTTAATAATTAGCAATAATGGCGAAATCCATTTTGATAAAATGCAAAAAATACATACACAGGTCGTACTGCATGACGCTGCTTCCTCAAGGCTACCATATCTCGTTAATGTGCTTTTCCATTTTTATAATATATAAACAATGACAATTAAGTTTATTAAAATTCAATCAGTAACTTAAAGTAAACCATAAAAAAACCTTCATGGATCAATGGAGAAGTTACACAACTAATTTATTATAGAGTTCTGAAGCATAGATGGATAGACAGTCTTTAATATATAATTGGCACACACACTAACTCTTGCCCATTGATGAATCTAAGCAATACGAGAGGCTTTATGATATTTGCATGTTAGTCTAAAAGACGGACCAGATTACAAAGAACCAATTACATAGACCCTTGATGCATTTTAGAGTTATACGGACATACAATACATAATACAGTATTGTTGTTGATGTAACACTATATTAATTCTACTTTTACATGACCGATGTCCATTATCATTATCAATATTATTGTCCTAAAACATTATAGGTACATGTACATCACTATTGAACCCTAACATCATCTCAACTATGAGGTTCCAAACATGATTATTTATTAAGTGTACTTTGTAACAGACTTAGAAAGACGCCTATCTTGTGTGCGCAATAATATATGAGGTAAACGGAGACTTCAAACAAGCCTTTGTTCTATTTTTCCAAATATTTAAATAAAAAGTGGGATTGGATTTATATATTGACAGAAATATATCATTTCTTCAAATCATATTAAGCTGCCGCTAATCTCAAACTTGCGTGATGTTTGAACTGGCTTTAAAGATTTTCATTTGACATGCAACGTTGACTATTTAGAATGCCAAAGAAAGTGACATGTACAACAGTAATGACTAACTGATCAGTTTAAACAGATGGTATGAAATGTTGCTTACAAATGAAGATCAAAGAACGCGTAAGACTAATTGTCTGATAACTTTATTACGCACTCAATTACTTTCCCACATCCAACTATGTACTTTCCATACGCTTCTTTAAAGGAAGAATACAAGTTAGTGCATTTTCTTTTAGGTCATAACTGTATCAAGTTTAAAAAGATTGTTTTCAGTGGTTGTTAAAAAGGTGTTTTGAACGGTGAACATCTTGTAACAACACGCAATCGGAATATCTCGTGCTTTGAAATGCTTCCACTGCATTCTTTGATGATAATAAATGAGTGAACGCAACATTAAACCATTTTGTCTCCAAGCTGTACTGTGTTTTTCCTAACAATGAATGCCACCTGATTCCTGGTCAAATAAAAGGAATTTGGTCTCGAATAATTGCTTTTTTTAAACTAAAAGACCATGTCAAGTTAGTCTGAAAAAACAACAACAACACAAACGAATACAGGCTATTTCATTATCATTTACTGTAAATAATGTATAGTATGCTACGAAACAAGCCCTCTTCCATAGCAATGTGTTACAAGTGTTTTCCAAGAAAGGAAAGGCTTCGTAAAATTTATCATTGTAACGAGTGGCTGTCTCAACTGCACATAGTTTGTTCTTGCAGTATGCATAGTGTCTTAAAGTTGCATCTTAATGTTGTAATCTATGTCGTCATTTTATCTATCTTATAAATAATTGTTACGTGTATTTCCTTTGATGGTCATTGTACTTGGTTCCTCAGTTCTATCTTCACATAAACATGATGCTACAACCATAGACAATTATCTTGTATTCTTTGTTCTTGATTGAAAAAATCATTTACAATCAACAATTTTGTGTAGTCCTTTTAATAGATTTTTTTATAATACTTCTCTCTCTTCTAAATACTTTGTGGACATTATTTTTCAATGACATCACATCTTTCGTCATAACATATCAAAGAAAACGTCAGTGATTTGAATTCTTTCATTCAAATAGGTCGTTTTCTCTTTTCATTGCATGTATTTGAGAAACCTCTAATGAAGTGCGAGGTTGAAACTGGTTTAAGCAACCCAGTCGGTCTCTTTTGCCGACTGGCCGTTCCAAGGCGGCAACTGTTGGGTTTGCTCTTTTTGGTAAATGACTCATCACAGATTTGTCCTTTCTTTTACATTTGACTTGCATGTGAATACCATCGTCCTGTGTCTTTTCACGGTTTGATATATGTTGCAGTGCGCATAAATTCTAATTAAAACTTAAAACATGTCAAACATTTAAAGGTACCTTTCTATCGCCAACTTAAATAAAAAAGCAACAAAACTCTTCATATTTTTACTAACGTGACACAAACTAGCCCTATGGCGATGGTCTTTATTTATAAGTTGATATTTCAATAGGGTACATGTATCTGCGTTGCATCGTTTAATAAAATACATCAACTCTTACATCCGGGGTTTGTTGTCGGAGCGACATGGTGACAAGCTGTCCTCATCCACTGCCCAATGTTGACATTTTCCTGTATCTTATCTTCAAAAGTCAGTAATTATGGCATTCGAAGGTTCTTAAAATGGCGTATCCACGTGGACACATTCTCGATAGAACAAGACAGAAAGTGTTATATCTACATATATAAATTGCAGAACTTATTAAATTTAGAGCTACTCGGGCCTTAAAAATGATGCGATTTAACTTTTTCTTACACAGTTGATAGTTCTGCTATCTTGATTATAGTACAACTCGCAATTGTGTATTGATAGACACCTGTATTTTCAATGTAAAAAGACATATCATTGTACTAAACTCATTTGGGAAACAAATATTGATTTGACTGGAGTTTTTTATCAATGGAAGTTGATACGTTATGCACCGTTTAATCTTTGATAGGTGGAGAATAGTTAGCTTGCTTTGATGTAATAGTTTAACGCATTTTGAATATAATTGGGGAAAGTATGGTGTTAAGACCTTTTGCAATAACAACCCATTTAGGTTAAGATGATGGGGAATTTTTATGCTATCGCGTAAGTTGGACTATTAAAGCAATATACAAAATACGGTTGGTAAGTGGAAAATGTTATGACAATATACTTTTAATCAAGATTAAAATAGAAACAGGTGATATAAATTATATGTTAAAATATAATTATAAATACTACAACACCATTATAAAATTGCTTTAGGATTTGAGGCGTGATTTGCCTTAATCAGTGCAAACCTTTGAAAAGCTAATAAAGCGACTCTGGAAAATGAATCGGATCCAATTTTCAAATGTTTGGGGACAAAACGGCTCAAACAGCCGCAGTCTGTAATCAAGCACATGCAAATAATGGTGATTTAAATCAAGGGCAGGCGAATTACATGAAGTTTTTTATCAGTAAAAGAGCAGAGAAGGTCAAGCAAACAGCCAAACGTGCAAATATATATTAAAGCAGCAATGCTCCATCTACACATTTATGAATAGTGTTTTCGAGTGGAAATGTCAGTGTAAATAAAAATATGTGTGGTTGCTTTTGCACAGAAATAAAACAAACAAACGAACGAACAAACAAACAAACGAACATAGGCAAACGTAACTTATGTGTCATTGAAGCGCTACACAGCAATGGACTTTCATTTTGCACCAAGGCAACTGCTAAAGCGTCTGCAACAGCACAGTCTAACGAAAGACCATCGAGCCGCAGGGACAATCGGATTTTGATGCGTTCTGATCTAAAGACATATATTTCAATCTTATTGCTTTGAGTGTTCTCAAAATGATATTAGGTATAATTATAGCATGGACATCAAAGACTTAAAGCGACAAATAAAGCATTTGACAGCCAACTTTTATCAAAGCGCTGTCGAACAACCTGAAACCGTTATTTTGACATTACGAGCTGTCGCGTGATTCCTTCTAATATGACTAGAGCACGTAGAGCAGAAGCACATGATACAATATGATACATGTAATAAAAGTATTGTTAGCATTTATAAGACATACACGAGCAAATGCACACATTTATGTGTGTCCTTATTTATTTACAGACCTAGGTACTGCATTCTGTTAGAGAATAAAATTATTGTCAATTACAATTTAAAAAAGACTTCCTAGTTTACACGTACTCTCTTTGCTTGGAGTGATGCCACTTAAGGTAAAGTGTAAAAGAAATTATACAGAAATTGAACATCAACACAACTAATGAGTTGTATAGTTTAATGTTGACACGTATGCTTTGTATTCATGGATATTTTTGTCGTATACTTTTGCTACTGAGTAGGAAACACATATAGTATTAGAAAAACCAACCAAACATGTTACTTGATTGATTTGACCCAAACTATCCCAAATATGCAATTTATTGTTTACAAACCCAGCGCGTGTAAGACTGATTTTTCTATTTATGTGCTTATTGTTCTATATTAAAACAACTCACCGAACTCTTGATAGCCAAACGATTTATTGCAAAGTTGACCAAAATGTTCTATAAAGTGTTTTGATTGATGCTGAAAAATAAAAAAATAACTTCACAGCATGGCTTTAAAATTTTCAGACATTGATTTTACCACGTAACGAGTTTGTAATCAACTTCTGCATAAATCAATCAACTAGAACTCATTTATAAAATGAAAATTGAAAACTCCATATATTTCCTTTTTAGTCTGGTAAAGTGATGCATACATACATTTGTAATTGTCAAAGTGGAAAAGTAGGAAGAGAAAAGAGTTGAACAGGCGTGCCCTTGTCGGGATTCGAACCCCTTAGGCCCCAGTTCTGAAGCATTTCAAATCTAATTTTGACACTCTTCAATTGGAGGTGCAGCGTAAAAAGTTTCTTAAAAATGATAATAATAGTGAGAAATATGTATTAGCATATGTGAAGATTTCGGGATTATGACTAAACAAGACGCACATATTATAAATAATACAGTTTATATTAGCATTCACAGTGTAATCAGTAGGTAAACCATTTTGAAACCACTTAACTATTAAATGGACCAGAATACCTTTTTTTTCAAAATTGACTTTTGAGATTTCTGCTTAAAATAAATATCAAATGATTATACATTAAATGTGGTATCCGACAGTTTGCCTAAATAAAATACATGTAATTATATCTCACCTCTATTTTAGGGAAGTTTGGATTATTTTTTTAAAAGACTAAAACGATTGATAATACATATATAAGTTATTCTTGTTTGTTCTGACAACATTTATTTAATGAATATGCTAAAAATCAGACCAAGTAAGAGCTGGATACAAGATGTATTGGGTTTAAACCCTTGAGCACCGTTGAAAGTTTTAACACTGCAAAAATAAAACTATACTATATAAAACAGGGACTTGAGCAATTAGAAATGTTTAAATTAATTGAAAATTAGATGAAAGATTTTTATTAGCTTTAAATCATGGACCCAATTATAGTTTTTGAGGTAGGCCTTGATTTTGTATTGGTACCCCACCAACGGCTCTTGATTGATTCAGTTAAGTTGATGAATAACCCTAATGAAACAAAACATATATCATTTGTTTTAAATTGGCATGTTTTTGTTATTTTAGCGAATAGATTAATTTTTAAAAAATGTGTACTGAAAACAAAATGACAAAGCTTATAGATAAAACTATATAGATCTATTTATTCATTTGTTAATAGTTAAAACACACATGAATTGATGTGACTAGTCTACTAGGTCATATAAATCTCTACTTTGGCATGTTTATATTGTCAAAATAACATACAACTATAACTTTATGGTAATTTTTAATGTTTCCTGGAAGACTGCTGGCTTCAAATATGTTTAATGTAAAATATACCAGTCAACGCCTCAGAGCAGGCACAGGCCAGGCAGAGACGTCTCAGGGTCAGGGGATTCATCACCGTATCTTACTTCTAGAATCAGTAAAAAAGACAACTTATTGCATATTCTAAAGGAAGCAGTATAATCTTATTACATGTATAATTGTGTTAAAATATGTATAGTTGGTTGTTATTCTTTTTCCCAATTTGTGGTCGCTAATACACTTTATCCTTCCACTATCCGTCGTTGCCGTGTCTGCGTCCTCTATCTCCATTCATCGACTCATTTATTTTAATTTAATATTATGTCTTTCTCTGTGAAGTTAAGGCAACGATAAACCATAATACATATCACACATTACACAGTATTAACTATGGAAGTATTTGTAGAAGAAATGCATTCACAAAAGGCCTAACTGGGACTTTGTCTATGATTCATTCAAAATTCGAGTTCGTTGTTTTCACGCGTTAATGTTATGTTGATTGTTGATTCATGGAAAAAAACAGGCAATGAATATACATACAAAGACGATACTTACCTTCATTTTCAAGTTGATTTATATTTCCAGGCCGTTTTTCTTCAAATGTCTGTTTTATCTGTCAGTTTTATGTTATTGTTCTTGCAAGCGAAACCCGAAGAGGAATTCTTTCTGTAACTCCCGGTGAGGGCCCTACCAAATCGAAAGATATTCGCGCACCTTGCGGAATCAGCGGTCCCGTTACTATATGTGTATGCTGAAACGGTGACATTTGATAAAAAGGTCCTATTTCCACAGAATTACCACAAAATAATACATTAAAATTACATTGAGGAGCGCCCGTGGCGTAGCTGTAGAATCGCCGATTTGAAACTCATCTACGGATCAGCCTCCTACCGCCTGCTCTCGGGTTCCGTTCTGGGCGAAGGACTTCATATATAAAAGGTCTTCCAGCTGACCTGTGGCGTGTCGGTGGTTCTACCCAGACAACTGTCTGGAGTCTACCTCCACTAAAACAGCTTGACTTCGCTATAATGATAATAATTGGTCGCTGCGAAAAGAACTTTAGCATTTAAACCGGTTTTATGGATCTCAAAATTCTCCAAATTAGACAGAAATATTTTCTTTGTACACCGATTCCATGTAAATGCGACAGGACAATTGCACAGATCAAACCTTCTCTTTCCCCTTTTTATTACGTTCATTATGTCTAATTAAACAATTTCTCAATAAGTTAGATGCAATACTTCCACACCTGGGAATTTTAGAAACTCCAATTTCCTGTAATGAATATTTCACAATAAATTACATAACTGTATACATGGTAATTGAGCTACTGGCACAACAGACAAAATAGACAGCAACAAGTTTTACGATAAGGTTTTACGATAAAAAAAAAGTTAACATATTGTATACATTAAAAAACATACAAACACTTTATCGTCTATGTACATTAAAGTTAAAACTAATTGCAGGAATTTCCACTTATTTGATTTAAGTCAACTATAACTAAATATAGTCATATCAGTTAATTGTTACTCTAACACACTAGTAAAATTCTAAGGATATAATTTTAATAAAAAAGGCCCTTTGTATGATTAATATGAGTACTATACAGTAATACAACACTAATAAATGGCATTTAAACAGTTCTTTGCGATGACGTAACATGAATCCTCTATTTGGCATGCATGTGATTTGTTAAATGACTTTATACAGATTTGTTCTTTTATGTACATTTGGCATGCATGTGACTACCTTTTGCCTAGTGCCTTTTGAAATTTTGGTATATGTTGCAATGCTTATAGGACTTGGTCTTATTTTCTTATTTAGAAAAGCGCCTGAGTAAAGCCATCGAATCTCTACAAGACGTATGAGGAACTGTCGACAAAATGTCATTTGTATACTGTTTAATATTCTGGTATAAATCCATTTAAGTACCATGAGGCCACAATAAGATTGCTTAGTAAAAATGGAACAGCGAAAGCAAAGAGCAGACAAAGTGTAAGTATTAATTCCTCCATTTTTTTTTTAAATTTATGACGTGTAAAATAAATATATCTAATAAAATATAAACCAATAAGACGCCATTTGTGAGATGGAGTCCCCATCTCGGGGAACTCAGCTTAAATACATAAAGTTTACTGAGTGGTACAGGATAACAATAAGAATGTATTCGCATGAGAGAGAGGAAGAGGGAGAGGGACAGGGAGAGGGAGAGGGAGAGAAACAGAGACAGAGAGACAGACAGTGGGTGATAGAGAGAGTGAGTGAGAGAGAAAGAGCAAGGAGAGATGGATTTTGGATGGAGAGATTTATTGAGAGTTATATTGTATTAGGTGAATGGAGATTGTAAGGTAGGTGATTCGATTGAAAGTATTCGTTATGTCAGACAGAAAAGTGGCAACGACGAACAACAACAATGTCTTTATTGGCGACACGCTGGAGTGCGTCGCTTATATATGGAATGCTCACTGAAATTTGCACATGAGGAAAAGTTTGTTTTGCGGGCTTTCTTTACCCGATAAAATACGGGTTCTTATTCGGTAAACTGCGTTCTATTTTATTTCACTGAAATTTGCACATGGTGGTCAGTTTGTTTTGCGGGCTAAAATGCGGATCCTTATTCGGTAAACGGCGTACTATTTCATTAATTAATTTCTATCTTTATCTTTGTGTTCTGTGTTTTTTTAAAATAACTTTGAAAATAAACAATTAAATACGGAGAAAGAAAAAAGTACTTTGCTCAAGAAAATACCTTCTGAACAATAACTATTTGTGAAATATGCACTTTCTGCTTGTACACTTTAGATTTATAGTTAATACAATAATTTTGCAATTTTTTATTCTTCTTGGAAAACGTATTATATTGTGTCGGGTTTTGCTTTTTTGTTTTAAACCAATCCATGGTTTCAGGAAAATACGTTATACATATTTTTTCTCAAATTTTATAGTATACTGAAAATTTTCATTTAAAAGACATTACTTTTCAAATCTGTCTGTTTACCTTTTATGCTTTTTGCGTCGCCTTTGATAATTCGCTTTAACGACTTTTCTTGTGAGAAGCTGTTTTGCTAACTGGCAACCTTCAACGGCTTATTTTAGTCAAGTTTCTCCTTGAATCCGATTGTACCATTTGTTGACCATAAATAACCTTTGTGTAATTTTAAACAATATAGAGTTCATAATTTAACATGTTTTGATTTTTACAACAACAATCTTTGCATTTACATGTAAGTTACTGATCATATGTTGCTGCAAAACTCCTCTTAATATCTGTATTAAGCTTTTGTGAGTAATTTTTAAGAAATTTGTTACATCAGTTATTAAAATGATACATGTATAATACATTCAAATAAAAATGAAAATAAATGTAGCATAATAATTACGTGCTATTTTCTACACACAATGTTCTTGAAATAAAACATAAAACTGGACACCTTGAACCAGTATGACGCTGATGACTTGGTAACAATGTTCCTTCGGTAAAGACCGTCACCGATCTAACATTTCTATATTACACAGTTTATATTAAATAAATTATGTTTCATTATCTGCGATGTTAAGTAACACATAGAGGAAAAGTTTCAGTGTTTCGCCCCTTATAGGTTAAAAATCCTAACATTATTGATAATGGAGAACTAAAAATACATTCTTTAAATTACTATTAACCATATAATATGAATTGACAGCCAACCATGGTTAGATTTTTTCATTGTAGTATAGTATGTGTGTACTGCAGATGTATTTGCTACTGTGACAGAATAGTAAGGTTTCAAAGGTAGGTGATTTTAGTTGTCAATTAATTAATTATGTGGCCTTACACCTGCAATTTATGGAAGAAGATCGCACAACCCACGGTGGGTGTTCATTGACATCTGTGGTATTATAATTAAAGATGTTAAAGCTTAATTACCAAAATATAATAGCAATAAGTAATAAGGTGGAGTTTTACTAACTTCGAATCAGTCGTGACTAAGTGGTAACTTGGGTCATGCGTGGGATTGTCCTTTAATTTGAAGGCGTATGTGTTCATCTAATTTGCACTGTTTTGCTTTAAAGCAAAGCTTATCATATTTTAATTATAGACAAATAAATTAACGTATCTACCGCCTTCTTTAAATATATACATGTACTGATATGACTGAATGTTTTATTTAAAGGCATCTCAAGAGCCTTATATAAGTGACCCCCCCCCCATTTATTGCCCCACCCAGCATGTGAGGGCATCTGTTTTCTGATAAGCCAGGCTGCCACAGTCTGTAACAATGTGTCTGTCACACAGGTATTGTTCAAGATCCAAGTGTATGTATGCTATATCTGGGGGTTGAACATAGTCATTCACAGTTTGTAAAGGAAACAGTTGTGAATATACCAATTACGCAATCCAATATATATATATATATATATATATATATATATATATATATATATATATATATATATATATATATTTATAACTTTAAATATATATATGAGAACTAAAAGAATGAAAGAAATAACAAAATGTATAAGAAATAACAAAATCAACCAACAAAGTAAGAAAGAAAACAAATAAAGATATATATAAATCTTTATTTGTTTTCTTTCTTACTTTGTTGGTTGATTTTGTTATTTCTTATACATTTTGTTATTTCTTTCATTCTTTTAGTTCTCATATATATTTAAAGTTATATTTTATTTTGATTTGTAAAATGTAACGAAACGTTTCTAACAAAAGCAATTTAAAAAGTCATTCATTGTCAGAATAATGTCCTTCAGAGTCATTTTGAATACTAAAACTTGTATCTCTCATGTATTTTCAAAATTAAATATTTAGCTATAAAATAAATACATAATCGTGCAGTTACAAAATTGACACCTAGTAATTAATGCAATAAAGAATTTGTAAAGGATCATATAGTAAACAACCCACATTATCACTAACAATAATGTTTTTGGCTTTGTGCAAAACTAGCCTACTGTCTCACATCCATACTAGCAGGTAATTTAGTTTTGTATTAACCCATCAGAGGTATTACTGTGACAGATTAGTACTATGTTGGCTAAAGACTCCCTGCAGTGATGACCAGCAATTAGCAGGTCTGGTCATAGCATGTGGGGGCCTGGCTCAGTGGGATACCACATTCCTTTCGAGATGCCTTTAAGCACTTAACAACACAAATATCTTAGTCAGTAGCAAGTACTTGTTAATGTTTTTAAAATTCAAACTCGAAACTGTTTCTTACTCGAATGACCTAAAAGAAAAGAGAAACAGATAAAAGCTTAAGTTGAGAAAACGCATTAAAATGATTAAGTCATTTTCGCTCATTTAATTATTTGCATAAATGAGAAAATAATGTTCTGTGTTGGTGTCACGCAGTGACTGTACTTCTTGTATATTTACAAACTATACCAACAGGATGAAATGAGATCGTCTTTTTATTGCTTAAGACACCATGGCACAGTACACAGCAACAACAAGAGCAGCAGCAGCAGCAACAACAACAGGTCAGCATATTCGATACATGCAGTCAACTGTGTATGTTAGCGCGAACAATTTAACAATTTCGCTTGTCTTTCGTCATTTCAATCTACAATGTGACATGTAATATTATATGTTCGTGCAAATTGCATTTATGACAACGAAATTTTCCCAGCTGATTATCCCGAAGTCATCATGAAGTAAATGTATGAGCAAATGTGTGTTACAATGAACATATTAAGACGTATACAAGGCGTTAAAGTACGAGTCTGCTTATAAGATCAAACAACTTTTCAGCTATCAGGGTTTGTGTTTTCGCTGTTCTTCACTGTTTTATGATTGGTAAGTAGTTCATATCACGTATAGTCCGAATAATAATGAATTATAACGTTTTGAGTTGGTATGTATACTAGCATGTTACAATAACATATTTATGTATATTTGTCTTACAATCTTAAACGTTTTTCTATACATTTTGTTTACTTGCCACATGTAATTTGAACTTTTTGAAGAAAAAAAGATACTTAATTGTCGGAAATGATGTTTGAAATGCTAAGACTATTATTCTAAACCATACATATTCCTACGGAAAACTGTTGAACATTGATAAGACAAAAACATCTGCAATAATGACAGCATTTGTCACACCCATCCGTTGATGTAGTTACATGAAGGAAATTAATCCACTCTGTTTTGCGACATCTGGGAGGGTAGATGTAGGACACCCTTAATATATTAAAACTAAAGCCAAGTTATAAGTTATATTGCCCAAGACCGAAAACATGTTAAGCCTATGATTGTTTAAACTAATTTGTTTTAATGCACTTTGAGACAAGAATCACAATTTACCGTCTCTCAAGTAACTGTTGAACATTGGAAGGGTATATAGAAAACTTCAATAAGAAACTGTTTAGGGATATTTTACTGCATTTAGCTGAAATAACTTTAACATCTATGCAGTTTTGTAACCTTCTACCGGTTAAAGACCCTTTGTTTATCTTTTATTAATTTAAATTTGTTTAAATGTCAACACTTGTACTTAATTCCATAGCTGCAAACTGCGCACAAATAAATGTGAAAAACACCCCTTTTTACTATATGTCAGTACTTTTGTCATTTTATTGTGTTGAATCTATTGAAAAAATCACACTGACAATCAATAAATACAGGCCAGGCAAAGTGACTATAAGTACATATTCGATATTTTTGGAGTTTCACATTGTTATCATCATAACGTTTACCGATATAAATGAATTATGTTTTGTTAAAACAAAACTATATAATTTTGCTACTTGTTTCGAATCAAGTTTATTGTGATACTTATAATTTGAGCTTTTAATATCTCAATAAATGTGGGGAAACATTGATAACTACATCATTTGAAAGCCTTTAAAATGTTTCGTTTTTCAACATTTTAATTTTAACAGAGAAGGGAATAAACAACTATTTATTGAGTAAAACCTTTGAAAAAACAAGATGCTATTAAAAAGATTGAGGTCAAAATGGTTAAAGAATTAAACAAGAAGTGTCTTTTAATCTCATGGCAAACATAAAGAGGAAATTGACGTTTCGGATTACATCCATTAACGCACATTAACGTCACTTTAATCTTTTGGTTGCTAATGAATGAATAGAATGTCATAACCCTGTGTGGGAGAATACATGTATTTGTATCAGATGAAGTCAGGAAAATAATTGGACCTGCATTCCCAATGAGTAATTGACGCCGTTATGAAAAAAGGTAAAAGACGTGTTGGAAGTATTTCGCTGTTTAGCACCAGATCGAGTGATCTTGCAAACATCTTGCAACCCTAATAAGTATTTGAGCAGATAATATTGTTTTTAATTAAATACATAATCTTAACACCATATGCTACAGTGGTAAAACAATTCAATTCAATTCAAACTTGTATTGACGAAAGCATTTCGGCTATTGCCAAGTACAACAACATATACAGAAAATAGAGAAGATGGCGGTATAAAAATTAGTACAAATACAAATATTCAGAAGTGGATATGAATATTATTTCAACAAGAAATTAAAAGAATATTATAAGTATTATTCTCTATAAGATTTAGAAGTTATTATGCATCATTTACAGTTAGTACAATAGGGTATGTTGACAAATTATGTATCAGATGGAATTTTCAGAAGAGTTAGTGAGGTAAGTTTCTATAATAATTTAATAGAACTTTAAAATGTATACAATAATATTTTTTTTGCAACTAGTTTTCAGATTAATTATCTTACGATAATAAACACAACAATTACCCAACCAGGTACTACAATAACATTGACAATACATGTTTGTTATAACGTAATCTCATTTCTAGTTACCATAGTCGTGTGTATATTTTGACAATCTGATGATAAGATTGGTATTATGTGTGCTCATCACTTGTATTTATTTGTTCATTGTGGACCATCTTAGATAGAATCTAGGTAAGTATTGTTTTCTTACTTCAGAGTAAAGAGTTCAAACCAACAGGAAATGATATTCATTCTCGACCACATTCAAATTGCAGCAAGTACAAAGTATGTTTTCTCAAGACTAATTTTGTAACTCCATTCTTCAATACTAAGTTTATTTGCTGAACATCGGAATCTGATAAGATGTTTTTTCTAATTGTGTCATTAACTACAATATCAAGAAAATTTTCAAACTAAAATGAAGTCTTAAATAGTCTTTAGAACTCAAGTTCAGTCGAGGAGTTGCCATCCGAATGCCATTTTTGTATAAAGTTATCCTTTATTCGCTGTATGATCATATTTTTATCACATTTAGATATTGTTTCTTAAAATATATCCAAAACCCAAGTCTTGAAGAAGGTTTTTCATTTTGACTTTCCAATTCCTATCATAACATGAGACGATAGTATCAGATGAAGTTTTGTATGTTCTGTCAGGTACATACTCAGGTTTAGACTTAAGTTTATACCAGTAATTTATCATTTTAATATTTCTTATAACAAGTACGGGAAAGCTCCCTATTTTGCCATAGACTGTCAATTTTGTGGTTTTTGGACCAACCTAAAGTTTGTTTTAAGAATATCAAATGGACAGTATTGAATCCCCGCACTTCACTACCATAGATCAAGTTTGGCAAGGCCATTGGGTCAAATAATTTGATATTATTAGAAATTTAAAATGCAATTTCATCAAATATTCTATTTAAAAAATATACAGCCTTCGTCTGTTGGGTCTTATAATTTAATTTTATTTATATTCAACCATTTTTGTGTAGTTTTTCAAATCGAAATAATACCATATTCTTTTTTCAACACTATGTGGACATTATTTTTTCAATGACGTCACTACTTTCGTCATAACTTATAGAACATATTAGCGCGTGGACATTTTGTATTCAAATAGATCCTTTTTCTTTTCATTGCTTGCATTTGAGAAACTCGTCAGGAAGTGCGAGGTAAGAGCTCTGTAAAACCGGTTTAAGCACCCCAGTCGGTCCATATTGCCGACTGACCGTTCCAAGGCGGTAACTGTCGGGTTTGCTCTTTTCGTTAAATGAGTCACAAATTTGTTCTTACTTTTCGCTTGGCTTGCATGTGAAATACCTTTGTTCTGTACCTTTTCGGAGTTTGGTATATGTTGCAACGCTTATCTTTGTCATATATTCTTATTCTTGATCACAACAATGTTATTTGTGCAGTGTGGCGGTCGTAAAAAAATCTCCCCGTGCATGTAATCTATGTTGTCATTTAATTCATCCTATAAGGGTTGTTACGTGTATTTCCTTTGATGGACATTGGACTTTGGTTCTTTAATTTCATCTTCACATGAACAGGATGCTACAATAATTTATTCGTCACTGGTCATGTTTGTTCATGATTCAGAAATTTAATTTTATTTATAGTCAACCATTTTTGTGTAGTTTTTCAAATCGAAAGAATACCACATTCTTTTCTAAACACTATGTGGACATTATTTTTCAATGACGTCACTACTTTCGTCATAACTTATAGAAAATATCAGCGCGTGGACATTTTGTATTCAAATAGATCCTTTTTCTTTTCTTGGCTTGCATTTGAGAAACTCGTCAGGAAGTGCGAGGTTAGAGCTCTGTAAAACTGGTTTAAGCACCCCAGTCGGTCCATATTGCCGACTGACCGTTCCAAGGCGGTAACTGTCGGGTTTGCTCTTTTCGTTAAATGACTCATCACAAATTTGTTCTTACTTTTCGCTTGGCTTGCATGTGAAATACCTTTGTTCTGTGCCTGTTCGGAGTTTGGTATATGTTGCAACGCTTATAGGACTTTGTCATATATTCTTATTATAAAAATTCCCATTAGAAGGTAATGTTACTCCCAGATCATTAAACATGTCTACTGCCACAAGTGATACATCATCATACTTTATATCCATAATATCTGCCCGCTTGTTATTTATCTTAAATACTATCACTTTTGTTTTATTACAATTTACAGATATCCCCCACTCACAACAATAATGATGTAGTCTATTCAGTAAGGTGTGTAAACCAGAAGCACTATATGAAAACAAAACAATGTTATCAGCAAATAATAGCAAAAAAGTTTGATTTCATCTGCCACAATGCTGTCTATATTTTCAGAATACAATTGTTCATGCATGTCATCTATAAAAAGGATAAACAATAAAGGAGACAATGTTTCACATTATTTCACTCTAGTATACGTATAAACAAAGCAGAAAATTTGCTTAGTCCACTTCTACAGTTACATTAATCATTGTCCAAGTTGCTCATATCATAAGTATCATTAGATTGCATGTAAATTAATCTTTGTTTTAATACATGTCTTAGCATCTTTATATATTGCCATTGTCATCGTCGTATATTTAGTGGACACATTATATATTGCAACAATTTTAAAAGCATGCCGTTGCTGTACACCAGATCAAACGCCTTTTTGAAATCTACAGAAGCACATTACATTTCGTTTTTCTTGATTAAGTTTTCTATTTATTAACATGTTTAAAACAAAGACACAATCCACAGTACTCTTTTGTTTTCTAAAGCCCAATTGGAAATCACTCACACTTTTATTGCTTTCTAGGCAGATACGGAGTCTGTTATCAAGTCTTAGAGAAAAATATTTAAAAAAATCTTGTTAAGGTTATACCTCTGTAAATATTTACGTCGTTTGTACCTCCTTTCTTAGGCACTGGCACAATACAGCCTTTAGACCATGAAGCGGGATATATTCCTTTATCATAAATATAGTTAAAATATTGCATAGAATAGGAGCTAAGGTTTCTTTTCCTTCAATAAATATCTCGGGAACTAGGTAAAACGGCTAGAAAAAACTAAAACTAGCTAGAAATCTAGTACAAATTAAGATGCTCTATAATACGAACATGATTATTAAAACAGTATGAAACTGAAACATATATATATTTACATCAGACAAATACTTGTATTATGAAGCATCAACAAACTCACAGCATAATTACTAAGTACTTAACTATATTACTTACTTCGTGAACTACAATAATGCATCCTTGGTTACTTGCAGCTTTCATCGGCGCAACTTTATAATTTGGCTATGTGTTTAGAGCAAAAGATAAACCATATATACTGCGCGCATGATGTTTCATGGAATAAACGTTTGAATATTGTTTTCCCTCTTGATGGACCTTAAATGAATTATTTTTTTCCAGATTAAATACATCCTGGATCGGCACAAATAATGTTGTTGTTTTTTATAAGGATTTATAAACTGTTATAGAAACAATTTCCAATCACGCAAAAACAATTGTTTCTGGATATATAATATATATGTATTATTTATATTTTGTAATATGCAATCAGATTTTATGTCATTAGATAAGAAGTTTTGTGTTTGAGTTTCGTATGTTTGGATGAAGTTTTCTTGGCACTAACAAGTTTGAAGTGCTTAGTCAGTTTAATAGTCTGAAATTCTTTGATAACAAATAATGCATTTACGTTTTGACGGAATATCTCTGTTCTTTGAGTCCGCTTCACATGATTTGTTAAGTAACATGTATAAGATAAATATAAAACTTTGACATTCATCATTAACCATATTATCACAGCCGCATCGTATTTGGCGAAAAAAAACGAATCTTACCCATGTAGACACTCGTGTATTCGGTTGTTTCCGTAAACTACTTGTTGGTGTGCAATACAATCAGTCATATCAACTTTTCAGATTATGTTTCTTATGTATGACATACAATTTAAAGCTGTAATAGACTACATTTGTTTACTTTGTCTATCGCTTACTTAAATTACGTGTATCACTTTATTTGTATATTTACATTACTTGCATTAAGATAGAGTGGTCTAGAAATGTTTTCTGATATCTTTTTCCGGCACTTGTGTGAATGAATAATACATGTATTTCTTATTCCCAAATAAGTTGCCGGTCTTGTTATACAAATCTTGTATATAACAGATTACGATGTTGCTTTTATACGGTTTAAAATAACAACATTTGCATGTAAGTGATATCATTTAATATAAACACATATCTCTGTCAATAACGTTCCGCGTTAGTGTGTATTTAAATGCTGTATTTTATTGCAATTAACATTTTAAAACTAACTTAAAATTACTTGAGAGGAAATCAAAATGCTTACATGTAAACACATTCAATAAAACAAAACTCAACATGCTATCTATAATTTTTAATAGAGATTATCAGTGATAGCAGTATGGTCACCCTCATCTCATTAAACAATTATTAAAGTCTTGTATAAACAACAATAACAACAAGAACAACAGCAACCAACAACAACAACCAACTACAACTGCTAAAATCCCTTTAAAATACACATATGTTGTCTTGTTTTAGAGGATTCCTGTGCGACACTTTGTCTTTGATAATAGACCCGTGGACCGAATAAATTAAATTTAATATTTCCATAAATGTGCTGATCTGCTGAATGTATTTTTGTGCATAGTGTGAGTAAGTCAGCTTTTGTTTTTTGTTAGTCCTCTCCTTTATATCATAAAGGCAAATAAAAGTAGCACCGTTTAATTAACTATCAAAAAGGTTATTAAGTGCTGTACAAATGATAAGATCAAAGCACTTTAAGAACTTACAATCTGACCATGGCGATGACAAGTACTTACGATTCTATCACTTGTTAATGCGAACTTACAGGCGAGTGTGCGTAGTGCATTTCATTTAATTATCATTATAATCGTTACCGTGTAGTTCCGTTCCTTTTATCCATTTTCCCTCGAAGTTTACAGTCCTGGTCTAGAAGAAAATGTCAGTTCACGTTGCTATTAGGATTACACTAGAAATAACATGTCTCAGATGAAATATATGCTAAATACTATGTCAGTGTACGGGACTTTGTTGACATGTTAACTGTTACAATGTATATCCTAATATAACATGTTTAAGCAACTTATTTACAAAAGCCAGTGTCAATTTTACTTCGTTTTTTGGAGGAAAGAAGTAAATTCAGCTACAAACTTTGTCTATGTTTCATATAGAGTTACAATGGGAAGACGTTACAAATGTCAATTTGGTATTGTCGAGAACTTATTACCACTTTAAGATAATAGTTTGGTATAAAGATTTGGATTATAATCACGATGTTTTCTTCAATAAAGGCTAGTTTTATTTAATACCCCAAAAGAGTCCCGTTCATTCGTTTAATTTGAACTATTTTTTTCTTGAAAAATTATCAAAACCCATCAAAATCTGCCATTTCTTCATAAATTTAAAGCTCTGTCTAAAAATCTGAATGTTTTTAGTCGTTTGAGGACAGATGAATGTCAGAGAAACAAAGGTTGAAAAGAACACAAGACATCCTTATAGAAATGCCAAGTTAAAAGCTTCTTCAAGAATTGCTAGATTTGCTTTAAAATGGCCTTATGATTCTAAAACATAGTTTTTAATAGGAAAAGTATTCTTTATATTAGTGGGTCTTTGCAAACTACCATTAAAATCATCATATTCAAAGGGAAATTGATGTGTCCATGTACATTTATTTTTTATAAAAATATAAAAATAGGTAAATAAGAAAAGGTCCTATTAAAACTCTAACAGATATTTAAATTTTATCTACCAGTAGACAAAGGCAAACAAGGTAAATGCAAATGTGAAAAATAAACAAACACAGAGACGAGACATAACACACATAAAGAAAAACCATCAGTTACCGCCTTTGAACGGTCAGTCGGCAAAAGGGCCAACTGGGGTGCTTAAACCTGGTTTGTGGAGCGCTCCAACCTCGCACTTCCTGAGGTTTTTCTAGCAAACAAACAGTGTAAATAACAACATCCCGTCAAAGTGAAACAACTAACAGTAAGCACCTGCATCGGGAGTTAAAACAAAAACATCAACTCGACCATCATATAGATTATCCACACATACTTATATACATGTATATATATAATATGTTCATTTATTTTAATTGAATTGTGTGCATCAAATTTGCATTGTTGAATTATAATTATTTCATTTTTTTTTATATCACGAAACTAATTTAAAATTTAAAATACCGACTTTTATTAGAAAGAAATATATTCTTATCATGTGAAAATATGGCATTAATTTTAAATTTGTTTTCCGCGTCACTTTTAAAGATTTTCCTGGAGCGCTGCTAATTGTTCTCATCAACTGTACCAAACTCTTGACAACTTAAGTTTAATTGTGTATGTGTCATTCACACGCAAAGTGAATACATTCTTCTCCACACAAGGCTCCATATTTTCCGTGATTTTTTTTCGAGATAAAGCAAAGCATAATTTATCTGCTAATTGCACCCTGTATGAAAACTTTACTTTAAATGTGGTTCTTGTGAGTCACTGCCAGTACATGTAAGCTAGTTATTCAATCAATAGCGTATTTTTCGAAGTGTAAGGAAATATCAAAAAATATTTTAAATCTGCTTAATTTATCTTAATTCATACCATTGAAGGTGCTTCATCTGGTATTGTATTTTTGAAAAAGGGGAATCAAGTGGGCAAGGTCAATCCAATTAGTAGACTTCATCATTTCATATATTCAGTAAACAACGGAAAATACGAACTGCTCAAATTACAATACAACACTCACATTCAGCTTTGAAGGTTGTTTAAAGTTCAAACAACAAAAAGACTAAACATGAATATACCTAACATCATGATGTTACAAAATTATCTCGTTTTGTTTTCTTATTCAGATGTACTTGTCAGTGTCGCTACGGCGGAGTTAAGGTACACTGTAGGCGGAAACACTGAATACACCTGGCGTGAATAATGAGTCATGTGTCTGTGGATTAACACATGTGTCTGTAGGTTAACACATCTGTAGACAACTTTACCTTTGAAACGCGAACCACATCAAAAATTCCATTATTATTTACATTAGCTTTTATAATTAAAAGACAATGGTCTTTGAAAAGTTAATAAATTTAATAATGGGAATATATGTTCATAAATGAAAGTGCTATTGTAGCCGTCTTTAGGGAACGTCCATGAGTCAAACATAAAAACTTAGCAAAGTGTTCATTCCCTGCAGTTACGCGCCTGTACACGTACGTAAGACATTCTACGGAAAAAGTAAACGAAATATTTCCTTTTATTGACATCAGAAAAAGTTAGTTCGATGTTATCTGATTATAGATAGACAGGGACTTATTTAAATTTGTATTTACATTACAAACGTTTTTGCACAGAAAAAAACGTGTGTACATAAATACGTTGTTTTAGCTTTTAAACAGTGACATTTTCTTGGTTTATATAAAGAATATCTAAAGCAACATTAGCCTCATCATACAGCCGCTGGCATATCGATAATGATAAGAGAACACGGTCAATAATAATAACAATTTTGCTATTGGGTAGGACACTGTGCGATATTTGTAATTCTATTACTTACTTAACATCCTATGCAACATGTATTGATGATGATGTTGTTGTTGTTGTTTTCTTTTTGTTTGTTCTTTTTGTTGTTTGTTTGTGTGTGATTTTAGGGCTTGTTACAGCTCAATGCGGCTAATTTTTGTGTTTAATATAATTTAATTGTCACGTTTTATATGATCTCCGAACATATTTAAAAGGAAATGCAGACTTCCGTGTCCTAATCTGTTTTAGCTTTGTAATGTTTGATGGAATTAATATCGTTATCGTCAACACATTTATTGTTTTAAAAGCTACAATTGAAATCAGATATAAGTAAAATCATCTGAAATTGTGACTTTACTTTCGCCCCTGATAAAGTTCCACAAATATTATTCGAAGTAGTAAGATATTCATTTAATTTCTTTTCATATTAGAAATTGATATATTAAATATAAACACAGTTATAATTCACAAAGTACCTTCGCCCCTTGCCAAGCATAGTATTCCTGCTCATAGATTGGTTGAGGTCATACGGTTTGACGGAAGTCATGTATATTTGTTAGTAATCCAGTTGTTTTTCAAGGCTCACAGCCCTTTCTGCCATCCTGTTGCTTCCAGCCAACAGCATCTGGACATAGAAGAATGGTTATATTGAACTGCAGCGTTTACATATATACGCTTATTATAGTTGTTAATACTTTGACTGTGTTTATCTTTTGCAATATTATATACAAAAAAGCTAATAATGAACTGCATTCAATATTACTGTTTAATTTTAATACGCCATATATAAGAGGTCACCTGTACGTAAATGTGTAAGTATCAAGAAACTGGATATATTATTTGTACATATTTCTTTCAATTAAAGGCACATGCATTTTTCAGTGGTATGACGTCCATGTTTGAAAACTGCTAATCTAATTAATTAACTTCTATGTAGCAACATCTAAGGTCAGCTTTAGAATTAGTAAAACAGTATGCAGACTTTTGATTAGAAAACGGATTAGTATTTCCGTGCTGCCGCATATCATAGTTTCATTTAATTTGTAAAACACCCTTGGACACAATTGTGAAAAAGATTATATGCATATATATAAATTCAACGTAAATTTCGTATGCCGTAGGTATGTGAGATTAATATTAATTTTTAACTTTTCGTACGTTAATTCCGTCCGTATCATGTCAGAATCATTTAGTATGTCAGACGTGAGGTTTAACGAACGGAGTTCCCGCCATACTTTCCTAGATGCACGCTACAGTGTGTGACATTACGCAATTGTTTAGATCCTTAGGCACTGCAGCCTTTAAGCACACTAGTAAAGCAATTTCTTTGTCTCTTTAAGCCATTGGCTACTCAGGAATTAATTGGAATTTATGACCCTGTGTCAGAAAACCTTTTAATCAAAGACAGAATATTCTGAGTCGCATGTTTAATGTGCATTTCCGTTTTGTTACAGTGTTTAGAGAAAAGCTCGTTGGCTATATTGCGTTCAGGCCAATAAAAAGTTGATCAACCGCATGATCAACCAAACGCTCTAATGAAAAAATAAGGGGATATTATATGACACATGACATAAAAGGTTGTGTAGTATATTTTAATAGCGTGAGAATAAGCAAATAAAGTAAACGACAAATAAACAATACATGTTCATATTGTTTAAGCAGCTATTCAGACAGTAGCACGGATTTTAAAACAGACCATGATTTACAGTTTCCAATCAAAGAAGACAGAAGTCCAAAGCATTACTGTAGACAATGTGGAACAATGGGTTCTTTCGTGAGAAACCTGCATGCACCTTCCAATATCCCTTTTGCATATCCATGCATGTCCAAATACCTTCCAAATTTCATATATTTTTTTAATTTAAAAGTAGTCCCTATGAAACAAGTACTCATTAATTTATCTTCTATCGACCACTAACGCTATTGATACAACCAGTATTTTGATTGTGAGTTGCTAGCAACTCACATTCAAAATACTGGTTGTATCTTCTGTTGAAATGCCAATTAAAAATATATTTTTTGTTGTAAATCTTTGTAAAGGTGAGGCACAAGTAGGAAATACGTTTTGTTTGTACCAATATTTGATTCATCTTCATGTTGGGTGTATACTATTCTGAACAATTATTATCTTCAACATACAGTCACATTAATAGGGGATAGGTTTTCAATTTGAAATGGCGTTGTTCTTATACTTACGTTACGTCATACTTGTACAGAATATACGATTCTCCAAAATTAAAACCAATAATGTTACAGAAATAGTAAAAACATAATAACAATCACGAATCATTTCGAGTGACCCAGATTTTCCTCGATATGACTTAGGTTATTAGGTCCACTACTTAAGAGATGTCTGGCAACGTTGAACCATTTGTCAGGCATTCACACTTTGCATAGTTTACATCCCGTCTTCTTTAGTAAGTTGTCTTTATCACAGCAACTTTTCACAGAGAAAAAAAGGCTCTCTAGTACTTGATAGTAGTGATGTAACATTCGAAAGAACATATTGACAATATTATATCGGTCCGAGAGATCGTGTGATGTTTGAGTGGGAACTTAATTTGCATAAGATGCATTATATTTACTTTAGAAATCTCAATATACCTCAGTAACGATGTTTAATAAAACACTGGTATGTTCATAAACAGCAACCAAAAAAGCAAAACACAATAAACAATTATCAAGACGTAAAATATTGATCAACAATTTACAGTCCTGTCCGTCAAACTTGAAAAGCACTATTACTAAAGCCCTCTTTGTAATATGAATTCTGAAGTAGAAAATATATATTTATTATAGCAATGTGCGTTTCTTTGAACAAAGCCATTTTCAAACCAGCTTCACAAAACATCATACAAGTCACGATTCATAGCTAATGCCAGCTCTAGCACCACCACTCACATATCTAAACTACTTACGTCTTGTCATTTAATTCATCCTATAAGGATTGTTACGTGTATTTCCTTTGATGGTCATTGGACTTTGGTTCTTCAATTCCATCTTCACATGAACAGGATGCTACAACCATTTATTTGTCTCTGGTCATGTCTGTTCATGATTTAGAAAGTTAATATTATTTTTAGTCAACCATTTTTGTGTAGTTTTTCAAATCGAAATAATACCATATTCTTTTTTTCAACACTATGTGGGCACTATTTTTCAATGACGTCACTACTTTCGCCATAACTTATACACAATATCAGCGCTTGGACATTTTGTGATCAAATAGATCGTTTTTCTTTTCATTGGTTGAATTTGAGAAACTCTTCAGGAAGTGCGAGGTTAGAGCTCTGTAAAACCGGATTAAGTACCCCAGTAGGTTCATATTGCCGACTGACCGTTCCAAAGCGGTAACTTTTGGGTTTGCTCTTATCGTTAATCGACTCCTCATCACAGATTTGTTCTTACTTTTCACTTGGCTTGCATGTGAAATACCTTTGTTCTGTGCCTTTTCGGAGTTTGGTATATATTGCAATGCTCATAGGACTTTGTCATATATTCTTGCCTTACAGCCGTTCGCAATCACGTTGTTAAATATTGTGAAAAGTGTATGACAATTCAGGAATTAACATTTTTTGGTCTATAAAAAATTCTTCAGAAGTCTTAGACAGGTTTCGTACTTTAAACTTTCATTGCGCTGCAGTTAATACTTTCAATTTCTCTACGCTCTACACTTCTTTACCTCATGATTTAATTAAGACAAAATTGGTTGCTTTTATTGAGAAAACATTTGCTCGAGAGCAACGTCTATATATTGCATGTCATGAAAGTAATGCATTTTTACCAACACTTTACTATGTGGACTTGCTCGGATGTTTGTGAAGCTCTACGTTCCCTATTAGACAATATTTACATAAAATGCGGCAGACACTTTATTTAGACAAGTAATTGCTATTCCTATGGGAACCAACTGTGCACCATTGATTGCAGATTTGTTTTTATACTGCTTTGAACGTGATTTCATGTTAACTTTATCCTCTTCTAACCAAAGCCACATTATAGAGGCTTTCAATTTAACGTCACGCTATCTTGACGATATTCTTACTATAGATAATCCTTTCTTTTCCCAAATGATCCATCTGATTAACCCTCCAGAACTTACCCTTAATAAAGCAAATAAACTGACATTAAAAATGCAGCATTTCTGGGCAGTAAGAAGGCTATTTCCAATGACAAAGTCTCTACTTAAATCTATGACAAGAGAGATGATTTCAACTTTAGGATTGTGATATTTAGTATCCATACCGTGACGGCGAGCTACGTCTTATGGTTTTTACATATCACAACTTACAAGGTTTGCACGAGTTTGTACTAAAGTAGAAGACTTCAATGCTAGAAACCTGTTTATTTCTTCTAAACTGTTACAGCAAGGCTTTTGTTTTCATAAATTAAGAAAGGCGTTTTCAAAATTCTTTCACCACAATGGTTTTATTGCTTCTAAGTATAATAGCAGTATGAAAACTGATGCAGAAAGGCAAAAGCCATCCCTGCATTTTATTGAAATGTTTTATACAAGTTAAAGAAAATCAAGGGTCTCAATAACTTTTCTGACCACTTCACAAAACTTATCAGAAAATGTATTGCAGACGGTTACAACCCGGGAATCTTTCATTGTACTGCATCGCTTGCAATTGACCCTTTTTCAGTCAAGAACTTGCATTGCTTTTGAATTACAGGATGACCGGACAGGTCGTTAAGACTATGTGAAAACAGTGACTTAAAGCCATAATTGGACAGTTACTGTTGGATTTCTTGTCTCTTCATCTCTCCAGTCGTGCCCTATATAGGCGAGACAACTTGAGCAGTCTCTATATCCTTTACGTGAGATTGAAAAGTAGGTATAACATCGGGATTTTTAGTACCTTTCTTATATATAATATGCCAACTGCGGATAAATCCTCGGCTTTTTATGAACTTTTTTTAACTTATAAGCTCTTAACAATACTACATTTTATTTTGTTGGTATGTTGTTTTCTAAATTTCGATGTTTTCTTTACATTTACATTTCACTTTTGACACTTTTGGCACTTGATGTCCATGGCATTATATGCCATATTTAAATTGATCTTATTATATATCAGCGCTTGGGCTGTTTCATTTATTCTTAAAATATATCAGCGCTTAGGCTGTTTTATTTGTTCTTATAATATCTTATAATATATCAGCGCTTGGGTTGTTTTATTTCAAACTAATCTCTCGTTTGGAATTTTTATTTTACGTTGCCGAGGCTTTTATCTACTGTACATACTGTACTTATGCATGTATATAAGTTCATTGTAGTCTGTTTTAAATCCCGATGCAGGTGCTTACAGTTAGTTGTTTCACTTTGACAGGATATTGTTATTTACACTGTTTGTTTGAGCGCTCCACAAACCAGGTTTAAGCCTTTTGCCGATTGACCGTTCTAAGGCGGTAACTGATGATTTTTCGTTATGTGTCTTATGTCTAGTCTTTGTGTTTTTGTCACATTTACATTTACCTTGTTTGCCTTTGTATACTGGTAGATAAAATTTGAATATCTGTGGAAATTTTGATAGGACTTTTCTTATTTATCTATTGTTTTATACTACTTGGTGTGTACAAACCTTTATGAAAACCACTGTGTTTAAGCTTACGATTTGCTACTGTCGTGTAGATAACTGATTTTCATACACTCTTTTCAGGGTTTTTTTTTTCTTATTACCCACGCTACACAACGATTAGTTTTAACACAACAAACAAAAAGTAAAATATGTAAACATATACTTAATGCATGTACAAACTCACCTTTTCTTGCAAATATTTTCAGCCATCTCTTTTCCTATTGCACGTTTTAGAATTTCAAAGATGTATTTGTGTCGAAATCTGCCGGTCATCATAAGCAGGGTTTTTTCGGTGCTGCAGTTTGCAGTCTTAACTACAACACATTGATGATCCGAGAATCTTAATAAAATGTTACTAATGGCATCACAATATAGTTAAACCTTACCTGCAAGTTTCCCAATAATCCAAGGGTATGCGTTTTATCGATAGCAATTTGTCTGATTTGCGCAGCCACGAGTGAAAATGCTTTTTCACTGACCACGAGTTGAAATAAAATCAATCATACTCTAAATTAATTGAAATAAATTTGTATTACTGCATTTTTATTTTGAAAATGAATAACTTTGTGCATTTTTAAATCCCAATTATGCAACTCTTTCCGCGTGATTCGCACTTTACTACCTATTAACTGTAGAAAGTTCTTAAACAAGACTTGTCAGTTTATTTCTTTATTTTGTTCACGCAGGTAATTATGGCAGTTCCAAATAATAATCTATGTGAAGTAAAACCAAGTTTGTTTTCAATAAAATGGCACCCATATTTTGATTTAAAGTGAACTAAAAGCCATTAAGTGTTATTTGTTAAATCTTAACGTTTATTCACCAATAGATCTAGCTGAAAGAGCTTACGGCTTATAAGTGTGCGGTTTTCCGAATGAAGTTAATTAAAACCGTAACTTTAACATGGAAGATGTCATTCCTAGCTAATTGACAAATCCTCATATTCTGTAATATGCACAATCAAATATTTGATGCTTATTTTTGAAACACTAATGAACACAGACGTTAAACCTGATGCCAACCATACAGTCGACAATGACATTTTCAGTATAAGATAACATCTGAGCTAATAGAAACCTTATTAATGTGCCAAACAAGGTAAGTTTGATAAAAAGAACCGATTTCCAGTCCATTAGCTCATCGACCATGTATTAAAACTGGCCGTTTTCAGTAAAATATAATGTCAATCTGTCCTGAATGGTATTCCATAAAAGAATTTGATCGCTCAGCATTTCCATTTCCATGAATTAGCACCGTTTAAATGGCGGCTAACTCTGAGTAATAAATTGTTATTACTACCTGGGTGCCAAAGAAATAAAAAGAAGAATAAAGTAGTGAAGGCTAGCACTTAGCACACCAAGGTGCACTGTGGTATCTGTGGATTACTATATTAATGATGAAAGCCAAATGCAGGTCGATTAAAATGTTTCATTATGAAGCATGCATGTATATAAGTAGAACGTATTTGGTCTCGTTCAAGTTCTTCTCATTAATTTTGCTTATTGATTTGATTCAAAGGCTTTTTGCATGCAGTAGTAATACTAATAGTAGTAGAAGTAGTAGTAATAGTAATAGTAGTAGTAGTAGTAGTAGTAGAAGTAGTAGTAGTAGTAGTAGTAGTAGTAGTAGTGGTAGTAGTAGTAGTAGTAGTAGTAGTAGTAGTAGTAGTAGTAGAAGTCAAAGTAATAGTAGTACAATGTAGTAGTGGTAGTGGTAGAAGTAGTAATAGTAGAAGTAGTAGTAGAAGTAGTAGTAGTAGTAGTAGTAGTAGTAGTAGTAGTAGAAGTAGTAATAGTAGTAGTAAGAGTAGTAGCAGAAGTAGTAGTAGAATTCAAAACTATAGTAGTACAGTGTAGTAGTAGTAGTGGTAGAAGTAGTAATAGTAGTAGTAGTAGTAGTAGTAGTAGTAGTAGTAGTAGTAGTAGTAATAATAATAGTAGTAGTAGTAGTAGTAGTAGTAGTAGTAGTAGAAGTAGTAGTAGTAGAAGTCAAAGTAATAGTAGTACATGTAGTAGTGGTTGTGGTAGAAGTAGTAATAGAAGTAGTAGTAGTAGTAGTAGTAGTAGTAGAAGTAGTAGTAGTAGTAGTAGTAGTAGTAGGAGTAGTAGTAGTAGTAGAAGTCAAAGTAATAGTAGTACAATGTAGTAGTGGTAGTGGTAGAAGTAGTAATAGAAGTAGTAGTAGTAGGAGGAGGAGGAGGAGGAGGAGAATGAGTAGTAGAAGTAGTAGTAGCAGTCAAAGTAATAGTAGTAGTAAGGGTAGTGGTAGTTGTAGCACTAGGAGTAGTAGTAGTTATAGTAGTAATAATAGTAGTAGTACATGTAGTAGTAGAAGTAGCACAAGCAGTAGTAGCAGCAGTAGTAGTAGTGCTCATTTTGTTAACTGTCTCATCACAGATTTGTTCCTACTTTTACATTTGGATTGCATGTGAATACTTTTGTCCTGTGACTTTTCAGGGTTTGTTATATGTTGTAATGCTCATAAGACTTTGTCATATATTCTTTTTCGTGAAAATTGATGCATGTTTTATCGTTAACGATTTATTTCTGATTTTTAGGATAGTATTCCTGGCAACTTTTGAGGATGTGATTCTATGCAGAGTGCTCTTAAAACATAAAAAATATAAATTATCGATATTGTCACAATGTTTAGATGTCTTTACTAACAAGTTGGAGAATTATTTTTTCATTATTATGGAACTTTCGATGAATATAACGGTTACAATTAAACATTTCTTACATTGTTGTAAACTAAAAAAACATTGACACGGCAAGCAATTTTGTTGCAAATATCCTACCGGAATGGGAAAGAAGGAATCTATCTCGAGTTTTGTCTGTTATATTGGTCAAATGGATCTTGACATGCGAGGAAACAGTTTCTGGTGAACGATTTGGCTATTTTCATCTTGAAAATGTTCGCATTTCTTTTTCGTTTTTGTTGCAATTATTCATCATCACTTGACCACAAATATGATTACAAAACGAGTCTATAAATAGCTTAAAACAGTATCGTTTAATGTGTCCTTCAGTTCTGAAGTAGAAGATAGTTACTTGTATGTCTACTAATTGTAAAAATACTTGCTTTAACAATAGCAGAAACCTCTAACCACTCAATTTTGTTGGTAAGTGGCTTTCATTGATTCAAATATCTAAGGCACAATGTTATCGTGACAGCCTTAGTTCATGTGGATGATATTCCCACTCCATGTCAACCATGGGTCCAGAGGTCTTTATAGAGCAATACCATTGCAATGTAAATGTTCACGAAGACAATAGGCATTCCATATGATCTAGCTTCCCAACCCTTAGAGGAAGCCTTTCGACAATATTTCACCTGCTATCCCTCTATGCACCAGAATAAAAAATACTTCCGCTACTACGGAGAATTAACTTGATTTGACATATGCTTTTGGACATTTGGAAGTGACACGTACTTCGTAATTTCGAACTAACTGTACAAAATGCGTCATAATTTTGAGAAATAACAAAGGACACAAGCCCGCGAGAAAGTACGAACGCCTTCGATAATGATTGAAATATTTCGGAACCCGACCCGAGATTATTTAAAATAATTTATGACAAGAAAATGCTAAATTATGATGGTTATAATTGGTAATTATTATTTGTTTTGAATAACAAACAACCCTAACATTGTTGCGCTAACAGGGCGATGATTTTTTTTTAATTATTGGATTCCAGCTTAATTAACAAGGAATTTAACCATTACCAGTGATATATAAGTGTAACTAAATAGGTGATTTATTAACTATTAGGCAATTGAACAAAACCGTTTAAGCGTTCAAATTCAATAAATGTCGGGATATTTCTTTACTAAAAATGCAAACAAGGAGACGGTGCGATTATTCTATGCTTACGAATCAAATCACGCGGCCATTATTTATAAACGCACACTAAAATATTTAATATAAATCCACTTTACGTGGACGTTAACGTAAAGTTAAATTTAAATCGTCAATCTTAACGCATAAGTAATATTCACCTTAATGACAACTAAAGTATATTAAATAATACGTTAACCATGTTTTTCCAACTTTTAAATATTTATAAGCTGAATTTATGTATCACTTATACTTTCAAATTAAAAAAAATGAATAAAAAATAACCAAAATGAAATAAAGTATGATCGAATAAAACTAACGTCTTACCACGTGCCGGACTCTACGATTGAGGAAAATCCCAGCTATTTATACTGATCCACGTGCCCAGAAAATGATGTGCCAGCACCAAAAAATATTGTGCGTGCACCAGAAAATCTTGTGCAGAATAGAATGTACAAGAAGAAAGTGTACAAAAGAGAATGCTTAAAAAATTCGTGTGCAAACATCATAGAGCATTTCGAGAGATATACTACAAGAATTAAACACATACTTGATAAAGAATACAGTTATCAAACCACATTTTTACCAGATGCTCACAATTTTCGGATTCCTTAAACTACATACAATACTGGAAAAAAAAACACACGAAATTAACGAAACGGAGTGGAAGTGGAAATGCAACTTTTTTTGTTTCCTGTTAAAACGGAAATTGAATGCTATCGAAATGGGAATGCAACGGAGCGCTAGAAACGATTGAAACGGAATAAACGCTATAACCGGAGCACTTGAACGCTAGAAACGGTAGAAACGCAAAAACCGGAATGCTAATAACGGTGGAGTTACTTTTACTGCCGCTTCAAACGTTCCTAGGTCCGCCGATTATTTATAGTTTCATTCCTACCGTTTCTTTGTACGAAATAAATTTAAACAAACACAACAATTATGCCTTAAATTTATCAACATAAACGCGCGTTTATATGTAATATATATATAAAGAGAGAGGGAGAGAAATAACTATAGAAATAAATAAAAAAAATATTATCAAAGAATCGTGTCAGCCAAACTCTTAAATTACTGTTCCGAAACCGTACGAGTTGTCCAAGTCATCGTGTATCAAAGGTATTCTGTCGCAATCGTATCGTAAAATAACGTAGCGTATCGTGTAACGTAATACGCCTATCTACTGATATTTAATTAATTCCAATGAATAGCTTAACATCCGCCTTGGATCTTTCTTAGTCTTCATCGTTTTGCATATAAAGATAGTGTGTACACAGCTGACAATTCCTGATTTAGATTTACTCTAATTAAATTGTAGCTGCATGGTCCGTTTGTTTAGTAGAGACAGACCGCAGAGTAAACTTACTAGAAAGCATAATGAAAAATGGCTTGTCAAGCTTGCTCAGACAATTAACAAATACAAAAAGTAAGTTTTTGATAAAACAAAATGGCTGTTTAACTTACATGGATCTTGAGGATTTAGGATCACTTACATAGAAGTAAGTCGTCATGATGTAAACAATTGAACCTCGAAGATAGTAATGAGATTCGAAGTAAGACCACATGATATTTGTCAATAAGAATTAAGCTAAAGCAAATGCATAAAATAGTTTGTTCTGTACAGTTAACAACAGCAGCAGTCTTTATCCCTTGCGTTTACGCTAATCAGCAGTTTAACTTTATATGTAATTCAACATGTAATTAACTTTTAACATGTTTGAAAGGAATCAGTTTTAATAAACCTTAGCCTGGGTCCAAACAGTATGACATATAACGAGCACGCTATTCACCGGTTATTTTGATGAGGACAATCCAATCTGTGTAAATGACACAATAACATTAGAGTATGCTCGTAATCCACCGCGTAATGTATAACTTGGTTTAATTTCAGCATAAATGTGTGAGTGATTCTGTCCTCGTTGATTAGAAAATAAATCATATCCTGTTCAAAGTATATTCAGCGATGATTTTCAAAATCTTGTTGTGCTGCCCCAAAATGAGAAACTATCCAAGTAACTTTACAATAACCTAAATATTGAGTAAATCAAACTTATGACAGAAATTTAAAGATTTAATGTATAAAGACAATACCTGCCACAAAAATATTATGACCATTCTTTCAGTTATTCTATTGAAAGTGTTAGTTGATATATGTATGGTATAATGTGTCAGCAAGTACCATATAAACTTTGAATTTGAAGCCAAAACGGACCAATCTAGTCTGGAAAGAGCACTGATCTTAGTGCAGTTAAGTGGTTAAGATATAAGTTTGAGAAGTTGTTTGTTCATGATAAAGTCTATTCTAATTAACGCCGCGTGTCACACAGAAACAGTTAAGAATAACTTAGATATATTTACAATATACAACAGCAAAAGAAACGTGTTTACGCATATACTATTGGTTCCGTGGACAAAAATCTGATAGGACTGATTAGAGGATATGACTGAGCAAAGTTTCTGGTCCAATGACATATTTTATTTTCCAAATAGTATATAATATTGTTTTTTTTTTGTCGTTTAAAAATGAACCCATAGCAAAGTTTGCTTGTATATATTGGTTTATCGTCCCGCCAACAGTACTTCAGTTATCTGAAGACTGTGTCCATTTGAAGCGGATGCTGCCTTGACTGTATATAGCATGCCAGGAACGCATGGCATAAAACCGCACGCAGTCATATTATCCTGACACCAGGCTAACCAGTCGTTGTATTTTGGTTAATTACATTTTTATTATATTTGCTTGAGCGTTATAAAGGAAGCTATACCACTACATTTTAACGACATTGGTATGTCGCGGCCCGGTATCGAATACGTTGTCCATGGAAACCGTAGAAAGGTATGAGCTATTTTCCCTTTAATTTATATGTAATCTACTTCGCTCAAGCAGGACAAAAGTTCCACACAGGAAGCACGGTTTGCTTTATTTATTTGTTGATCACTAGTGTTCCAACTTTTCTTTAAATGGTCCCCATGAAATTGTTTCCATTAAATCGGGCTTAAAACCTGTTTACTGATTGATACAGGTGTTGATAATGAAGATAAATGATATTGATGATGATTATCATATAAGTTTGAACTCAATAAAATATGTAGGCTCAATATCTGCAGTAGCTTTCAAGACGCGGACAATTTTCAATAAACAATAGAATGCAACTGCTTATATAGCCTTACTGCTGCTGCTACTACTACTACTACTACTACTACTACTACTATTACTACTACTACTACTACTACTACTAAACTACTACTACTACTACTACTACTACTACTACTACTATGGTCTGAGGTATTGGTGTTGGTCTTGTGCAAGAAATTATGATATTGTGATTTAATATTATCGTAAGGCACACTTGTATTCATAAGGAGGTCAATACAAGAAAAATGATAGCGCAAACACATATCTCCCAAGGACACGAAGCATAGCCGACATAGATTTAGTCACATGTAAGCAACCGGTTGTCACGAGTATTGAACGCATTTAGGATTAAGTTGAATAAACCTAGCAACCCTTTACAGTTGGTCATTCATTATATATTGTTCCTCGTGCTTAACACCTTCTTTATTGTACAGCTTTTAATTGGTGATAATCCGTTGGCTAACACTGGGCCATGGAATGGAGAATAAAGTTTTATTGAAATTTTATGCTAAAGGAAGTGCAGCAATTCACTTTTCCGGTCAAATTTTATGTTGTCTTGCTCCGATTGATGTCGATTTCTTTAAGACATCTCTTCATTGAAACAATTAATATCGACTCTCATTTCGTTTATTTCGTTTTAGACCCCTAGACCATATTATTTGTTACAGGCTTTCTTATACCCAGGTTGCCTTGATCGACATCACTACGCCATGAACATTGGTGAGAAAAAGAATATAGTCTTATCAAGTTCTTTGTGTTTCTATGCCTTAAATGACATTTTTTTGTTATAAATCTTAAACATGTCCGTCATCGTTTCAGAGGAAACACAGATATTAAATTACGGGAATCTTTTTTATTGTTTTATAAATGCTTGTTATATAGTTTGAAATAATTAAAACTATATATTTTCTTTCGTAACATAGTAAAAAACAGTTCGTCATGATTGTCAGACTAGAACCTTATCAAACATTGTTTGACACATCTTTTCCAGCAAATAGCTGCAGATAAAAATAGTTTAATGGTTGTTAAATTGTTAAAAGAATATGAACAATTATGAAATGGGGTAAATATTTATTAGACTTCAAGATATCTTTTCCAGAAATATGGTATATGACCAATGTATTTAAATTCATTTGTTCTGGTTCTTCAAAATGCTTGCTTAGTTAAACGAAAAAGTAAAACACTGCAAATGCAACCGCCTGTGACCAGTGCGATAGAGAAGCGAATGTCCTTTGAGGTAATAAATGTTCGTTGAGACCATATGAAAACAGTGACTTAAAGCCATAATTGGACATTTAATGTTGGAATTCTTATCTCTTCATCTCTCCAGTCGTGCTCTGTATAGGTGAGACAACTTGAGCAGTCCCCATACCCTTTACGTGAGATTGCACAGCAGGAATAACATCGGAATTTTGGTACTTTTAAAAGTATGCCAACTGCGGATAAATCCTCGGCATTTTATGACATGTTTTTTTCAGTCCCTGGGCACCTCATGAGTGCCCCTGTGCTATAATGATAGAAATGTCGCTGCGCAGTATCGGCAAAAATGCCGGCTAATCCCAATCCTCTTTTATTTTTGGATTTATAATATATCAGCGCTTGGGCTGTTTTATAACTAATCTCTGATTTGGAATTTTTACGTTGCCGAGGCTTTTATCTATTGTACGTAATGTACATATGTTGATAGTTTATTTTATTACTAGATAGTATGTATGTATATACGTTCATTGTTTCTGTTTTAACTCCCGATGCAGGTGCTTACTGTTAGTTGTTTCACTTTGACGGGATATTGTTATTTACACTGTTTGTTGGATAGAAAAACCTTCAGAAAGTGCGAGGTTGGAGCGCTCCACAAACCAGGTGTAAGCACCCCAGTCGGCATTTTGGCCGACTGACCGTTCCAAGGCGGTAACTGATGGTTTTTCTTTGTGTGTGTTATGTCTCGTCTCTGTGTTTTTGTCACATTTACATTTACCTTGTTTGCCTTTGTCTACTGGTAGATACAATTTAAAAATCTGTGGAAAATTTGATAAGACTTTTCTTATTTACCTTTTTTTTCTTATTTATCTACATAAGACTGTTCTAATCGTATCATAAGTTGAAAGCTATATTCATATGTCTATATCAGTGTTATTTGTTATAAGATGGGAACATTGTTACAAGATTCTTAACATTGATTCTTGTTTATGTTTTTATGCTTGTGTATTAATCGGTCTTTGTCATGTGCCTTCCTAAACGAAACTATAGCCATAATCTCTACGGGCCTTATCGTGTCTTTCGTATTGATAATGATGCAAATTAAACCAGTTTAACAGTATGTTTTGTTTGTCATGTACCCATGCTATATACCTAGACCTCGGACACTAACATCCTATTACTCAGAGTACTCAGATATATATATATATAATGTTACGTTTCAGTTTCTGTAAACAAGAACTTTTCTATATTTATATTAATCGAAGACTGTGTCATATTTAGAAGATCATGCGTGATCATAGATCCTCCCAAAACAGAAGTACCCCCTTAAAGTAAAAAAAACACCCTGATATTGTGTAAGGTTGTAATGCTGAAGGCCATGTTCGTATTTATATACATACATACAGATATTAAAAATGGTATGCAATTGTATTTTTATGAAGAAGCATATACATATATTAGTAAAATATAAAAATACAGGATGACGCTATTTGCTTAGGCCATTAAACCACAACATACTAATGTTAAGTTGCAAATTAATGCTTATTTTGCAAATGAGTTTATTTTTATCATTGATATACCATTTATATCATTAACACTATTCATGAATGTTTCTCAGTTAGTGGTATATCTGAGCAAACATAAAATAATTCTTAATATAATTTGTTTTCTAATGATTAAGTGAGAAAAATGTAGTGTTAATATTGAACGGTTAGATCCCAGGTCTACGTGCACCTCTTTTACCGGAAGCTAGCCAAGGTTTGGTTCAGTAAACATCATATTGGCTTTGGATCTTTTGATCTAAAATCCAAATTAATGATTTTATTAATCTTTTTGTCCTCGTTTATCTAAAATCAAACATAATATATAGTAAGATTTATTTGTTGAAATTTTAAACCCAATATTTTGACAATAACTGAGTCAGCGATGCAAAAAATATCTTGTTTGAGAATGTTTTTGCTATAAATATGTAAAGTAGCATCACAAAATAAATTACCTTTACAGGAATAAAACGTTCAGCTGTTTAATGCTTAAAAAAAGAACAAACATTTAATTTAAAATCTTAATTGTCAAATAAATAATGACAGTTTTGAATCTTGTGACAAGAACATGTTCATCGCAATGAATAAAATGTGATCCTTTACAAAAGTTGTTGTCAATTTGCCATCTGAATTCATTAAATGCCCATGCACAAACTTTAAGTTATGAGCATGCAGTAGAATAACCGTGTAACAAGATATCATGACGACTGACAACGTTTCGTTTCAGCCTCATTACTAGTGAATGATGATGCATTTGAGACATAAAAGAGCCACATGTTTTCATTTGTGTGTGTTTTAACCTTATTTTCTAATAGCTTTAAGGTTTTAAAGTTCCATATTACAGTAAAATTTTAATGAACTCCATGTAATATATAAAATATGAAATGTTAGCTCTATGTACAATCGATTTAAGCACACTTTTGAACTTTTGGCAGACTCTCCGTTCCAGTGAGGCAACTCTTCTGTTTGTACATGTATATGTCTCGTCACTATTTTGTTGTTACTTTTACATTTGACTGGCATTTGGATACCTTTGTTATGAGCCTTTTCAGATTTTATTATATGTTTCAATATCCACAAAACTTTGTTATAGTTCCTTAAGCATAATTATATATTTAATTTTGCGAGTGTAATGAAAACGTGATGAATAATAAGACTGCAGATGCAAAGGTTTCATGCTATAATATAAGTGATTTTTTGCAAGTATACGATAGCATGCATTCCGATCATTCAAAAATGGTGAACATGGCCGGGGTGTCAATCTATATTAAATATTTAGTGATCTGTTTCAGCGTTTATATCTGACCTCAATTTTGACCTACTCACCAAATGCTGCTGCAAGCAGTCTCGGACTATAGCGCATGATCCGCTACGCTAGGATCTGATACCGACGTATTATGGGCCATCTTCTGAAGACTTCTTCTTTCATTCAGCCAATCAGAGACTACCTACTCGATTCTGAAAATCTATGCCAAACACGGGGAATCCATTTGCCATTGCCACATGTAGTAAATATCACACACCACAGAGTTGCCAAACTGACCGATACACATGTAAAAACACCTTTGTGTTTTGATCACTGTTTTATTTGTGGATTTGCATTCCAGAGCGTTTTGGAACCTCTTCTCAGGGTTTCTCGTTGGCCAGTCTGTTTCACATCTTGAAAATCCGAAAATCCGATACAGCATTTTATAATGGGTGGGTTTCAGATCTACCTGAAGGAAATATCGTGTTAGTTTTCCAAGCGCTAGGACAGTAGGAATAAATACCAGCTCATCTCTCATTAGTAAGAATTCACAGTAATAATATACACCGTTTTGTTTAAAAAAGGTAGTTGTTATTAAAGGTATAGACAATGAAAAAAAGTTTCACTCACTATCGGAGTGCATTAAACAGGCAACATTAACTTATTTTTAAACAATTTCGAAATAAGAAAAGTCACAGACCACTTGCCAAGTTTACAAGTTTTCCAATTTTATTGCATGATAATCATTTTCATTTTTAACTAGAAACTATTACTTCACTTGTAACTAACAACTTGTGGAAAACTCCGACAGATTGCCTATCGGCTCTTAAAACAACTACGAAGTAAACAAATACCAAACCGACCAATAAGCAAAGAAACAGAACAACACAGCGAAATAACAATACAACGACACAAACAAAGCAACTGGCAATACAAAGGTTCATTTACACAATCAGCGCTTAATTAATTGAGAAGCACACACCATTTACATAAAATAAGTATTTAATTAAGTATGCAAGAAAACATTTTTAAAATCACTTGCATAATTCGCGAGATATCCATCAAGTTATTGCAGTGTATGCATTCATATTTTATGCGATCAGATAATGTTCAATGTTGAATGTCAGAGAGAAAACTGGCCGAAAAACTGAAGTATCACGCATGCGTACACAGATTGCTAAGAGTGATGTATACCTTGCCATTAATTAGAAACACATTAAAAAATGTCTAATTTACTGGTGAGGTAACGAAAACATTTTTCATCGAGTAACATGCTATGTTTACTTTTGCGAATACTCGTCCCTTTAAATTTAGTTATAAGTTGCGAATAAATTTGCCAATAAATTTGTAATATGTCAATTTGCTTTATATAATTCCATATACAGCTGGTATGTTTTGTCAAACATATAATATCTATTTCTAATATGCATAATTAAAAAAATATCATTCTTCGAATAATTTATCTTTTGGGCAAGGTCTTGAATGTCTGTATCGTGAAAATTATTAATTTTAATTATTGAAAGTCGATTCATTGTTAACTTGCTTATTATAGAAATTAAGAACTATTCATTTTAATTTACAGATTATTAAAGAAAAAGCTGCCATATTGTTCGATTGTAATTACAAATAGTTTTTAGAAAATTGCTCTTAAGTAGGCGGCAAAATTATTTATTGGTATTTATTGAACAGAAGCAGGTGTCCTTATGATTATTATTCATTTGTTACTCATTCAAAACGCAAAGAGTACCTTTAATTAACTTTATTATATGACTTTAAAACAGTATAATGCGATATTTCGCAATAATTTATAATGACTCTTGATAATTAAAACCTCTATAACCGGTTCTAAAAATGTTAATTGCCTATCATATGCCATTTAAATGTCAAAAGCTCGACCAATTTAGTACTTTAAATTGTTGTCATTATAGTAATTGTTACATGAGTACATATACGAAATACTTAAATGCTAGCAACAGAAACTTTTCCATGTGAATAAGTGACAAAAATGGTGTTTTCGTGTATCGCAGCAGTCTCCCCGTCTCTTCTTTGTTACTATCATGTTGATTGCACTTTATGATGCCAAATATGATATCAGTATTAAGAGCAAGCAAAGGGCAAACTGAAAAATAACCACAAATTGTTAAACTTTGCTGCGTAAAAATAATAAACTTCCTTAACACTTATTCACGTGCATTTTTGTCAATAATATATTTATAACTTTTTATATAAAATATATATTTTATCCTATAGTCATGTGAAATGTGTCATCCAAAATGACGACAAAGTGCCTTACATGATGTTGAAAGTATTGAAACACGATTGATTTATTAATTCTATGTAAAATAAATTGTATAGTTAGTATATGTAAGTAGTTTCTTTTAGAATGCCAATATCACCTCATGCATGTTCTTTGTAAGAACTAATGTAATGTAATTTAAGTCGTCTGTTCTATCAATCCAATAATTTAGCATGCATAAAAGCGTTGAAACATATTTAGTTCGTATGCCACTTTTTGGGCAGTATTTATTGTGATATATTCTTATCACGGCCTCCCTAGATTAAAAGTAATGTTAATAGTTTCCTGCTAATTGCGTTTTAATGAACAAATAACAGATGGGTATACAGTGGAAAGAGGATAAAATAAGATGTAAAGTGTACATTAAATTCCCTCGTCCTCATGAAGCTTTAAGCAATACGGAAGAAGATAGCCTGTAAATTCCTAACACAACCATATGTAAATGGTGGCTTTAAATTGCATTACCCTTAATTCTACACCTGAACGTGTTTTGGATGTAAATGACTATGAGGACAAATACACCAAATGACAAACACCATATCAGAATGTATGGTATGGGATACTAAATGTTCACATCTTCGGTCTTCACAATAACTATCCCTCCAGCTTTTTGTATGGATTCACCTGCAAATGTTTACTATTTGCAGACACTTTTCTTTTCTGGGTCATTTTACAAAAGAAGACAACGACTTGTAAACGTTAATTTCATCAATTTTTCTTGGTTCCTTTCATATTAACAATTCTTACCTTGTTACCTCTTATTACATTCAAGGGTATTGAATTATGCTATACATGCTTTGGCAAGTATTTTAAATTTATCCCTGTGTAGTCGAGAATCTTGTATTACACTGTTCCCATGGTATTTACATGCAATGATTGGTGCATTATTTCGACCTCTGCATATAAGAGTAAATTTGTGCTTGTTCATAAAACATGTTTTGCACACAAGTAAATAAAGTTTTCACACGATTATACGTGTTTGATTTAAATTGTCTTTTTAATCCATAATTAAAATCAATGTTTCTCATTTCTTTGGAACAGTAAAAAGCCGGACTTGCTTGTATACGCAGGACATTACTTGACCATGAATTACTACTTTCATCATTTATTATTATCAGTTGATACGTACTTACATGACCATATTCACTATTCTAAAAACACATACTTAGAAATGTTATATATATTCTTCTCACATTTTCCGTAGACAAAAGTAAAGTAAATTTTATAAACTGAACCTTGTGTTCGGGGAGAGGAAAGTTAACTATGATCTTTGGTGAAAGTTTACACGGCAACGAGGTACCTTAAGACAAATAGCAAACATATATATTTTCACATTTTCCGAATGATGATGATGATGATAATGATAATAATATTATTACTACTACTACTACTACTACTACAACTACTACTACTAGTACTAGTAGTAGTAGTAGTAGTAGTAGTAGTAGTAATAATAGTAGTAGTAGTAATAGTAGTAGTAGTAGTAGTAGTAGTAGTAGTAGTAGTAGTAGTAGTAGTAGTAGTAGTAGCAGTGGTGGTATGTTAGATCCTTTATGGAATTTGATTATCACGATATTCTTTATGTTATTTCAACATCTGTTCTCCATAGAACACATTAGAATAAAGTCATGTAACTAAGAAACATTCAAACTATAATGAGATAACGTTCATAAGCACCTAACATACAAACAAAAACTAAATATTTTTAAATATTACACTATGTACTGAACAATAACAAAAGTCTTATAAATTGTAACCTATTCAAGTTATATTATTTTGTTTTTAAAATGGTAGATACAGCAGCATAATTTGGTGTTTCTGATTCGGCTATAAAGAATTTGCATCTTCATCTACTTTTTACATATACTTGCATTCCCGAAAAACGTGATTTTTATTGTGTTGTAAAATCTTTTCATTTTTCATTTACGAATGAAAATTACGATGAAAATATACGAAGTTTCCTACACTGTTAAAATTTCTTACTGTCGAACTATTGTAAAAGTACTTAATTTAAAGTTATTTTAAATAAGCTGTACGATATTTGTATTTGTATAAAACTGAAAACAAACAGACTGAATTTATATAATTATTTCATTGTATATCATTATTATTTACAGGTTGTTATGACAATGATATTGACATTTTTGTTTTTTTAAGCAAATATAGCCTGTATATATTTCGCGATTGTGCCAGACCACTGGACATTGTTACCATTTCTATTCGTTAAAATGAACGGATTCAGAGTCCACAAAAACCTTTGACTTTTAATTTGACTGTTTATTGAAAGAATATGCATTTCAAATGCCAATATCAAGTTTAAAAATTGAATGATCGACAACAAACTTAAACTAATATGAATGCGTAAATCAGCAGCTTCAATGCGTTAAACTAACCGTGCATTTTGTCTCTGACATTGGTCACAAATAAAACAATGAACAGGAGTGATAAGAGATTGTTGTATTTAAAGAAACACAAGGTGGCGACAGCTTTGGAAGCTGGGAATCATTGTCATACAGTCATTGTAAAAGTAATATATAGACCCACGGCGAACACATTTCTATTTGTAATTCAAACTACTTGATTTTGAAAATACCCATAGACATTTTCGTCGTGCGAAATCAGTTCAATACTGAAAATATTAATAAGATTTTTCAAAACTCATTAGAAAATAATTTGAAAGAGCTGATTCCAATATCACGAGGACAAGAGGCAGTATTTAACAGTTTTCTTGCAGCTCGTACTTAATATATGAACAAAGTTTACGCAGAAACACACATTTGTTTTTAATGATACTTATTTAAAGCCGCCTTATGTTGGTAGAAAGAGAAAGTACATTCATGTTGATTTCTTCTACAACTTTAAACTAAAAGGTTCATTTTTTTCTCATTTTAAACATTTTTATAATGAGGTTAACCTCTTTGCATCAATTTTAGTTTCGGGAACACTCTTGAAGAACATATACTTTCATGGCTGGTCTTCTAGATACATGTAAATCTAAATGTTTAAAATGGTATATATAATTTTTGAAATCTTTATTTCAATTTCCTACACTTAATGGATAATGTAGTGAACATAATACACCAAGATTAATGGTATTTAACTTTTTGAACATTTCTGACCAGATTATCCTATAGCTAAAGGATTTAAAATTGTTTAATCATACATCTTTGCTAAGTATTACAGTTTTATTAAGGTTCCATACATGTGGGTACGGTACACTAATCGAACATATAATTATGTTCTTTTTAATCAACGATATTTTCATAACAAAATATTATCCAATAAAATTTGATGTTTTATTCTTATGGACAGTTTAGCTTTGCATTTATTTCCCATTTTCAGGGAAAAAAAACCGTCGGCAGCGATAACAATGCTTTAAATATTTAGTCTGTGTTGTTTGTTTTTCATAATTGCAAAGAGGTGTTCAGATGTAAACGTTGTGATCAAAATCTTTGCTCGGATGTAAAAATCAATGCTGCCCATGACAACTTTACATTTATTTACAAGGTTCTTTTATTTTTATAATGGTTCATAACACATGGTGAAATTAACATTTAAGTTTGGAAAAAGGTAGCAGCTTGTTGAGTAACAAGGTAAGACGTAGATTGAAGAGAAATAGAAATGGAGGAGATGGGAAATAGAGAAACAGATGGAGAAAGAGAGACAGAGCTTAACCTCAAAAAGTAAAAACAATTTCTTTTGAATATTTTACATTGCAATTTTAAATTGTGTGAATCGTAACCTGACACCCAATGGTATGCATTGTTTGTCTGGTAAATAGCACACGAAATATATAATGTCTCTTTCATTTTTGACTTAAGGGGTTGAGTTATAATAAATACCATTATAGCTTTAATACATCAAAAATATAATATCACTTTTTTTAAATTAGGGCGATGGAAAGATGGTGGATAAAGTCCGCACTACGAAATATATATATACATGTAAGAGAATTGTGTCACGTACCCACCTTTCACTTTTCGAGTTAAAATTATACTTCCGACACCAAGATCATGTTGTCGTTGTCCAAAATAGCATACCTCTTGACATACGCATGTTTACATATGTTATGTTACTACGTTGTAACGATTCTTTTTCTGAAAGTTACGTATAGTCCAATAGTATTGTCAGCCGTACTATTTAATGCCATTTTTGTAAAGGTATACCATTCCCGAGCTTTAAGAATGAATATCGATCTCATGTATAATTTTATTAATAACATAAGCATCACTTTTAAAAGATCACATTGTACTTATGAGTAAATATTGCCTAAAAGGTGTTAAAATGTGCATATAAACTTAAAGGCATGAATTACCGCATGTTGTTTATGATCAACACATTTGTAACCATTTGAAAGGACTTACCCTTAAAACACTTCCAGCGAAATATGTTTAACATTTTGCTCAACGCTTATATTAAACTACTTAGGCAACTACTAAAAAACTTAAGCAAAACTTCACTTAAACAATAAAACCGTTTACGAAACTACGTTAGACAAAGGTTTACATATGCCAATAAAACGTTAGAGACAAAATCAATGAGGCAAGCAAAACGTGACACACTTTGCAATATATACAAAAATTAAAAAGACTCTGACAGGACCAAGGTATCCACATGCACGCCAAATGTAAATGGGAGAACAAATCTGTGATGAGTCATTTAACAATAAGAGCAAACCCGACAGTTACCGCATTGGAACGGTCAGTCGGCAATATGGACCGACTGGGGTGCTTAAACAGGTTTTACAGAGCTCTAACCTCGACCTTCCTGATAGGTTTCTCGAATGTAAGCAATGATAAGAAAGCTGATCCATTTGAATAAGTGTCCAAGCGCTGACGTTTTGTTTGACAAGTTATGACGAAAGCAGTGACGTCATTGAATAATAATGTCCACATAGTGTTTAGAAGAGAGAAAGGTATTATTTCGATAAGAAAACCTAAAGAAAACGTTAATAGTAAAAGAAATAAACTTTTCGAATCAAGAAAGAAAAATGACCAGAGAAGAGTAAATGGTTTGTATCATCCTGTTCATGCGCAGATGGAATTGAGGAACCAATGTCCATCAAAAGAAATACACCTAACAATCCACTTAGGATGAATTAAATGACAACATAGATAACATGCACGGGAAGACTTTTTACGACCGCCACACTGCACAAGTAACATTGTTGTGATCATGAATAAGAATATATAAGACAAAGTTAACGTCCTAGAACAGTCAGTTGACAGAACGACTAATGAGCATAAACCATCGGTTTGCTCCAACGTATTACTTTCTAACTGTTTTCTCGGAAACAAACAGCGTATAAGTAAAATATCCCGTTAACATAACTTAAGTAACAGTTAACATCCATAGCGGGAATAACGCAAAGAACAAATAAAACTAGTTAACAAAAAGTAAAAACAATGAACATTTAAAATGTGTAAAGAGTATACAAGCCAAAATGACTCGGTGTCTTAATAGTTTGTAACTAATGAAAAACATTGGTATTATACTCGATGCGACCCCATATGCCAAAAATCACTAATAAGGCACTCAAACACGCATGATACATCTAAACACCAGGAGATAATAATGCCCATTGAAAACGAATACATCAAAACCAAGGAAACAAAAAATCAAGTATATTGAAGAGTGTGTAAGTAAGAAGGTCCTATAAGAATAAAAAATGGCAGAGGACTTATTTGAAAATTGCATGTGATACAAACTGTCTAAACTTACGTAAATCGCAATGTAGAAAGCTCAATCGGTCCATATTGCCGACTGACCGTTCCAAGGCGGTAACTGTCGGGTTTGCTCTTTTCCTTAAATGACTCATCACAAACTTGTTCTTACTTTTCGCTTGGCATGTATGTGAAATACCTTTGTTCTGTGCCTTTTCGGAGTTTGGTATATGTTGCAATACTCATAGGACTTTGTCATATATTCTTATTCATGATCACAGCAATGTTACTTGTGCAGTGTGGCGGTCGTAAAAAATCTCCCCGTGCATGTAATCTATGTTGTCATTTAATTCATCCTATAAGGATTGTTACGTGTATTTTCTTTGATGGACATTGAACTTTGGTTCTTCAATTCCATCTTCACATGAACAGGATGCTACAACCATTTATTCGTTTCTGGTCATGTTTGTTCATTTTTCAGAAAGTTAATTTTAATTGTGGTCAACCATTTTTGTGTTGTTTTTCAAATCGAAATAATACCATATTCCTTTTCTGAACACTATGTGGACATTATTTTTCGATGACGTCACTACTTTCGTCATAACGTATAGAAAATATAAGCGCATGGACATTTTGTTTTCAAATCGATCGTTTTTCTTTTCTTTGCTTGCATTTGAGAAACTCGTCAGGAAGTGCGAGGTTAGAGCTCTGTAAAACCGGTTTAAGCACCCCAGTCGGTCCATATTGCCGACTGACCGTTCCAAGGCGGTAACTGTCGGGTTTGCTCTTTTCCTTAAATGACTCATCACAAACTTGTTCTTACTTTTCGCTTGGCATGTATGTGAAATACCTTTGTTCTGTGCCTTTTCGGAGTTTGGTATATGTTGCAATACTCATAGGACTTTGTCATATATTCTTATTCATGATCACAGCAATGTTACTTGTGCAGTGTGGCGGTCGTAAAAAATCTCCCCGTGCATGTAATCTATGTTGTCATTTAATTCATCCTATAAGGATTGTTACGTGTATTTTCTTTGATGGACATTGAACTTTGGTTCTTCAATTCAATCTTCACATGAACAGGATGCTACAACCATTTATTCGTTTCTGGTCATGTTTGTTCATTTTTCAGAAAGTTAATTTTAATTGTGGTCAACCATTTTTGTGTTGTTTTTCAAATCGAAATAATACCATATTCCTTTTCTGAACACTATGTGGACATTATTTTTCGATGACGTCACTACTTTCGTCATAACGTATAGAAAATATAAGCGCATGGACATTTTGTTTTCAAATCGATCGTTTTTCTTTTCTTTGCTTGCATTTGAGAAACTCGTCAGGAAGTGCGAGGTTAGAGCTCTGTAAAACCGGTTTAAGCACCCCAGTCGGTCCATATTGCCGACTGACCGTTCCAAGGCGGTAACTGTCGGGTTTGCTCTTTTCCTTAAATGACTCATCACAAACTTGTTCTTACTTTTCGCTTGGCATGTATGTGAAATACCTTTGTTCTGTGCCTTTTCGGAGTTTGGTATATGTTGCAATACTCATAGGACTTTGTCATATATTCTTACTTTATTGGGCACGATTTGATAGAAAAGTCTAAGAAACTCCAAAGGACTCTAAAAGTATTCCTAAAAAGCACGTTAAATAAACAAAGTCTGCTCCTTCTTGTCACGTATCTGCTCGAACTTATCTTTTCAAAATTTTCTATATGCTTATCTAAAAACTCAAGAATGCGCCTGTAATTTTGTCCTAATTGCTAATATAGCTCACCAACATATTAGTACTACTTTCTTTATCTTGTACTGCCATATAATTTTAAATAATGAATACTTTATTAACTATTCGTTTGAGGTGTGTTGACTGAGTTGTGTTTAGACAAAATGTTAATGTGTACTTGCAAATTGTTTCATTGAATTTTGAAAAAAACAACATACAACTACTTTGTGCAACAAAACAAGGATTGTGGAAAACTCTGGAATATATATACATATAAAAATAATATATTCCAGAGTTTTCCACAATCCTTGTTTTGTTGCACAAAGTAGTTGCATGTTTGAAACAAAATCTATCAATTAACAAAACTACATATACTATCTATCAGTATGCTGACAGATAAGTAGTGGTAAGGTGTTTTAAAGTTTCATTAATGTTTATTTTTTTTTTAAATTTTTACTTCCTTATGAGTTTAATAATCCCAGAATATAGAAAGTTTCTAACAGTTTATATTTAACATTACTTTAAACCTTTGTCCATTTTCTGAGAAGATATAACAAACAATCGCAACTGACTTGAGCCTGGAGCTTGAGTCCACACATAATTTCAGCAGCTCTTTAATTATTGGGGACGAAGCTTAAGGGAGAGAGGTTAACGCGGTAGACTAAGTGTAAGAAAGCTTGTGAAGACCGCCGTCCTGTTTGTTAAAAGAATGTTTAAAAGCGGTATCAGACAGTTTGCCTATATCAAACACATAACATGATTTGGAGAATTTGGCATAATTATGGTTTAATCCATATTTTAATCTTAATAAATACGATTTTGAACACTTACTGAATTCTTGGACAGAACTAATCGCGAAAACATCACTCTGAATATGTATTCTGTATAAATCTCGATAGTGGTCTCTGCTAAAAATAGATATCGACAGTAGATCTAATTACTCGGATGACAATATAATGTGCTCTTAAAAGTAAGTGGTCACATGGGTTTCCCAATTTAAAAATAGCTATCTCTGCAGCGTGGACCGAATAGAAAAAATCTGGTTGCAATTACACATGTACAAGGGGTGATTTATGTTTGACTGTTCACACAGATCTAGGACATCAGAGAACAGCAGGACATTTTCAGGTAACAGAGACTTTTTTGTTATTTGAGAAAATAAATTTTGGTCCAAGATGTCGTATACTCAATATGTATTTAAGGCTTTGTTGTAGATTGCCTCTTATATTCCTTCCTTAAACATAGTTAGACTTATATGCTGGTCTACGCGTACGTGACGCAATACTTCTCTTTTATTCGAGCTTTATTTTGAGTGCTCTATAAATCTCGCTCTTGGTGTGTGTTTGATCCCTCATTTGTAGTGCACCTTAAATTCTCACTCCTTTCTTCTTTCTTCCTTGATACATTATATGGCAGCAGATGGGCTTCGCCAAATATTACTTCAGATGTGCCTTCAAGAATAAATTTTCGAAATTCATGGCTGGTGAAGACACATCGTTTAATTAGTGTGATACACTTCGAACATAACTGTCGAGTGTTTCGTATAAGACCTACATTGGTGAAAGCCAATCGGGAAAGACTGTTTATTTTTTAAAAACCAAATTACATACATTAATAACATGCTTGTATTTACAAAATGGTTAATTCCAGTTAAAACAATTACTTCTATGAGACTGATGTTTTTGTCATCTCCAATTTTATTATTTCTTTGACATGATATTATTTCGTAGATTGTAAAATATCAGTAATTATACATTAAATACAAAGAGTATTTTTTTTCCAAATAATGTCAAATCTTTTGTCATATGAAGTAATATTTGGCTCTTTATATTCCCCATTACCTGGATTATTTGTTGCAAGTTGTTTAATGTGCTTTCGTTGAGAACACACAGAAAAAAGTTCACGTATAGAGCTCTGTAAGCAGACAGACTGTTCCAAGGACGAAATTAGTGAATTGTCCTTTTTGAAGTATTGTCTCATCTTGTTGGCATGTTCACTCGAATGTTAAATGACACACAAAGTTAAATAGTCAAATAGTCTTGAAGTATATCATTTATAACTGACAACACATAGCTTAAAATATTTTAAATAAGTTTCAAAAACAGTAGAATAACTTAGCAAAACCGCAGAATTGTTTAGTTTTATCTACAAGTAAATTTGGGAAATAGATTTCAAAATGCGTAGAAAACGAACCATGTTCACCAGTCAGGTACCGTAAACCTTGTCTATTGCATAAACACTCATGTTACATTTTAAGTGCATCATGCAGAAATCTTTTTATCCTGGACTATGTTGCCAAATTAAAAACAATATTGTTATATTCTTACAAGGTAAGAGATATACCATTCAGAAACAAATCTGGCAGTTAACACATCTTGGAAGGTAAGCGTCATGTCTTATCCAGACCTTTCCCTGGTTAATAGATAGTTTACGTTGGTACTTCTGTATACCGTTGGGCGTTGTGTTTATGGTTTTCTGTGTTTTCCTACATGTTTCAAAAAGATTTACTTTTACTGAAAAAGAATTCAGGCCTGTTGTTATATATAAGTTTATATAATTTTCATTAATGTTACATGTTATCCTAATCATTCCTGTAAGCGATTCATTTATGTATAAAGGAAATAAAAGACTGAAGTTTAATCGTTTATTTTAAGCTTAATTCGAACTCTGTCGAGGGGCGGAAGCTTGTGAGATTGATATAAAACAAAGCTTTTACATTATAATAAACAAATCCAATTAGGCTTGCGAGTGCAAAAAAGACACATGTAAAGGAAAGTAAAACCAGATTGTCGACAAATTTCTTATCCTTTATGACGGATAGCTTTCTCCTAAATTATCTAAGTTCCTACTTGAGCAAAGAGACAGCTGTTTTTATTCTAACCTGATACGTATTTTCAAGCGCCATTAACTTGTTGAGGTCTGTATCCGTCGTGACGTTACTTTTGTCAATGCGATTTAGCATTAGTACGGGAATGTGTCAAGTGATACCTTCACTTCTGGTTTGTCTTATTTTATGTCTCTAAAGGTGACCATTCATGTTGTTTCTTTAATGATATATGAATTATTAATACTTTCCGGAAATATTCTTCTGTGTTCTTGAAAAGTAAGCATAATAGAAATATAAACAAGTTTAGAAACCAACTTTGTTATGTCATTTTTAAGAAAGATAGATACGTTTTAAGCCATTTATTAGAAACCTAAATGTTTAAAGTATTGATATATTTCTTTTTAACACTGTATTTTATCCTAAATAAATTTACGATATAACAAACTAGGGCCATGGCAAGGTCTTAAGTGAATCATATGAGAATAAAGTGAAAATTAATTTTAAATTCTGAACAAGCAAAGACGAAAACGCTAATGTTAAATATAAACTTTACAAAACACTAAGGTAATCTACACAAACGGAGAACAACAGAAATTGCTAGCAACTCATTGAGACATTCCTCGGTTGACTTTACTTTACCCACCAAATTTATTTAAAAGCTTTGATCCAATATGTATGTACGCTATACCAGATGGTTTCACATCTGCCAGAAACAATACTGTTGAATAAGTTATTCAAACGGTCTCATTTCTATTATCACATCAATTGTTTTGTCCTGTGTTTGAAGAAAAATATATTTTATTATAAAATTGTCTTAGTTGGGCGCCTACCCTAATATACTAGATTACATACCTTATTCAATAAAGGTATTTTTTGATAAAACCTTCTGGACACACCTTAATGATGCAACATTTGCAAATCGCGTTCGGTCATACGTATTTTAAATTTTTTATCATGTGTGCTCATGCGTTTTTATGAAGCTTTTTTTTAGAAAAAGGTTCTTTTTCAATATAGGAAATGTATAACTAAAGCAAACTATCCGTTAAAATGCATGCGGTTAGATAATTTAAAACAAACAGTTCTTCGGCTAAATAAAAAAGTCGTCGCAACAAAAAATAATTTTAATAACTTTTATTTGATCAACAATGAACATGTTATTCAAAGCTGGTACACTCCTCCTCAAATGTTTTATTTCTAGTTCACATTTTTATTTATTTATTTATTTATTTATTCATTTTTATTATAGTTATACCAATACTTAGTTTAAAGTATATGTCATATCTTGGACTGTTTTGTTTCAAGAAAATTATCTTTCAAAGTCAGGGGTTAGAGCTATGTAGACTGATTCATGCAGCTCCGTCCTTTTGCCGATTGACATTCTCTAGCTCTGTTTTTGACATTTTTGTGTTCCTCAATGACCGTGTAACTTTTACATGAACCATTGTCTAGTGGCTTTTCCAAACTGAACGTTTACTGCTATACCCGTAAGACCTTGTCATATTTTTGTATTATGTAACAGAAGGCTGCATTTTGTTTTAATCGATTGGATAATAGGCGCCTTTGAAAACACGTTTAAGCGTTTATTGTTCTATCCAAAGGATGGTTTACATCATGAGATGCAAGACAATTGCAACGAAAAAAAACGTTTATTTATTGATTAGCTTGAAAGTTTCTTCAATCTACTAGAAAGGCCGCTGCGTCATTGAACAATTTATCCGGCAGTAATCTGGAAATCGGAAGCAAATGCTATACACTAAATGTGATGTACAGAATGCGGGGATTGGCAATGCACGTGGGAATTCAGATGAAACCAGGAGGAAATTTCGATACAGTTGATACATGAAATAATTAAATGCAGTGTAGGCAGCTGTTAACTAAGAATGTCAGTAGCAGTACGATTAAAATTGGTTGCGTCCACAATACAGAAACCTTGATTAAAACAGGTATATGAGTTAACAACAGATTTATAAAACTTACCTGGTAAACATGTTTATTCAATTAGTTAATTTGCAAACCATTTCAACCGTGTTTCAAACTTATTATTGTTCCACACGTTTCACATTACACATGCCAAATCAAACATCCAGATACGATTAGCTTATATCAATATTATACACAATCAGAAGGCTGTTACTTTCTTTACAGATTGCTATGTAGCAATTAGTTTTGCATTATATGTGTACACCCACATACCGCTGAAACATTCTGAACTCATTAAATTAAAATGGTCGCTCTGTTTTTTTGTTTGTTTTGTTGTTCAAAGGTTTACAGAAAAAAAAGATGTATCTAAAATTAAATGAAAAATTCTTTTATAATTATTTTTTTTTCTATTTTATGTTCCATTCAAATTATATTCATAAGTAAATTAAATGCTTGAACGTTAAATTGCAGGTCAATGGAAATAAAGTGCCTTATGTCTCAATGATAAATAACCGCTTGATTAACATGCGAATTCATAAAAATAGGACCTACGTCGTGATTGACAAGATTTTGGATTTAAAAGGCAAAAGAGAGGTTTAACTGTGAGCACATTTTAGTTTGATGTTAGCAGCTTTGGTCGTTAACTGTAAAAACTCCACGAAAATCTTGAGAATGTATTCCAATTAAATATATATCTTAATCAAACATTCAAATGTTTATTAAGAATTAGTATTGTTTTAACAGTTGCATAACCTTTGCATAATGCTTAGTCTCTATTCCTCTTTCATTGATTGTCGGTAATTTCGGCTCAATATTGGAGTGGCACACACGTCAGTTGTCAATGTCTATTTTAATATCTGACTGAAAATCATGACCGGCGGCTTCTGTCACTGAAGTAAAAGGCAGATGTATTCTTGGCCTAAATAGTACCACATTAATTGAAAGAACAAGAAACATATGGTGTTATTTAAAGCTGGTATATTCCATTAATTTCTGATAGGTCGTATTTCCGCTACAGCTTTGTCCAATTGGCTTTGTTGCTTTATTAATTATATACTCTATCGATATGATCAGATGTTTTCCGTTACTGTAAACCTCTCTTTAAAAGAAGAAAGGTCCACTCATATATATCTAAAGCAACATTTAATGAAAACAAATCATTTAAAATAAGATAATACAAATTAAAGAACACTGGTATGCTATTTTTTTTATTGAAAACCAAAATTATTGATGTCATAAAGTTATTTTTCTGCAAGATTACTAGACAAAACTAATTCTGTGCATGTCATTACGTTCTTGGCGTATGTCATTCCAAAACTGATCATTTGGGTATTGCAACTTAATTCTCTATGCCAAACAGAACAGGCCTTTGTTTTTGTTTTTGCTATGAAAACTTCTATTTTCTCTTCATGGAAATTAGTTTTTAGACATAACCAGTAAAAAAAAGGGGTTTTTATTGAACAAGAAAAGTCGTTGATGCGACGCAAAAAGTGGAAGGCGTAAATAGACTAAAGCAAAAAGCGAGCAAGTAACAAATACATTTGAACGTTATAGATTTTATTTGAAAGAGTTCAGTATACAATAAATCCATAGAAAAGTATGTATGACTTATTTTCCGGACACTGATGGAGTGGTTTAAAAAAAATATAAAAAGCAAAACCCGACACCATTTCATAGGTTTTAAGATGTTACATATGTAGAAGTTACATATGTAGATGTTACATATGTAGATGTTACATATGTTAACATGTAAATTTATAATAATTCCCTATAAAACTAAAGTAAACAAGCAGAAAGTGCACATGTGCAGCAGCTTCACATTACACAGATAAGTATTTGTCTCGAAGTAGTATGTTTTTTCTTTCTCTGTAACTTAGAGTTTATTTTCAAAGTTAATTTAAAAGATACAAACACACAAAAATAAATAAATATAAAAAAAAAAAAAAAAAAAATGGAACGCCATCTACCGAATTCTGATCCGTATCTTATCAGGTTTAAAAAAGTCCGCAAAACAAACTTTTGGCATGTACAAATTTCAGTGAGCATTCCATATAAAGGCGTCGCGCTCCAGCGCGTCGCTTATAACGACCAATTTTGTAGCCGACACTTTGCTGGTTGAAAGCTTTAAGTCATGTATGAAACATGTTGACATTTGGGGATAAGCTTTAATCTAATACAGTTTTATTATCCAAATAATAGAACTGGTCCTAAATTTAGACTTAAACTTGTAATTTTTATTGAAATTGTGCAATTCATGTTTGAGGGAGAAAGCAATATAGCGAGGCAAATCGTTTAATAATATTGATAAATAAAGTTTATTGTTTTGGTAAAAGTCTTAACTGTCCGATTTTTTTATTCAGACAACAGTTACACGTTTTTTAACTGTTGCTTTTTTCATTCTCAATAAATAAAATTCTCTTCACTTTACTTGAGCGTCATCGAGTTTGTCACTGCTTTAAACAGCAATGAATATATTAGCGAATAGTCATTTTAATCGATTAGATAATAGGCCGACTGACCCTTCCAAGGCGGTAACTGATGGTTTTTTAATTTCTTTTTGTGTGTTATGTCTCGTCTCTGTGTTTTTGTCACATTTACATTTAACCCTGTTTGCCTTTGTCTAAAGTTAGATTAGATTTAAATTTCTGTGGAAACTTTGATAGGTCCTTTTATTATTTACCTATTATAGAAAAGAACGGAACACTTGTTATAGTGGTCATAGAATTGTCCGTTATGTTAGTATTCTATAAAAAATAAATTCATAATACATGTGTGAAAGCTGACAGTTGCAACGTTTCCTGTGGTTATATTTGAAGTGGCCTTTGGTGTTAACTGGCGATACATTTTTTTTTCAATTGACGTGTTGAAAATTAAGACAGCAACGGGTTTTGGATACATAGTTATTTCAAACTGATGTTATCTTATTTTTCCTTCTTATACGAGACTGGTACGAAGATGTGGTAATTAAACCTAAACAAATCTTTATATCCATGGTTTTTGGTAGGCTCTTGGAAAAGTTTCATTTTGTCTAAACAATAAACATTAATTGTAAGTAAATCAAATTTTAAATCTGTTGTGGTATGAGTACATCAAGGATCAGATATTGGCCAATTAGTCATTTTAATTTATGCAAATTGTAGTGCAGACAGACAGACTTTAAGCGGCCGATACATCGTAAGTATCTGCGATCCAGAATGTGCATACACACAACCTATTTTAAATCTAGATGAAACAGCAATAGATACATACATAACAATGGCTTATTATGCTTCGTTCAGGCAAAAATATATATTTTTATGTGAAGGAATCCACCCTCTCTTAGTTTTAAAAAAACATAGATATTTAACTACTACTACATACACTCATTTAGGAATGGAAACGACGACTGTTAATGACAAACGCATATTCACAGTGTAATGTTTTATACATTAAAGATATAGGAAAATCGTAGAATTATATATAATATAGAACGAACTGCTTTAAAGCACATATATACATGTACTATCATTTCCTAAACGAAAACTAGAATACACGCGGACAATGCGCATGACACTCTTAATTCACGCATTATACGAAAAGTACTTATATTAAATGTAAATGACAAAAAATCAGCTACCCAAGGCAAATAAGAAAAGGTCCTATCAAAATTTCCACAGATATTTCATTTTTTTTCTACCAGTAGACAAAGGCAAACAAGGTAAATGTAAATGTGACAAAAACACAGAAACGAGACATAACACACATAAAGAAAAACCATCAGGTACCGCCTTGGAACGCTTTGAAGTTGTGTGTTAGTTGCTGTGGTGCCTTCTGTAAATAAAGGATCATTTGGAGAAAAAACAATTGTAGAAATACGTAGTATCGACCTAAATCAAATGACCTATTTCCCGGAAAACCGCACGCATCTGTTTGGTACCAACTACACTTAGTGATAGCCTAATGAAAAGACTCACGTTAAAACATATCATATAAAACCAATTACGAAGAAATACTAATCGCGGATTGTCTTCTGTAAAGGTAACTAATATTGTTGCTGCAGGCACTATTATCTTTTGTAAGGACATTAAAAACATATTAAATTTGAACTAATTTTAACACAGTTCGATTGGAATTTAAGTTCGAAGTTGTGAGGTTAACTTTCTGTAATGCTTAAATAGGAGTGTGATTTTTTTCTCTTATAAAACACATTTTAAAACATCATGTTTATGATCCAGATAAAAAATTGCTGGGATTTCTTAGAGACTCAAATGAGACTTTATTTAATTAATGATGTTGGAAACATTGAAAACCAATAACACGCAACAGTTGTTCTTGTTGCTCTTTTTCTTTGGGGTGGGCGGGGGGGCCTAGCGGGGGTTACAAGTTAACTGCAATTTGAAATTGTTATGTCAGCCCGTTTAAAATAAACGTGTTCTGTGGATATGCGTACTGTTTATAGCAAACGTCACACCACCCTATCTTCTTTTAATCGAACTATAATGAACAAAGATTGACTATTCCAAACTTACTTAAGCGTGTTGTAGAGATCAACAGTTTAAATATTTCGAAATGGGTCGCATGCGAATTAAATATACTTGATACAAATCTAAACCGTCTTGGAATAATTTATTTTGAAACATTTCTTATTTCAAAACGGATTGAAGCAGAACATGCATCTAAACCTATTGTAGCAAATATGAACGGAGGGTGTAATGCATGAAAATTAAATTTATATCACGCGGTCGTAACACATATCTCTTCCACATAAGAATATATATGACAAAGTCCTTGAGCATTGCAACATGTACAAGATTGAAAAGGCACAGGGCAAGGATATTCACATGCAAGCCAAATATAAATGTGAGAACAAATCTGTAATAAGTCATTTAACAAAAAGAGGATACCCGACAAATACTGCCTTGGAACTATCAGTCGGCACTATGGTCTGACGGGGGTGCTTAAACCGGTTTTACAGAGCTCTAACCTCGCACTTTCCGATGGGTTTCTCAAATGCAAGCAGCGAAATAAAAAACCGATCCATTTGAATAAATGTCCAAGCGCTGACGTTTTGTTTGATAAGGTATGACGAAAGTAGTGACATAACTTAAGTTTCAAACAAAAGTCACACCCAATAAAGTAAAATCATTGATCCACTCATGTTCCATGTTTTAAAGGTAAGATGACCAGAAGAAAATCTAACTGCACTTATATTATATCCACATTATTATTTATCAAGACACTTCAATGTATCTAGCTCTCGTTAAGTTTGTATCATCAAAGATTTTAGATTCTTAGACGTCGGACGAATAATTTTTATCTACTCAAGTAAAATACCGATATAGCAAACATAAGATTAACTTGTGCCCCTTTCCACCTTGCAAGCTATCTCCGTTAAGTGGATTTGACATATTTCTCTTGCCAGCGGACGCACATACACTCGTACGTACGGACAAACTGTGCATACAAATTATACACTACGAAGGTCGGCATGTGGCTATAATTGGCAAGCTGCACTACACTATATAAGCTTGTAGCTGTCTTTTCTCTGTCAAAAGGGGTGTTTTAAGAAAAAGCCTCAGTTCTAGTCTTTCATCCGTTGTCGCCATCGTTCGGTTTACCATCTTAAGGTAGAGCAAATGTTTGCAGTAATACTTCATTTGAAGAGTATCAACATTACGGATAAAATGTTTGAATGCTGGGGTTGGAGGTTTGAATCTGGTATGGGCACGACTACTATCGTTTTTTTCTTTCTACTTTCTCATTATTTCTGCATCACTCTACCAGATCAAGAAGGAAACAAATATAGTTTAAATTTTATTCCTGTCAATGAATTACAAATGAATGATGTACGTTAAATTTGATTATAAATTCGTTACCTGATATATTCAAAGTCTATATAAATCAAAATCATGATGTTGTTTTTTTGCAGCCTCAACCAAAATACTTCATATGTTTATTCGTTTAGCTATAAAAAGCTCAGTGATTCTTTTTCCAATAAAATACAGTAAGCAGAAAAACGAGAAAGTCTGTCTTTAACGTGCTGCTTTTGTAAACAATTAATGACATTTTTAGGGATAGTCTGAGACAAACCAATCTAGCAACATGTTTACTTGCTGTGTTTTATGCTATATTTGGTTTTCAAAATATACTCGATAGCAAAACACTTTTCCTAACGAGGATGTACATGAAACATAATATTTACAATTGTGTTATTTCTAGAATAGAGACACCTTTACTACCAATTTTAAAAGACGAAATATCCATCAATTCAAAACTGGTTTGATAATTTTCTTAAAATTTGGCTTACGCGTCATTTGAGTCTACATTAAAGTATTCAGCACATCCGTTGTATTGATTTTCAAATTCTGATTTTTATTTTATTTTCTCAGCAGTCTTCTATTGCGTTGGTTTTTTTCTAAACGTTCGTATAATTTTCGGTATGTAGAATGATTAAAATTGATTATAATAGCTCCTTGTGCACTTATATATATGACGTGTTAATAATAATGGTTTAAAATTCACAGCAACAGACGATAATTATTAAAGAATATCTATTTTTTCCAATTGAAAAATATTACTTATAACAAAACAAATGTTTCAAAGCAAAAGACAATAATTATTTTAATTGTATTAGTATGAGCATTTTTACAATGCAAAAATATGTCATTATAAACAAAGATAAGCTATTCTAAAATAGAGCTATGCATTTTGACCTTTAGAACAGTCGCAATATGAAAATACATCAAATGATTGAAATGTAAACGTCGTATTACTGTCACTAGTGTGAAGCATTATTTCGCCAATATGTTACTTTAAAAGAGTCATCTTTTTTTTCATTGTCATTATGATGCTATTTTATTCCCTTGAGGGCTTCCCTACTGTCCAAAGGATATCACCTAAATGGTTGTTTAACTTTCAGGAAAAGCTGCTCGAGGGATGTCCTGTTCTTCCAGATGTGTTTTAGTAGGGGTAGGCATATGCAATTTATCAAATATCAATCAATGAGGCTTTGGTTGTTTTAAGTTGAAATGGTGACAATTACTTATATTTCTGCAAGCACATCGAAGCTTTCCTCCGTAAAACACACGGGAAAACACGTCTACAGAACTTACTTTTAAGTTTTAAACATAATCGATGATAGAACCGTTTAACAACTTTTGAAAACAGAATAAAAGCGATTGGAGAGTTTTATGAAGTTGTACTTGATAAGGCTTTTAATGTTCGCATTCAAACGTATAGACATTTACTCAAATGCAAAAAATACATCAATTTTAAATTCAATAAATAGAAACATATTCTCCTGGAATTGTCATGAAACAAACTTTTAATATATTCTTACAGTTGATAGCAATATAAAAACTCACTTGTACAGGTACAGAGTACATTGTTAATTGACATATAACAGAGTTTAATGATTTTAATCTTTATCATCGTTTGGTCCGTCAATATTTGTACATGTATATGCTAATATAAATCACACATATATGACAACACACGTTCATTGTCATTCCTCTTCGCGTCAATGTAGGCAATGTATTTAAATAATCAGTTTATGAAAATTTGGCTTTGAGCTTGTACACAATCCGGTAAAGATGTTGCAAAACAAAGAAAGTATACAAAAACAGACAGTACTGAACAAAACAACAACTTCGTTGCTTTGCTTATCTTTTCGTTTTCCTCCTGTTGATATTGCTTTCCTTTCAATGATATGTACCTTTTATCATCTTAGTCTATCCATGCGTCTAGTTTCGATGTTGATAAACAGGAATATGGCCAGTGTAAATGATGCTGCAGTCTATTTCCTTGGTGTAAAGTTTTATATGCATCATGAATATAACATTCATAGAAATGTACATGTGATAAATTTAACAAGTCGTTACATGTGTAGAAAATGTGATAAACGGAAATAGTATTTTATTCGAAATTCTGTTCAGGTGTTTCATTGTTTATTTCGTATTTTAGTCTTCAGGTTAAACATTGAGATCTGTAGGTTTCAATTTATTCATATTGAAACTCAATCTACTTGAAATAATGAAAGTAAATAAAGATAGATATCACATACGCTTTGAATTTAAAGCGTTTTGATTGGTCGAGCTCTGGTCATGTGTGAGTCAGTATAAAGTGATATTGTTTCGAGAGTGCTTTCACATGAACACCGGTCATGTTTTTGTTACGTGCACTATTGCTACAACTACATCGCGTCTGTAAAGAGTAATTGACAGTGTGTCAGTGTATCTGATGATTATTTGGTAACATGTAACATAAAATGTAACATAGAAAAGAACAAAAAATGTAACATCGGTAACAGTGAATGCTTTTCGTGGTTATCTGTTGAGGGAAAATGTGACAACAGACTGAGGAAATGAACGCGGTAGACATCTTTGAAAGTATTACTGTTGAAATGAGAAGGCTTGTTGTTACAACGTAATTTAATTTATCAATGAATCGTTGATTCTTTGACGTTCATTGGTTGAATCGTGTTGGGCAGTTTAAAAAATCATGGAGTTCCTGCGACTTCTTGTACAAGTTAGATCCAAACGAATAGCTTCTGCTGCTGTGATAAAGATCTTCGTATTTAAGCCACGACCTCAAGTAAGAATATATGACAAAGTCCTATGAACATTGCAACATATACCAAACTCCGAAAAGGCACAGAACAAAAGTATTTCACATGCAAGCCAAGCGAAAAGTAAGAACAATTTTGTGATGAGTCATTTAACGAAAAGAGCGAACCCGACAGTTACCGCCTTGGAACAGTTAGTCGGCAATATGGACCGACTTGGGTGCTTAAACCGGTTTTACAGAGCTCTAACCTCGCACTTCCTGACGAGTTTCTCAAATGCAAGCAATGAAAAGAAAAACGATTTATTTGAATACAAAATGTCCGAGCGCTGATATTTTCTATAAGTTATAATGAAAGTAGTGACGTCATTGAAAAATAATGTCCACATAGTGTTTAGAAAAGAATATCGTATTATTTCGATTTGTAAAACTACAAGAAGCGAAACAAAACGAACGTAGTTCCTCAATTATAATTATATAAATGTCACTATTACAGATTTGCAAAAAGATAGAGTGTTTGAAACCACAATTATATGCAATGCGTTTACAAGCAAATGCAAAAGTAAAACTTATCCTTCGAAAATGTTATAAAGGTCTGCTGTGTGACGTGAATTTGAATCATGTTTACGTTCATTTATTGAAGCAGTCCGCAGTAAATTAAGCTCTGACAACCTAGCCAATTAGCAATCAGGAATGCAAAAGCTCGATTTCTACGTCACACTGTAGTTCATCGAGAAAAAAACTAATATTTATGTATAGTTCATTACAGCGGTAAGCTTTGGAAATGTAAATATAAGGGTATGTGATGCAACAAGTAAAGACTTATGTTTCGGTCAATATATTGTTTTGAGTCCTCTGTCAATATTGCATTACCCAAGTCTTTAAATATATTTTTTGACCGCAACACTAGTCTTTATTTGTATGATCAATAATAATATGTTGTTTACATGCTACAATTTACTTTAAAGCTTCAACTTACCTCATTCCCCAAAGTATTCACGTATTAAATGACTTGTAATAATTGCACTTTATATGTTTCTAGTTTCTTTAGTTATTTGATTCACTAGCGAAATTAACAGCCACGAAGAGACGGTATATCTTATGCAATAACTGTAATAACGCTGACCCATAGAGTAAGGTTACACTTAGAGGTCAATGCTAAAACTAAGTTGTAGGCGCCGTATGACCTGTTAAGTGTCTGTGTGCCATAAAACCCAAATACATAAAAATAAGTGCTTCATTGTAAACTTTTGGCATGTTGTTTATATGTCTATGGTTGATTTTTATCAACATATTTATAGTTAAACTATTCTGTGTTAAACTAAGGAGTGAAATTGTAATGCATGTTATAATAATGACACGACAGTGTGTCTTGTGCAAAAGTCTATGCCTATTTAAAATTTTACTGTTTCCCTTAGAGGTCAAACATCAAAATAGAAATGCTTTCGAGTATTCATTGCGGACTCGACACAGATGACACTACTACTACTACTACTACTACTACTACTACTACTACTACTACTACTACTACTACTACTACTACTACTACTACTACTACCACCACCACCACCATTACTACTAATACTGATGCTACTACTGTTAATGATGCTACTATTATTTTTACGTCTACTACTACTGCTTTACTACTGATGCTGCCGCGGCTGGTCCTCCTACTACGACTACCACCACAACTACTACGATTACTAATTACTACGATTCTATTATTACTTATACCACCACTACTACTACTATAACTTCTTCTACCTATAATAATAATAATAATAATAATAATAATAATAATAATAATAATAATAATAATAATGATAATAATAATAATATCCTTTAATAGTAATAATATGAATAATGAACATGTTGGTCAATTTGAGGACGTTGTTTTCTTTTTTAGTATAGCACTATTTGTTTACTTGTTTCTTCGTAAACTTTATGTTTGGATATTTGGTTCGCATTGAATTGAAACGTAACTAGAATTCTGCATATATCTGCTATAATAACTGTCAGTTTAACTTTTTGAGAAGGAAGGTTTGTTTAAACTTGAAGATGTCGATGAGATGTCGGTTTTTATTCACACCTCGCGAGGATATCTTTCATGTCCCATAGGCAGCCAGCCAACTGTCTATAGACAAACACTTTTATAAATAGGTTCATAGTTTGAAAAACACTGTATATCTATAAAATCAAACGATGACGGCCATAAATATTTTATTTATGAGAGTTTTATCATTTCCTTGAGGATATATCCTTCGTTGTAGTGAAATACAAACCAATGGTCAGCATCTGCTTTGGAACTTAACCGGAAATTTGACCGCGGAAATCTACCGTCAGACGTAAAGAAGCAGATGGTATTCCTTAATTGTAACGAATTGATACTTTGAAAGAAACAGATGGCTTAATTAAAAACGTGATGACTTTCTGATGAAGATCTGATTGGTTCTATCCATGGGATCTTATGCAAGAACACATCAGGTCAGCACAAAGTCTGAAGTAGGGGAGTCATAAATATTATGTCTTAAGATGCATTTACGAGTATCTCATTCAAAAGAAAGATATTTTTGGCCCTTTTGCCGACTGACCGTTCCAAGGCGGTAACTGATGTTTTTTTCTTTTTATGTGTTATGTCTCGTCTCTGTGTTTTTGTTGCATTTACATTTACCTTGTTTGCCTTTGTCTACAGGTAGATAATATTTAAATATCTGTGGAAATTTTTATAGGACCTTTTCTTATTTACCTATTTACAATACAATATTTTATTGCATAAAACGAATATATGGTTGTAGCAAAACAACAGTATGATCTCAACACAGTTTAAATGGATTGTCAGAGGAAAGCAAGCTTAATGTGGAGACATATATACATGGAAATATTTAAACCACTTTTTCGCACAAAGCTGGCACAATTTATCTACCTTTTTAGCCCATTTACAATATGAATAGATGTCTTAGTATTAAATATTTTGCACAAATTAAAAGGCAGTGATATTCATTTTCTACCAGATTTAGTTGACAATCTTTACATATTTTCTTCATTTCTAAGCGAGTAAATATGTCTCCCTTGATCGATAAATAAATTATGAGAAGGAAGAAGTTCTAATTTTAGACTTTGCAATCCTATATTTAGGTTCTTTAATAATGGTAAGGTATTTTTTCTAATTCAAATATAAGTTTTAATTAACAGAAGGAATGCAGACAGGGTAGACTATTAATGTTTGTATACCACTGTTGATAGTAACTATCTATTATGCGTTGTTATATGGGTTGTAATTCAAATTTCCATTATCTACACCTATTTGAAGCATTTTGTAGATATTAGCAAGTAAACAATTCTGGTTTATGTTTAATTTTTTTATCCAATACTTGATCAGTAATATTGTTCGATGTATATACAAGGGCAACCTTTTAAGTTCGCCGTAAAGATCTTATGAATTGGTAGGTATGTCAACACCCAGAATTTTTCTATAAATTTTTTTCTCTATATGGTGCCTTATCTACACACCAAGTCTCAACGCTATAGTTGAGCGTCGATCCTATTAGAGAATCAAAGAGTATATTTTTGCTAATTCGATTTGATCATATTAAATAGTAAATAAAATGTGTGACTTATACGCGGCATGTTGAGCAAATTTTCTTCCATTTTTATGTAAGTAACCGCCTAGATATGTGAATAATTTTACAATTTTTAATTTTGTATTATTTAGACAAAAATCATAATTTGTATGATGACCCTTCTCAAATATCATATTTTTAGTTTTATTAACGTTCATCTTGAGATTAAATATTTTACAATACTTATCTACATCATTTAACATTGATTGGAGTGATTCGGGATTCTGGGCTAATAATTCCGCGTCGTCCGCAAATAATAATAGTATGAAAATATTTACATTATTCAACTTCATTATACCATCTAGATTACCATTTACATTTAAGACGATATCTCTTAGGAAGAATAGACATAACATGTTACTTGCAGGGCCCCACTGTATGAAGTGATTAAATCAGATTTAACATTTTTCTATTGGATAGTTGATTATACAGATGTATACATAGATAGTATTGCGGAGATAACAAATTACCGTACTATCTAATATTGAACTTGAGAATAATATACTCTCTTTGTCAGTGTGAAAATCACATATAGACAAAAACAATACATGAGAAATTATGACTTGCATAAGTTATTGTCATTTAAACTGTAGAAAGTATCATCTCTCCGATAGTTAAGGCGACCTTTGCATATATGTGATTAACAGCCAATTAAATTAACTAGGTAGAAGCGCTAATCTTTGAACCCTTCCCCTACCAGAGAAACAAGCTTAAAGCAGAATGATAGAGGCAGCACCGGTTTAAACTAAAGTTTTTGAGAACATCAGCTCTTACGATGGAGTTTCTGGCTGTCTTACATACCAATTCATGATATTGTGTGTATAGTTTATAACTTTTGCAGTTTGTTCGATTTCAGATTTTCGAATTAATTGGAGAACACATGTATTAAGACACAAATAAAGCCAGGAAACCAATACTGATAAAATGGTATCATTAGAATTATAACTTTCTAGACAAAATGTATTTTGTTTACCGGTAGAAAATACTATTAATACTAAATACCTATTAATTAAAATGACATTTAGTTTTTGGCTCCCGATTGACATATGTTTTCGTGCAAACTCTGATTTGAAATTTCCTAGAAAAGAACGGAGTATGCGTAAAGTACCGTGAACTTGAATCTAATCAATAAAAAATTCACAAAGTGTTAACACGCCGGATTCATCTTGTATGGCAGGTACACACTGTATTTCTTAACTTGCAACAGTATTTCACACATAGAGAACACAGATCGTGTAAACAGCCTTATTTACGGCCTATATTAATTAATACAGTCGAACTTCGGTTATTCGAAGTCGTCGGGACCACCAATTAACTTCGAACAATCCATGGGGTTGGAATAATCAAAATTGCCTTCACTTACAAAATTTTCCGACTAGGAGAACGCCATTTTGAATTACGTAATTATCTGCGGTTTTGCGCAAAGGGCCATCTATATACCATAATATATTATATATAATACATATAATATACATATAAAACATAATATACATATACCACGATTAAACATAGGAAAAGTTTATTGTTGGAAAAGAATGAATCAGCGAAACATCTTTCTTTTTCAAAATTTATGTATGTATGGTAGTATGCGTCAGCAAAAGGCAACATACATTACATAATCATTATGGTTACAATCAGATAGTATTAAATCACATAGTATTAAATTGTAGCTTAGCTGTGTATCCCCCAATTGCAGGATCTTTCTCCAGATTGCACAACCAATATATCAATAGCTGTGCTTGCCATTTCTCAATTGAGGTTAAGATGATTAACAGTATCTAATCGGCCAGCATTTTTACCTACCCACCCTGACTGTTTGCGATACCGCCGTGAGACAAAATCAATCCTAAAATAGTAGTAATGATAGTAAAACTTATAAACACGTCACATCCAATTAGCAACTTCAACCAAACAATTAACGAAGCCAAACATCGATGTTACAGGAGTAACCTCCACTTGCAGTTTGACTGGTGACAATACACAATTGATCGGCAAATTGAGTTAGTGCTGCTGATCTATAATCCAGTTTGTTGGAATAAAACAAAAAGAATGTATGTATGCAAAATTTGGCTATATCTATCTTTTCAGGAGATGTAACTTGCATAAACAATGAGAAAGTTGTTTTTTCCGTTCGTGACAATAGTATTCCCAGCAATACGAACGTCTTGGAATTCTGACAGGAAATGAGGGCTAAAAACTGTCACGATGAACTTATTAATATATATATATATCCTGCAGTGTCCCGCCTTTAAGCTCATTAAATTAATATATTCTAGATTGATTATGTTTAATCTGGTAAAAAACCGGTTATTTCAATAGCTTAGCAGCTGTCAGTAAACGTTTCTTTCTTCAGTGGAACATTTGTTGCTATTATATCAAACATATTAATTAGAAACGCGATGGCAATTGGTATAACGTTTCATCATAAATATTATTCAACACATCTGTATACATTTCCTTACCTCAATTTGAAAAAGAAAACGCGCATCATTGTGGCAGTAGTTAAAAAGTTTTCGCTCTTTCACAAAGTTCTAAACGTTAAAAAAATGGACCGACTTATTGGTTTATGTTTGAACTCGATATTTTTGTAAATATGCTTACAGAAGTAAAAGAAAAGTGTTGTTTAAAAGATATAAAAATACAGTTAAAGTAAATAAACTATCGGTCCAATTGTATAAATTTAAAAAGTCATAGTCGTGTGACTGTAATATCATAATTATGGTGTTTAAACTTCAATAGCATTTAAATTAAGTGAAACAATCTTTAAAGGCGTACATTAAAATAAAGCGTACATTTTCCTTAAGCATATACTCGTATCAATTGAAATTCGACAAACGTTCATTCTTCAGAGAAGGATAAAATCTAAGGTTGTATGTCTTTTTACAATAGACTAATATGCTATGACAATCGCAACATGTACTATCATTTAAAATAGCACTCAACAAAGGTTTCAACTTCCTTTTAACATCTTCACCTAAAAATAGTTTATGGAAAGTGCCACTGATGGAACTGCTTCTGTTAATTGATCTAATATTACACATCTTTTGCTAAGGCTGCATCAGAAGAGGAATGCGTAGGTTTTGTTTAAACGACAATCAGTTCGTTCAAACTAGTTGAAAGGAAAGAAAACAATCATATAAAGATAGTTTCTCCTTTATTAAATGAATGTAACTTATTGAGGGAAAGCATTTTACACTTATTTTGTGCTGTGTTGGATATAAGATAAATTATAATATGCATTTAAAACAAGACGAAAATAGAAACAACAAGCAAATAATTGACCGAGACGGTGTCCACACATATGACCCTAGCCAGTTGATCGCTATGTAAATGCATTTAGAATTTTACAAGCATACAGATTATTTTCTAAATCTTAACTGTAGACTTTTTTTCCAGTGGTTCAAAAAAAATCAAATGATAAATTATGAATTATAGATATTGGGGAATATAGAGTTACAAATACAAAGTTATATACAATGTACTTGTACACATATATACAAACTGACTTAGATAGTTTTGCGTTGATGTTATTAACTTGTGTTGCCTAGTGTGTTACCTAGGAACTCAGCATAATATTTAATCATAAGTGCTGTGATTTTCATGAGCGTGCTCTTGTGAAAACGCAATGAGACATGTTCAATCTCATCTAATTGCCAAAAAATGAACGCGCTCAGGTTTTGTACATGCGTATCAGGTTTTAACAAATGATACAATTTATATGGATTTTTTATACCTTCTTAGAGATTGGTTAATTTCGAAAAACCGGTGGACATCTCGTAATGTTGACTGGAATTATTTAAAGGCCTTTAGCTCATGAGACCGCGTGTACAGAACAAAATGACGGAGAAATTTGCATCCCCAAAGATTCAATGAATTATTGCTTTGATAATACTTAAACTTTAGGCTGTACGTTTTATGAAGCAGTTAACCAACACGTGTTTGCTTTTGATATTTACTAAATTGTTTATAGTGTCTGTTTAATACTGTACACTTTAACCCGACATTATTAATCAAGCTATGTTCAAATGTGAAGTATCACAAAATCTGAATGTGAAATGCAGGCAGTGATTAAGGAAATGTTGGTTCAAAGGTATAAACGTATACTTGTTCATACGTATGAGAGTAGTCATTAGTTCTACTGGCTTCATTATTAATTATCTGATTATCCTGATATTCGATTTTTTTTTAAATGAAGAACGTGAGCAAAGTGTGATGAACGCTTAAAATCGGCCAGTTTTAAGTAGTCGCGGTGCTGTCTGAAATATGCTAATGGTCATGTTTGTGCTTGAAGTCATTTAAAATAAAACATTTCCACCCCTGGTGCGACTTTTTTTTTCTAAATAAAAGTGTTTTCGAATTGTGTTTTCATAATGATACATGAACTGCTTTAAAATATTTAGGCGCAAATCAAATACATTTTATATTAACAAAATGGCATCATGATTTTACACGCTGTTTTTAAACCTAATAAAATATTTAAATATGTATAAAATATAAATAATCAATCAATTAATAAATCCATGAATTAAAACCTGCAATACAGACTCAGCATGATAGTACAATATCTTTATTCCAAATACAGCCCTTTAACGACATTGTCTATATTAACGCTGATAGAAGCCTATTCTAAAACCATGACAGAATAATATTTCTCTGGAATAATGAATAAGCTTATAAAAATGCGTGAGAGAAGCTAGTATCGCTGGTAGAATCCCCTAATGATTGCCTAGCATACAAAACCATTTCGTAAATGACACTATCTGTCATATGTATGTATACTACAATGTAGAGTCGCAATAAAATGAGCATTGTTAACCTTGTTCATTTGCTTGAAAAGATATACATAGAAAAGCATCGCATCTGTGTATAAAATGGAAAAAAAAAGATCGTAGGCGTAGCGACAAGTAAAATACTTATTAATTTTGTTTTGTTACTCGCTCTTAAGATTTACATGCTTTAACTTATTATAATAATACAATTCAAATCAGACACCGTATACAGCATGCATCATTGCATGTTGACATTTCATTACATAAAACAAAAGCGTAAGCAAAGATACACAACAGACACAAGAGCTCAGTCGTTAAATTTCTACCATCTGCCAACATAATCCACCGTTTAAAATGATTTATATGCACTAGTAATTAGAATGTATGCAACATATCGCGGGATGAGATGAAGATTTTATCAAGGATTCGGGATTTAAGAAGCTAATTTACCTCGTATTTTTATTATATTTCCGCATATAAAGAATAGAAATTTTCCTGAGGACATCATCAATTTCCAAAATGTTCCCAATGTATGCGCAGTATCAAGCTAAACACTGTTTTCAGAACAAGGAGGATAAATGCATTAAATCGTTATCTTATTTTTTTCTTTAGAAAACAGATTATCTTTGGTAAAGCGTTGTGTTCCATTGAGAAAGGTTAGCTTTATTTATGGTTTTCAAGTGAGTAATTGCCGAGCGAGGACGAAAACTGGCGTATATTATAACTATTTTCATGATAAAAAAAATTGTTTTAGTGTCTGTCGTAGACATTAACCTAAATGTCTAGTACACATATTCCCTGCAGAGTACGTGAAAGAATGTCACAGACAACAGACAGCCAGCAATAAATAACTGACATTAAACCATACGTTCATTATAAAAGCATTTCAATTGTTTCTTTTAAAACATGTGCTGAGAGAAGATAATATTAAATTTACCCAGCACTTACACGCCTGCCATGTAATGGTTACCGCCCCGACATACTCCAAACCCTGAAAAGGCACAGTACAATGGTTTTCACATGATAGCCGAATGTAAAAGTAAGAACAAATCTGTGAGGATTCATTTTACTAAAAGGGCACGCTCAATAGTTACCGCCTTGGAACGGCCAGTAGGCAGAAAGGAACTACCGGGGTGCTTAAACAAGGGTTTCTCAAGTGCAAGCAATGACTTGTACTGCACTTATTAGACGGTTATAAAACTATCTTAAGTACATAACGCACATAGTGAAAATGTGAAAACATATGAGATATACACTACATGTATAGATTAAACTAACTAATCTAAGTATATGAGCCCATTTTTAAAACACCAAGTATACTACGTTTATGAATAACAACGACATTGATGCAGTTAACCAAGAAACGTTTCCGTCTCTAGCGCACACATACGAGTTCTGTCCTTAATTAGAATGTATGCATAGAAAGTGTCGTTTTAGATTTGTTTTAATGCATGTCATTATAGTTAGGTTAGCCTCAGAGATTGTTTTAAACTCTCGTCATTTACATTGTGGGCCAATGCAAGAAGTAAAATCTCGTACATTCAATACATACCACATTTAAAGTCAGCCAGCACATTTTTGCAAGGTGACCCATCGAATATAGTAGATAATTTAATTCCTAAAACAATTCTTATTGCCTAAGACACGTCAGGAAAATTATTTTATATATTGGTAGCGACTAACAACCTGACAACCAAATATTGCGAGTAAATTCCATATTCTTTTTTTGACGTATGGGTCTGATATGATTTCCGCGATATGACCGTTTCTTTTCCCTATGGCTTCTTCAAAGACGTGACCCAATTACCGACAATCATTACTTGTTTGTCACAGGTATAGTTTCTGGCGCAATGGGAAAATTAATTTGAAGGGCAAAAATTAAGAAACAGATAAGGCCATTTTAAATCTATATCTGCTAGACTGTTGATAACGTATGCATGTATATTCATGAAGGATTATGCAGGTTGGCTATGTGAAAATAACACTAAGTCATTTAAATGACAAAAGAACACACCCAAAGACAAGCTTATTGGATTAAAAAGGGAAATATTTAAATTTACCGCTACTTCTACTTTAATTCACACAAAAAACCATTAAAACAACAGGGACTCACATAATCTGACATTTTAACAGTTGTTTCTATTGTTGCAAGCTACAAATTCGTATTTTTATTGATTTTATTACTTTTCCTAAACAGTTTTAATCATGTGCCTGTATTTCATTTTGTTTCAGATTTGTGCATGCTTTTGAATTGTAAATGTGTATATTTTGATAAAAAAAGCTTTTATATATTTTTGTGTTTACAAATATTCGATATCATTGTTAAATAGAACTTCGGAAGGTCGCGATGAACTGTCCAATTAGCTAAGTTGGTTAAGCCGCCGCCACACTTAAATTTTCAATCCTGCAGATCACAGATCGAGACCTCACTCATCCCCTATTTTTAATTGCCTTGGTTGCTCTGTTTACCAATTTTTATATCATGGACATTTTTGGGATGATCACAAGCATAATTTCGCTATAAATGAGTATCGTTCACGTAAACATTCCCGATCGCGTCGTCAAAAAAGTAGTCTGGTTTAGAACAGGTGGGCGAATATCAGTTGATAAAGCTCATCTTTATCACACGGGTTATATCAACCAATATTTACAGAGATGGCGGGATAAATTACACATATTACACAAGATGGAGCAGACTAAACAGCAACCGACTGAACAAGAAGAACCTACTGGGTTATTACTGATACTTACAAAAGCAACTTACCCCTAAGTGCGATTAGCTGGTAGAAACCCATTTAAATTATCACAAAAACTTTTTGAAAAAGACTGTTTCAGTCGCAGTATAGTAAAACGCTAGATAAACGCTACATTTAACAGGAATCTATGGTGCAATCGGTATATCATAGGTTAAACAAGAGGTCACGGATTTTAATCATACAAAATCCATGACTTTTTATATTGATTGTCATAAAATTTTTGTCATTTATATTTTTCTGACTGGCTTACGTATTTCCATATTTTACATCACTATTAGAATACATTTTCTAGTTTCATTTTAAACCAGAGTTAATTTCAGAAGGTACAATAGTGTGACCGCGACTGTCAGTATGACATTGAACTGTAAATGGTGATATATCAATAAGATAACAAGTTGAAATTCAAAAAGCGTATCCCAGGTACAGGTGTGACGATATGATAAAACAAAGGTATGCACACTGCTTCGTTGCATGGTGGTTATAAGCCTGAGCATTTTAAGTAAATCTTTTGATTTTTTTATGTAAACCTCTCATCGAAATTTATCTTGGTTCTGACAATAAAGAAAATTATTGAACATAACTGTAATATTTCAAAAACAAAACAGTGTCCCTTTTAAACTTTCTTTTGACTGTAAAAGGCTTTTAATGCACGAATACACTACCGAATCGAATAAGAAATACCTCACTTGCGTTTTCTTTTTTTTCGTGGGGTGGGGGTGGGATGTGTGGGCGGATTTTGATCGTTGCTGTTACCTTCCTTAAACAGTTTTATTGTCACATCTGTTATTTGTAATCTGATTTGTAGTACAATACAGAATAAAAAGTCAAATCTGTTTTAATTTTTTAAAATCAAGTCTTAACTGGACAACTTCGACAGAGACGTTATAGAAATGTTAGAAAAAAATATTTCACTTACATGTAATTGAAATATCTGCGTCGTTTTTACATTTATTTATATTGCAAGTAACTAACCTTGGTAGTGATATAGACAAAATATTCAAATGGGTACCAGAGTCAATTAGGAAACAAGATTCCCTTGACCTAAACAATTGTGTAAATGAGACATAACCTTTAGAAAATGGTGAAGTTCATTTAAGTACTACTAAGAATATATTTAAACGTAACATAGGTATATACCGTGCGTCTTCAAGCGGGTAAGGTTTCAAGATGTATGATTTAAAGTGCCTCTACATCGCCAATGAGTCGTTGGAAGAGATTATCCGTACAAATAAAAGCAATAAATTTAGAGGCAAGAGTGTTGCTAATAAGAATATATGACAAAGTCCTATGAGCATTGCAAGCATATACCAAACTCCGAAAAGGCACAGAACAAAGGTATTTCACATGCAAGCCAAGCGAAAAGTAAGAACAAATTTGCGATGAGTCATTTAAGGAAAAGAGCAAACCCGACAGTCACCGCCTTGGAACAGTCAGTCGGCAATATGAACCGACTGGGGTGCTTAAACAAGTTTTCCAGAGCTCTAACCTCGCACTTCCTGGCGAGTTTCTCTAATGCAAGCTCATTTCTTAAGCTCAAATGTCTAAAACACTTTGTACAGTTAGACAACAAGAACAGTAAAAAAGGAAAAGTATTATCAATGGGAACAAACAACAAATATCGTCATTCATTTGTCTTCTCAAAACTTGTATGTCCAAGTGTGTACTGTAGCTTTTTGAGAGATTGCCATAATTGAATGAGTATTGAATAATTGAATACGACTTCCTGACCGGCAGATACTAATGATGCCATTTTTCCATGACAATACGGTATGATTACATATGATATTCTTGTCAAGTATTCCGGTTACAGTACATGATTGAGCTTTCATTTCAGATTCTTAAATTAATAAATAAAAGCACAAAATATCTATAGACTCACATACTCATCTCAAGTATCACCAGCGATCAAAACGCCAAGTATTATAGACAAACATATAATCCACTGTTTTCCATTCTTTCTTATTTCGCCAATGCTGTACGCAAACTTTAGAAGAAATTTGCCCCTTGAATCTTTTTGTCATAACAGGAAATTATATCAATTTGTTGTTATTATGTAAGTTAACTTAATCAGAAATGACCAGTTAGCATGTAATCAGATAAAACAATAGCAATTTAACAGCGATTAGCTGCAACCTTGCCATCCAATTTCCTGCATAAATATCTAATCTACTTTGATGAGTACTCGTGTCTACTTTTTACAATCTTCTTACTGTTAGTGGGACGATAAACCCAATAAACAACAATATTCTTAACAGTATATATTCTATTTTACAATAACCTTTCAATGGCATGTTTTTTTTCTAAATATGAAGGACAGCAACAAATACAACAAATCCATTCATTATTTTTAAGTTTTAAATTTTGATAAGGTTCCCGATAAATTCATATGTCACAGTGGCATTTTAACAAAATGCCATATGCCATATTAAAACCTTTCCTTTACTTGCATTACAAAGTTTATCCAATTCCCAATTATGTTTGTATGAATCAACAACAATGTTACACATTTGGTTCTTTATAATGTGCTGACAATGGTTTCGCTATTACATACACTTTATTAAACAACAAACCACTACATAACATATAATTTATGATATTAGTGTTCAGAATAATTTCCTGTTGTAGATTAACATTGAGTGCAGTAAAAGTATTGAGATGCAGTCTTACATTTTAGGGACCGAGCTTTGTATTTTACAGAAGGATGCCTGGATAATCACGTATCAATAACAAACGAGCCGTCCTCGGTGAAATATAATTGATCTCTTCATGTTTTTATGTTATAATAAAGTCATGGTCTACTGCTCGTTGAACCGTTTACCTCTTGCTAATTGGGTGTATCCATCAATGCCGCAATATTGCAGCCGACATACGGCGTAGGTAAGTGCTACATCCATGGCAATGTATCACCTAGCTGGAGAGGAAATTACAGACGATCTTACCAGGGTTCAAACCACGGACCCCGTGTTCCGGTGTCCTACGTTATGCAGATAGAGTCAAACAGTCAAACAGTCAAACAGTTAAAACAAACATCAGTTTGCTTGTTGAACTAATGGAATAAAGATAAGCTTATTAGCTAAGCAAGATTACACTGAACTAACTGTCGTCAATGGTGCTCATTAGGGTAAACTATATATAGTTATTGAAAATCTCATTGGGGTAAACTATAAATAGTTATTGAAAATATGCAAATTTGCCTTATGGTAGGGTAATTTCAAATTTCTATGTATAATAAATATTCATGCAAAAATTGCCATTAAAGATTGTTTTTACTTTTTAATATGTAGTTAAGATGGAAAATGTTTTCAAAATTGCGCCAAGTAAGACGTAAAGCAAATGACAGTAGTTTGAAATTCTATCTTAATTTACTTTTAAGTTAGTCTTTCATTACTTATCTAGGTAGCATTAAACAGCTGATTATTGGACATATGCGTTGTTAATCGTATATCGTTATAATCGTTAATCAGCCGTGACTGAAGCGCAAGAATAGAATACATAACCCTTAACTTGACATGTTTTGGGTGAATTATTAATGTTTATATGTACATCATTGCTTATAAGATTGAGTATCTTTTCTACTCGAAATGTTAAATAGAAGAAATATATGTTTACATTTTTTCATACATGTTTCCATACATTATATGATCATAGATTACTTATTCTGTTCATTCAAACAGTGTATATAATTTGTTTATTTATTGACTACATTTTATTTAATTGTTTCATATTATTTGCGTCGATTATTAAAATGTTGCCGTCATTTTGTTATCGTGACGAAGAATTGTAAATGTACTGGCTATTTGATAAAACGCCTCACTCACTTGCACATGATCATACTTTATGAATTATGAATTTATAAATTGATATTTTTAAATATTTTTAAGAATCACAAACTTTTCCCTTGCATATTTTTGGAACAAACTTGTTGAACATACGTTACATATGAGTCTACCATTTTGAAATATTTGACCTTGTGGCAGTCGCATTTTAGGACACTGCTTACGTCACTTCTTACGTCACCTATGTATGGCATCTTTCCCGCCATGCGAGATTTATTTATAGACGCCCCCAAAAAATCAGAAATGTTTAAATTTGCGATGCAACTGTGACATTCCCGAATATTCTAAGCTATTGTAAAAGTGGTTGTTTTCTTGTTACGTGTGAGACCAAATATGACCTTCATTACTTACATTACAGCTGTGAATATATTATCGTAACAAGCATTTTAAAATAACAGTGTAAGGATTTACTTTGGAATTACAACAAGTGTGTTTTGTTATTGACGATATCGCCATCGTTAAAATTACTATGGATTTAAAAAAAAAGAATTATCCATTAGTAAGGGGACTTTTGAATTATGTCTTGGATCAGCATAGACTTTATGGTTTATTGTTAAATTTGCGCGAATGAGCGCAACGCATGCTTATTTGCTATTGCCTAGAGCATGCATTTAAATGGATTATGTAGTTAACAACGTTAATTTATGTATTCATGAGAAACAATACTTCGACATTTAACATGTAAACGTCACTGTGATTGTAGTTTTCGCCTTATTTGCAAGCAGTCATATGCGAAGTACTAAAGTCTTGATCATAAGGACGACAGTACAATATTTACTTATGTATAAATCAATATCGCTTAGAGATCTATAAAAAATGTACACATAGCACGCTTTTCTTTTTATTTTAAAATCGCGCTTAAAATATCAACTAAATATTTATAATATATTTATTTTACCTTCACACGACTGTTTTAAAGAAAAAATATGATAATACTATTTTAATGTATTAATTAAACTATTACATACTTTTATTAATGCTGCCAAATGACAGAATTCATAAACAATTGGAAAATAAATGTTAAAAGGTCAAATAAAAATCTCATTTAAAAGCTTTGTTTCCAAATGCAATGTATTTTAACAAGTTTTCAATTTCCAGTCTTTTCAAATCGGTAATAAGTTTCAAATGATATCGCAATGGGCAAAGTACAATTAGAATAAACACATGAATAGGTTGAGAGGCTGCATGTTAAATCGTGGCGTACATCTCATTTATAAACCAGACTTCTAAACCAGCACTGTCTTACCATACTCTCTACATAGCCACGTCAGTGATAATCAATCAATGGAGCAGTATTGTACGATACATGAGGGGGTCTTTATCAGAGAATCTATTTGCAGCATTGTAACAGTTCGGTAAAAATAAATGTGGTTGAACATTATTCATAAGCGATCAATTAAAACCCAGCTTTGAAATGTCCGTACTTAATCTTCTCCTTTTTTGTCTACACTTCTTACAGAACATAGTAGATTTAAAGTTAAAAATGGAATCCTTATGAACAGGAACATCAAGGAAATTGTAGAAGCTTTCTACATAGGACGACTCCTTTGCTGAAGTTGTCATTGATTCGGTAAAAACACTTTGCTATTGTTTGCAGAGACATATATAAAAGAATATTGCTATAGAGGTACCGGCCATGTACAATAATAAGTACATTTACAAACATTTCTTGCATGCTTAAGACTTATTTCTAGATGAGGTAAACTGTTAAAGCAAGTATCATAACTTGTTGGTGCTATGATGTGGCCAGAACTAATCGAAATACAGCCAGAAATAGTCGGTTCACTTGTAAAGTCCTGATTAATTGCCATATAATGTCTGATTTTAGTCATGTCAGATTCAAATTTATTTCCTGACAACGTGATGGCACAACAATACGCGAAAAATTCCAACAAAGGAAAAGGCTAATTGAGTAAATTAAGCTTCTGTAAAATGATCAGAAAAATACATTATAAAATATGTTTGTCGTGTAATAAAATGTCATACTCTTTGATGATTTGAAAGAAATATAGATATATTCCCTAACGAACATTTTAATTTTGTACTTAATTATGATGTTACAAATACTAGTGTTAAACAAATATGTTATACTTTTATATAGTAATTAAGAATCTCATATCAAAATGAAGTGAAGCCGTTTTGACAAATTAACCAGTAACTGTTTGCTAACGAGCATGATGTACAGTAATACGTCTATGTACAATAGAAGATAAGTATTATGAACCTAAACTAGCAATGTGTACAGTTTTGCCTAATAACGGTTGTCCTAATTAGAAAACTGTCCTTCTGAGCAAAACACTGTGATTATTTGCGACATATCACACAAATCCCAGACAATAATTGCCCATATGTTCATCTGAGTTGAGTGATCAGTTTGATTGTTACAATATTATAAATACATTTTCCAGATGTATTATTTCTTAGCATAAAATGGTTTTTGAATGCGGATGACCATACCTGTTTACTATGTGGAACTCGTGTTTATGCTGTAATACCAGGGCATTGTAGACTGTGCCATTATACAATACACAGAAGACCACCACATCAACTCACAAAGCCGCTAGCCATGCATGTTCATAGAGCAAATTGTAAGTTCCTTAGTTCGAATAAAGATAAACAACCAGCCAGTAAACAGACATCAAAAAGATGAAAAGAAACAATGTTGCACCCAAAATATTCCGTGCTTGTTTGCCTACCTTTATTATTTTAGTGGACAACGTGACATGTTTTTAAATGTGACTTTATCACAAAGAAGTTGTTATTGGACAATGCAAACAATCACGTAAGTTCGTCCTGTTAGATGTCTTGCCGTCTGGCTTATTCAAGGCGGTATTCTGATCATTCCTTCTTCGTGCAACTTATTGACCTTATGTTTCTATGTCACTGTTATATCTAACTTTATAATTGCACGAAGAGCTCATTTTTTAAATATTATTGAAAATGAAAACGAACAAATATGTGTATTTTACAATTTCTAAGATTATTAAGACCCGTCAATATATTGCTTTGGATGCAAAGAAAATGCATGTCCCTCCATCGCATGCTTATTCTCGTCTTAAAATATGGCATGAGTACGACTGATAGCTTTTTTTTCTTCATTTTTCTAAACACTGTTTCAATGCAGTTATGATTATAATTTCTATATTCCGTTATTCATTCTAATTGCTTTTGTAAAATCGAAGGTTTTACTTATTGGCAGAACTATTCATAGACTTATTGGTGTCGCACGTCCTGATAAATCTGTTAACACTGCTATTGTATTGGAACATAGATTATATTTTGGGTTGTAAGGAAACGTTTGGCAATTTAAATATTTTATATTAAATACACGATTATTAATAATGTCCTCTTTCCTCTGAGGAAAACATGTACGAAGCATCCACAATCTAGGTTATGATATATGGGGAAAAAAAACTTTTCTCATGGGCTTGACTGTACTGCCAGATAGCCTGTTGTCCCTGCTCAACCAATTATCAGTCGAACAAAAATATCCACATGAATTGTATTCCAAAAGGCTTGACTTGTTAGCACAAAGAAACTCATTTCTTTTGAAAAGACAAATGTATATTCATATATGTTTAACATGTGTATGCGTTGATCTTTTCTGTTTTCTGTTGGTATCCTAAGAGACTCTGTGACCAAAAGAAGAAAGAGTTTCGTCATATTTTTTGTCATTTTAGTTTGTTCATTATTAGGCACACATAAGAAAGTGCACATGGAGACTATGTCTATTTTGAAAAGATACTTTCATCTTTGTCGTGTGTTAGATATAACACATTTATTTCTAACTTCTCTTAATAATTATATACTAAAAAGAGTAATCATAATTTATTCCAACTTGAGCATATTTTATTTAATCCCAGCTTTTGTTATCGTTATTGGTCATAAACCAATGGTAAAGTGAGCAAACGCATTGCAAACACAAATATATGATATGTTTATTTGTTGTGAATAATGCTTGCGATAACCAGGTTATCATAATGAGTACATTGTTATTACTTCTAGTACATCATGGACAGAAAGCGGAGAAAAAATTGTGGTAAAGGGATAGACTGAATCTCATTTGTGGTGATTAGTCTGTGAATAACTTTTTTTCGCCTGCAGAAAATGCCAAGTCGACCTATTTGACACTTGATATTCAAGTTTTGTGGTATAAGTAAAATTGTAAATTGTAATAAATTAATAATTCTATACGATTTTTATATTGCTATTAAGCATCTACTCTTATATGCCCAACTTGAAATGCGTTTTACTATCTAAAAGCAATACATATGGTTAATAAATTTTCACAGTTTTGGTTATCTTATACAATATGATTTGTTGTATATTTTATACAAGAATTCAATTTTCATAAAGTCATGCATGTATAAAAACAGTTAATGTAACGTCACGCTTACTTGACGCCATCTTTACTATAGATACGCCTTTCTTTGCTCAAACGGTCCATTAGGTACTCACTTGTACTTTATTAAAAAGAAGAATGTCCAAATGGAATCTACTGAACAAAACTCTCAAACAACTCAGACAAATTTATGTTATTGGTATTGTTAATAATGTAAACCCTGGTTATGATCCACCACGTACGACATCCTATGTTACACTTTGATTGGATTGGCCTAAATCAATCCAAAGTTGTAAATGCAAGAGTACATAGCTTTAAAGATATTAAAATGTTTTACATGTTGCAAAATGAGGTACACTTTTTTGTTGTTTTTCTCTAAATACGTCCCCGTGTATGCCTTGCTCCTTCCTTTATAATGTAAACTGAAATTATTGTTATTGTTATTAGTTTTAAGGACACCGTTTTTGATAACATGTGGATAAAGTACGAGCGAAGAGCTCCGAAAACCTTGTTACCCACCATTATTTATTGTCCATTTGCCGAATGAAGGTTTAAATTTGTTACTTGTTATTGCTGTAATGTATTGCTCTATTGTGGCTTTGTGAATGGGGCAGTATTGGAATTTATAAACACAATCCCTTCGTAAGGACAGAGGAAATACGGTGAATGCACCATTAATATATGTCAGAAATTGTATCTTATAATAAATGACAATTAATTAGACTCTCTTGGCCTGACGATCGTGAGGACATGGTAATATTTTAAAGTAGTGTTAATAAACCTTCAGACAGAAAGAGATATTACTTAATTTGAATGATTGTATATCCGTGATATGTTAAATAAGTTAATCATGAAGGGTTCATATTTTATTTGTATTTGTTCTTGTACTTCATCACATTAACAATTTATACTTGCGATTCTTATTTTAAAGACGACCGATACACAAGAACCGAAAGAGCGAAAAATGTGCCGTTTGTTATCTGTTCTTTTTCCGTTTGGACAGGAATGTAAAGAATACAGTCATATGTGTATTTAAAGCGTATTGATTTGTTCAATAACTGATGTCCGATTGTAAGCATGTATAGTTGAGTACAAAATTGCAATATTTATACCAATTATTTTTATTGGACTTTCCATTGCCATTCCCAGAAAAAAACACATTGACTGGACTGCAACTGATTTGTTGGGACAAAGGTACATGTACACGGTAAGCATTATATACAGCTGTTTATACTGTCATTTTGGTAAATAAAAAAGCTGCTTCCAATATATAAAGTTCATTTATCGAATGGCAAATGTCGCACATGACTATATAGCATTCCTTACATCGTTGCCTACATTTGAAAGTAATAACGATAAAAAATGAAGCAAAAATAATACAACAGCAAGGTATAAAAGAACTATTTAAGATAATGTTATCACAAGAAGTTATTAGATAAGTGAAGTCACTTCCATAAAGCCGATTACTTCCTACATGAACTAGAACATTTTTACCTCACTTTATTATGCATGTCTACGTCTTTTATTATTGCAACGAGTTAACGAATTAATGTTTGAATTTACTACTACAAAAAGGACCTAGTCGAAAAAATAGCCGATTTAAAAATATATTTTACCCAAACAAGTAGTTAAAACCCTCTTTGTTGATATATTGTCATTATTATGTGATAATGTAACTTGCATGCAACCTCTAAATGAAAACAATTAGTTTCAAAGACCAAGTTTCAGCTTGCACATTTTAAGAAATAGACTTAGCAAAAGAATCAGCAGGATAATATTTTACATGTCTTATAAGCGTATGAAATAAAACAAAATTGTCTTTTATTTTATGTTTGGAAATATCTTTCTTTACATTACATCTCTGTAAAAAAGCATGTATAATATCATTCATGTATAGGTAAATAAGAAAATCTCCTACAAGAATTACCATAGATATTCAAATCTGAACTTCCTTTAGATAAAGGCAAACAAAAAACACAGAAACGAGACATAAAACACAAAATGAACTTTTTTATATTGTGATTCATTGTACAAATATGCACGATACGGTAGTGAAAAATATTCTGTGATATATTGATTCAAGAACGAAGATATTTGTCGAGGGAATGGCAATCACCCAGAAAACATTAGAGGCACCTTTTCAATAAAGTTAAGACTCTAGTATAGAATCTTACTAATACTCATGGATTTTGTCATTACCTGACTGGTACTCTTGTGTCGTTATAATTTGACACTATTGGCATATGTACTATGTTCCCATTGATAATTTCATTTTAATCATAAGGGCCTTTTAACAATAGATTCATCAGACTTCTACAGCTTGATAGAATTGGCAATTTAGTAATAATGGCCGCCAAAATCTCCACTCAAAGTTACAATCTGCTATGTATATGTCCATATTCATTTCTATCAAGAAGATATCTTGTAGACTATACAATAGATGTAGCACTTATTTCTTTACTTTAAGACAATATGATGTTGTGACATGCGTTATCTTCAACAGTTCAAAATATTCAACTGTTCGCAAGATTCGATTGTATGTCTTTGTGTATGTGCTTGAGCATGTGCGTTAATAAATGCCTGTGTGGACTTGTAAGTGCGTGCGTGCGTGCGAATGTGTGTGTGTGTGTGTGTGTGTGTGTTTGTGTGTGTTTGTTTTATTAATTCAAAACAAACGCTACTAACAAAACGAATAAAAACATATAACTACAACCACAAAATAACTTTGAAACTGGATTAATGCATATCATTGATTTGTGTACAAAAAGTATTTCAACGAAAAGATCCTTGAATATTGCAATACATATTCAATTTAAAAAAAAAGTTAAAGACAAATGTATGCACATGCCAGTTAAAGTTAGAATTTAAAACTAAAGCAACCAGAGGCGCATTTGGGCGGTGTTAGGTTTAAACTAAAAGAAAAACAGATCTATTTAAAGTAAGACAGTCAAATAGTGAACTAAGCTTAGATCTTTGTAATTGAGTTATGAAATACAAAAAGCTCGTGACATCATGAAGGAATAGTGTTCTCATTGTTTTGGGGTGTGATAAGAATCTTTTTTTCGGATTATCAAAGAAAGTATATAATTGGACCAAGGATAAATATCACTAGAAAAGATATATTAATATGTGTGGCACCTTCTATGTGTATATGGAATTAAGTACCAAAGTCCAATGTGTATCAAAGGAAAATACACTAACCAATCCTTATATTGTGAATGAAATAACAAAACAAATACATGTACATCTACTGAGAGATTTTATGAACGACACATTGCATGTTACATTGGTGTAATCAAGTCTACGAGAAAATGTCAAAGTCCTGTTAGTTTTGCAACATATTAATCTGTATATGCCAATTATATTAATTGGTTCCATAATTACCTTTTAAATTTAGTAATGGCACACTAATTGCTTTTCTTTTATCAATAACGAATATTTTCCTACAACTAATTATTTTGTTGTTTCCAAGATCAGAATTGATCATAATGGAAATAATTTCATGATTCTAAGCCTTTTTTATCTTTTGGTAATTTATGAAGATATCCCACTCTCTTCGTCAGCACTGATGTATATGTTGTTGCTGGTCATTTATATTCATTCTGTCACATGACCAGAGAAGAGGTGTGTACACGAAGAGAATGTTTATGCCTTCATCTCTGTTTAATGATAGCCGCCGTTGCTTTAGTTCAATACCTCTTCTTTCCTTTAGTTTATCAGTCTGATATTTTACTCTCAAAATCATACACCTGATTGAACTAAACGGTTCCTGATTCCTGTTAATGGTTCTTAAAATCACTTATAACCACTGTGGTTCTACACATGTACGTAATACGGTATACCAATATTCATTTTTCTGTCGATGCATTTTCAGTTCTCATTTTTAGAGGTGGGTGGGGCACCCGAAAGATTAATTCATTTTTTGCACGCAGGGCTGTCTTTACGTGTTCAATGGCCTCTTTCTTGTCCTTAACTGTAGTAACTAAAGAATTTCCTCGATACCAACAATCTATCTTTTATGTTCAAGTTGGATTTAGAATTAAAGCTGAGATATTCGGTGTGTGTGCGTGCTTCCAATATGCAGTCAGTTTTATTGAGCCAACATCCTCTACATGAATACATGTGTAGAAGAATGAGACCTTCCTAGTTTATTCTTGCTCGGATGTAATCATAACCTTTTTACTAATATAAAAATCTCATGTGTTCTAATTCTATTCATATCTCAAGACGTTTTAGGTCTGTTTGTTTGTTGTTGTTTTTGTTGTTGTTTTGTGTGTGTGTTGTTATTTCTATCAATAACTATTTGTAATAAGAGTAAGTTTCGTTTATATTAATGTAACGGGTTTTAAAAAAATCGTAAGAAATCTCCCCGTGCATGTAATCTATGTTGTCATTTTATTCATCCTATAAGGGTTGTTACGTGTATTTCCTTTGATGGACATTGAACTTTGGTTCTTCCATTCCATCAGGATGCTACAACCATTTATTCGTCTCAGGCCATGTTTGTACATGATTCAGAAAGTTAATTTAATTTATAGTCAACCATTTTTGTGTAGTTTTTCAGATTGAAATAATACCATATTCTTTTCTAAACACTATGTGGACATTATTTTTCAATGACGTCACTACTTTCGTCATAACGTATAGAAAATATCAGCGCATGGACATTTTGTACTCAAATAGATCGTTTTTCTTTTTATTGCTTGCATTTGAGAAACTCGTCAGGAAGTGCGAGGTCAGAGCTCTGTAAAACCGGTTTAAGCACCCCAGTCGGTTCATTTTGCCGACTGACCGTTCCAAGGCGGTAAGTGTCGGGTTTGCTCTTTTCGTCAAATGACTCAACACAAATTTGTACTTACTTTTCGCTTGGCTTGCATGTGAAATACCTTTGTTCTGTGCCTTTTCGGAGTTTGGTATATGTTGCAATGCTCATAGGACTTTGTCATATATTCTTATTCATGATCACACCAATGTTACTTGTGCAGTGTGGCGGTCGTAAAAAATCTCCCCGTGCATGTAATCTATGTTGTCATTTAATTTATCCTATAAGAGTTGTTACGTGCATTTCCTTTGATGGACATTGAACTTTGGTTCTTCCATTCCATCTTCACATGAACAAGATGCTACAACCATTTATTCGTCTCAGGCCATGTTTGTTCATGATTCAGAAAGTTAATTTAATTTATAGTCAACCATTTTTGTGTAGTTTTTCAGATTGAAATAATACCATATTCTTTTCTAAACACTATGTGGACATTATTTTTCAATGACGTCACTACTTTCGTCATAACGTATAGAAAATATCAGCGCATGGACATTTTGTACTCAAATAGATCGTTTTTCTTTTTATTGCTTGCATTTGAGAAACTCGCCAGGAAGTGCGAGGTCAGAGCTCTGTAAAACCGGTTTAAGCACCCCAGTCGGTTCATTTTGCCGACTGACCGTTCCAAGGCGGTAATTGTCGGGTTTGCTCTTTTCGTCAAATGACTCTTCACAAATTTGTACTTACTTTTCGCTTGGCTTGCATGTGAAATACCTTTGTTCTGTGCCTTTTCGAAGTTTGGTATATGTTGCAATGCTCATAGGACTTTGTCATATATTCTTTACATTGAGTCAAGAAACAAATTTCTAAATAAAATATTAACATAAACACTCGACGTCTATTGCGTTATCTAGTCCCACACCTTAACATTGAATTTCATAGTTGAAAATATGTTAGAGCGCAAAATACCTATTATTTGGAGAGAAACTATCGTAAACATGTAATTGAGAAGTCATGTAAATTTAAGGTGTTTTTTAAGTCGGGGAACGTTAAAAAGTAGAGGCGAATATTTAACAATTCAGACTCAATAAATTTAAACAGAAATACTATGTCTCCGTCTGTTTGATTTTTCATATAGTTTATTAAACAATATTTTGTTATCAACATACTTTTGAAAACGTTTATTCTGATTTGCACATTCTCCCTTAAATTAAAGACGTTTTTCGGAAATTGTTGGTCTTTCTATTATGTTAATGGAAATCCCATATAACACACTTCTCGGGGATTGAAAATTCAAAAAGGCGGTAAAATTATTGGCGGTCAAAATATGTAATAAAGAAGATCTCTCCACACGACACTATTTGTGCGTGTCAAACAACATTACCTCAACCCTGATTGGATCATTTTGCAATCCACGTGTCTTAGAAATATATTTTGTCTGTTTCTGGTCAAATGCGTTTGTTTGTGCAATTTGTCTTTAAAACCTTTTAGAATATTATTTCATTTCAAGTTCCTTTGTATCAACTTCAGCATGGAAATATAGCTGTTGGGACTTTATCCCATCAGTGTACATAACCTTAACAATGCTATGAGAAAGTGTAGACAAATACGTCTTAATTTGACATGTAATCTCCTAACTCCGTTCTCTGAGCCTTTATAACATCAATGATGTATTGCATATCCTTACTTTATATAAAAAGGGGGCATCATAATAGACTTTTGCTGAAATGTTGAATTTATTGTATTAAAGACGTCTAAATGAATGTGTGTCAAGAGGCTATATGTTATATACAGAGAAGAAAAGTAGAGAAAAGTTTGAGATAAGCATTTAATAGATCAGTTCAATGAAGAAAGATAGTACACCCAACAATATGTACTCGAATTTGCAAGAGATTATTGGCCATGTATAGGAATCTTATGCTTGCTAATTTAACTTTTCGAACAACGATGCTCTTATAATTTCAAGATACCTCAGCGCGATCTGTCCTTCCGTCTTGTTCTTAGTCCTTAAGTTATACTTTCCATTTACATTCCATTTAAGTTCCAATGTAAAAAACAATCATTTAATTGTCATCTGTCATTTTATGGAAGTTGTGTCGTAACAAATGTGTTGGATGAAATATACTTTTATTGACGTGATGTTGTAATAGATGAGATCCCTTATGAAAAGCCATGACATTGTTTTTTTTCCGCAGTGTTGTTTGTTTTTCGATTTATAACATTTCCATACAATCACTCTAAAATCTAACGTCTATAAAAAGCTAGTGATCTTTTTGCTTCATAAAATTCGGTACGCTGTCATTTAGATCTGTTGGTGAGCCACTAACATCAGTCGAAAAGCTTCGTATGTCTCAGTTAGGTTGTTTTTGTTACGTTTCCTTTGTTATTTTAATTGTATGGTGGTCAATATCGTGCTGGCTGTAAAACGAGATTGGGTTATAGTATATAAAAAACGGAATATTCATTAAATTGATAACTTGCTGATCTGCCGTTGTCGTCATTATCTATTACAGTTTTAAGATACATGTAAAGGGTCATTTCTGTATACTGAATTTATATTGATATGAAATGAAGTATTTTTTGCTATCTTCATAAAATTAATATTACGATAAACTGATACTGTTGGGCAACTTTTAAAAGACAAATCACAAAATTGTTCAATGAATATGGGCAAGACACAGATTAAGAAAAAAAACACACAAAAAAAACGACTTAGCACTAAAACAATCCTTTCAAACAATATTTTTGTGATAAAAAGAGACATTCTTATATATTAAGCTAGACAGACAATGACATATTTATAAATGTGTGGCAGTCACATTTAAACGGCCCATGTCTTCTGTCAATGACATAGAACAGAGCGGTGTCTGTCAAAAAGATTACAAAGATATGACACTCTTCAAAATATGGACTAAAATGAAACAGCGTGTTCAAGATGTGTTTCATTTTACATAAATTCAACAATTTGAATCTTTATGTCAATGAAACATTTAGACTTAAGCTTTATATTAAAATATTTTGGAATATTGTACCATCCAACATAATTAATTGTAACACTAATTATTTTGGGTCATAGTTCCGAGTATGTATTAAATGGAAAATAACTATTAAAGTACACAATAATTTTTACGTGTATATGCACACTCTTAACTGAATATGATGTCCAAAAAACCCACAGGGATGTTACTCAGGTTCATCCTGGGTGATACATGTATGTGTTTAATATATCATTGTCATTACAAGTTCGAGATATAAACTTTGTGATGAAGAAGCGCGGCCACACAAGTCTCAAAACAAAAGTTAGTAACATAGTTGTCCTCCATGGCGTCTGGAAACTTACGCCATCCGTACTGGAAAATGTTTCCTAGAACTATTTAGGTTATATAAGTTAAAAATCTTTCATAGCCCTTTTATCCTACAATTGCAAGAGATGAACTTGGGAAGTCACTGTACGATAGCAAAAATACTTATGCAAAAGGGCAACACTGAATTGCATTTTAAAAAGTAACTTCAGTTTTGAAACAATATTCTACAATGTGAATATTTTTTCTACAATGTTTCTTATGTGTATACCTTATTCAATGTAGTATTTCAAGAAATAGTTTGCTTTCTGTGATTTAATCGCCTTAACAACTTTCATTTTACCCTAAAAATACCAACGGGTGTAGAGAGAGAAAGAAAAAGAGAGACAGAGACAGACAGACAGACAGAGACAGATAGAGACAGACAGACAGACACAGAGAGAGACAGAGAGAGACAGAGAGAGACACACAGACACTGACACAGACACAGAGAGAGACAGATACACAGAGAAAGAGAGAGAGAGACAGACAGAGACAGAGACACACAGAGAGACAGAGACAGAGAGACAGAGACATAGAAACAGACAGGTAGACAGAGAGACAGACTGAGAGAGAGAGACAGACAGACAGACAGAGACAGACACAGAGAGAGACCGAGAGAGAGAAAGAGATTCAGAGGGACTGAGAATCAGAGAAAATACTAGGTGTGTGTTGCATAATAAACTGTTTTATCACACAAGGCTGAGACAAATGTTGGTAAGCCCAGCGATCTAGATTTGCGTTTATATACACATAAGCCTTTAAGGTTCGGCACATCTGTTTTATGGTTTTCGGGAGCTCTACGTGACGCAGTGACAGCTACATCGTTAAAACATTGACAAAAGGAGTGTGTTGTAACCTACAATGGAAGAAAGTCTAGCCCATCTTTAGGGTTAAGTGTTGGCCGTCGCAAGTTTGATATTAATAACGTAGTTTACCAGCCTTTTTGTATATTTTTCCTCCTATCTTTTATGTGGTTATATATGTTATATAATAACCAGTTTGCGAGTGTACAGCACTCTTCTTGTATTACGTGACATTGATTAAGCGACACTTCCATAATGATCAAAAGCATGCTACTAAAGACTGTGAAGTCGACGAACAGTTCTATGTTAGAAAATATGATCTGCGATAATGGATGCTAACAAGGTGAACAATCTAGGTCAAGACACCGCTCTACATTTTTGCCTGTTGAACGCGGTCTTACTGAGCAGAGAAAGGAACAAGTAGACAGCACATAAACATAAATCTCGTCTGTTATACAGGTCTTCCCGCGCGACGATCATGCCGGAATATAGATTTATCTAAAAACGTCAGAAACGTTTTAGAAAAATTGCATAAACATATCAGTTATAAAAATATCTGAAGACAGCCCAGACGATTGAAAGAAAGTAGTCTGAAAATATATACGAGTTACTATATAGTTGTAAGAGCAGAGCCAACAACATTTCAACGAATCAATAAAACAATGAATGCGTCTTTAATATGTTAGTATTTTATTTACATACCATGGGTTCTAGGTACCGTGCTGTCTACATACCGTGGCTTCTACATATCGTGGGGTCTACATACCGTGGGGTCTACATAACGTGCGGTCTACATACCGTGGGGTCTACATACCGTGCGGCCTACATATTGGGGCTTCGACATACTGTGGGGTCTACATACCGTGGGGTCTACATATTGGGACTTCGACATAGCGCGAGGTCAACACACCGTGGGGACTCTACATAGCGTGCGGTCCACATACTGGGGCTTCTACATGTACATAGCGTGCGGTCCACATACTGGGGCTTCTACATACCGTGGGGTCTACATACCGTGCGGTCTACATACTGGAGCTTCTACATAGCGTGCGGTCTACATACCGTGGGGTCTACATATTGGGGCTTCGACATAGCGTGCGGTCTACATACTGTGGGGTCTACATACCGTACGGTCTACATACTGGGGTTTCTACATAGCGTGCGGTCTACATACCGTGCGGTCTTCATACTGGGGCTTCTACGTAGCGTGCGGTCTACATAGCGTGCGGTCTACATACTGGGGCGTCTACATACCATGCGGCCTACATACCGTGCGGTCTACATACTGGGGCTTCGACATAGCGTGCGGTCTACATACTGGGGCTTCGACATACCGTGCGCACTACATACTGGGGCTTCTACATACCGTGCGGTCTACATACTGGGGCTTCTACATAGCGTGCGGTATACATAGCGTGCGGTCTACATACTGGGGCTACTACATACCGTGCGGTCTACATACTGTGGCTTCTACATAGAGTGCGGTCTACATACTGGGGCTTCTACATAGCGTGCGGTATACATAGCGTGCGGTCTACATACTGGGGCTTCGACATACCGTGCGGTCTACATACTGGGGCTTCTACATATCGTGCGGTCTACATACTGGGGCTTCTACATAGCGTGCGGTATACATACCGTGCGGTCTACATACTGTGGCTTCTACATAGAGTGCGGTCTACATACTGGGGCTTCTACATAGCGTGCGGTATACATAGCGTGCGGTCTACATACTGGGGCTTCGACATACCGTGCGGTCTACATACTGGGGCTTCTACATACCGTGCGGTCTACATACTGGGGCTTCTACATAGCGTGCGGTATACATAGCGTGCGGTCTACATACTGGGGCTACTACATACCGTGCGGTCTACATACTGTGGCTTCTACATAGAGTGCGGTCTACATACCGTGGGGTCTATATAGCGTGCGATCTACATACTGGGGCTTCTACATACCATGCGGTCTCCATACTTGGGCTTCTACATACCGTGGGGTCTACATACCGTGGGGTCTACTTACCGCGGCTTCTACATACCGTGCGGTCTACATACAGTGGGGTCTACATACCGTGGGGTCTACATACTGTGCGGTCTACATACTGGGGCTTCTACATAGCGTGCGGTCTACATACCGAGCGGTCTCCATAGCGTTCGGTCAACATACCGTGCGGTCTACATACCGTGCGGTCTACATACTGGGGCTTCTACATAGCGTGCGGTCTACATACCGTGAGGTCTACATAGCGTGCGGTCAACATACTGGGGCTTCGACATAGCGTGCGGTCTACATACCGTGCGGTCTCCATAGCGTTCGGTCAACATACCGCGCGGTCTACATACCGTGCGGTCTACATACTGGGGCTTCTACATAGCGTGCGGTCTAAATACCGTGCGGTCTACATAGCGTGCGGTCTACATACTGGGGCTTCGACATAGCGTGCGGTTTACATAGCGTGCGGTTTACATACTAGGGCTTCTACATATCGTGTGGTCTACATACTGGGGCTTCTACATAGCGTGCGGTCTACATACTGTGGGGTCTACATACCGTGCGGTCTACATACTGGGGCTTCGACATAGCGTGCGGTCTACATACCGTGCGGTCTACATACTGGGGCTTTTACATACCGTGCGGTCTACATAGCGTGCGGTCTACATACCGTGCGGTCTACATACTGGGGCTTCTACATAGCGTGCGGTTACATAGCGTGCGGTCTACATACCGCGAGGTCTACATACAGTGGGGTCTATATACCGTGGTGTCTATATACCGTTGACAGGCAACACCGATTTGTCTTGAGCTAGAGTTATCTTCCCCTGGTTTATCTCATTAAAATAATGTTTTCCATTGACACTATTGTGTTTTCTTTTCTTACTGCGCTCAATCGACTATAACGTTTAGGTTGTTGTTTAAATTTACGTCACTACTTTTAATTTCTATCACATTAAACCTTATAACAATGTTAAGCTAATGCTATAAAACATCCCTCGAATGATTTATTTGAAACAAATCATTTCAAAAGATTAAGTCAATAAACAATTTTCTAATTATAGCCAAAATCGTTTGAAAGCCCGTTGTAATTCTTTGTGTGTGCTATACAAGATTTTATTCTTCTGGTGTTTTTGTTTGTTTGTATTGTTTTGTTTGTTTGTTTATTTGTGAGTTGTGTTTTTTTTAATTCTTAACTTTATATTGCGATAGCCTTCTTAAGATATATTCTTTAACAAAACAATTGCAAATACTAAAAGATCAAATAAATTCAGCTTCAACATAAAGGCATATAAAAATACATGGATGCGGCTTGATTTCGCTTGATTAACTTCATTTCTAGAAATATTCTGATTGACGACGTATACAACAGCAATTCAGTGTTTGGACAAGAATTGCATTGAATATGTTACGTGTGTCACCCTGGTGTATGTCGAATGTCTTGTTTAAGTGAAATTTTTGTCGACAGTTGATACTAATTTGTCAAAAGCGTCAAAGAGCATGGAACTCTGATAAAAGAATTTCCAAAATGTAGTCGTAACTTAAGAACTGTTGCAGATATTTTGACATTTAGCTACAATTTTTCAACATATGTAACAACACATTCCAGAAGTAAGATTTTATCATAGAATAGGCACTGAGGTTTTCAATGGAGTATCTTTTTACAAAGTTCAAACGTTCAATTTGGACATTTCGAGTAGCGCAAAGAAAAATGTTATCAATGACAAGTATAAAATGTCGTCATCTGTTATGGAAGCATTTTTGCAAAGAAACAACATTCTAGTAGAAATGTAAAACAAAGCTGTAAATTCGGTAAAGACTACTGAAGACATTTTACCACATTTAATAGTTGGATGTGACGATATCGATATAAAAATCGGTAATTTTTTTCTTCGAGTTGACAAGATATTCAGACGAATGCATCACACATGTGGGGCACGTACCATGGATGATTGTTGTGCGGATACAGAATAAAATAAGGAGCAGCACAGTGTTGGCATAGGCTCACGAATTCTCGATTTAACACATTTGAACAGTGTTAACAATGGCTATATTAAAACAAAGAATATCTGCAAGTTTTAATTCGGAAAAGACTTACTTTTTAGGAGTTTAAAACTTTTTTTTTTATCTATTTTTGCACAACTTCTATTTGACCCAAAAGTAAGTGTAATGACTTACAAACGTAGCTGCTGCTTCGACCATGCAGACAATCGAACCTTAGGACAAAATACAGCCCCATAAGGTTTATTCATGAACATTGTCATTATCTTTCTTAAAAACATATCATCGATACTGCTTTCTTTAATTTATATTAATCGTTAACTGCATGTTCGAATCTATGACGTGATTTTACATTATATTTGAAACATTTGATTGTACAGATGCATATATGATGCTGGTAGTTCTATTTAAGAAATAGTTCAGCCAAGAGAGTAATATGAATGTAACTCTGTTTTTATTGGTTACTTATGGCTCATTTTGCTAATGACACTCTGTCATTAGTATGTGTCCAAGTTGCTTGGATTTGATGATCCAGTTTCTCTCTAATTGATATTCATAACATTACTCATTTTCCCGCTCTTGCACACTTTGCACATGTTGTTTGTTTTTTTTTTAAATTTTCCCTGGCCGTCTCTGTCCCAAGTCAGTCCATTCCTTGCCACCACCCAAGCTGGTCACTACCATATTACATAGAATTAGCCCACAGTTGATGAATAGCCTAGTTACATTGTCGGGTTACTTTCTCGGGTTACATTCTCGGGTTACATTCCCGTTCACGAAGTACAAATAAATAAGGAAACTAGAAACGATGTCACTCATTTATAAACTCCCTTGTTACACTGGCAATGAGAACTGTACTTATATTTTGTCTTAATTCAAAGAAATTGTAGTTTGCAAAATGTACATGTTTCTATTTTCTAAATCTCTATATTGTAGTGTAACTTTAACAATTTATTTTACCTATTTGTTTTGGTGTAGCAATAATGTTTGTTGTCATTTCTTTCTAGCATGTATATTGTATTCTCTTTTTAAACAGTTTTACCATAAAAACATTATAAAATGCACACATAATAACATCTATGTGTATCACCAAGTCTGCAAAAGTCATAAAAATGCATGCAAACACGGCTTAATATGATTTATTTCCCAAAGCAGCTAGGCGGCATATTTTTGTTCAACTTAGTGCAGAAATCTCTCCGTTTGAATTAGTTTGGTCTAAAATCTGGGAAAAAAATCTTATTTTATCGTTATTTTTGTCATAATTTAGGATTCTCTATATAATGATGTCATTATTTTCCACTAAAAGTCTGTTATATTTCATTTTTATAAAAGTGTATAAAGTGCTCTAGTGCCTAATAAGCGTTAACATAAACAGTTATTTCTTTTTTACCTTTATATCCTTCTAATTTGATTGTTAATCATAATGAATTTTCATAAATAAGTTTGAAAATAACCAGATACTAGAGATAAAAATGAAGAGTTATTGTTATTCTAAAGGCCATGTGAACTATGTGCACTACGTTAGCAACTTGTGCTGGCGTAATAATGTGTTGCTTGTTAGTGTCGTGTATGTTTTTTCCGCGGATTTCAACTGGGAGGAATACAGATGCGATACACTTATGAGCAGATGAAAATTCCGTCAACTTCTATTTGGATGGAATTAACATCAGCGCTTAGTTAGCGGCAACCTTTAGCGTTAAAATACAACTGGTTCCCGGCTACGTTTTATGGTAACTTTTATATTATGATGAGGACTTTGTTATTATAACGTGATCATTATTATTCGGACGACATTCTGAACTGTTCTTATTATACATCACCGCTGGAGCTGATTTATTTCAAACTACTCTTTGAAACTGTTTGGTTGCCGAGGCTAAAATCTCATTTATATATTGTACATATGTTGATAGATCACTACAATAAGAGTTGTTTTGCCTATATAAAATATTCTTTTATCGGGTTTCCCAATGCTTGCTGTGAATTGTCTCACTGTGGTGGGATATTTTATGTACACTATTTGTTTGTGAGAAAACCTTCAGTACGTGCGAGCGTGGAGCGCTCCACAAACTAGATTTAAGCATCACAGTCGGTATTTGACGATTGACTGTTCAAAGGCGGTAACTATTGTTTTTCCTTGTTGTGTGTTATGTCTCGTTTGTACGCTAATGTCAGTCTTACATTTACTCTGTATGCCTTTGTCTAGAGGTTGTTCAGATGTAAATATTTGCACTACTTCTTACAGGACCTTTGCTTATTTTCCCTTTTCATTCAACAGTTATTGTCACAAATCATGAACAATAGCATAAACATGATTAAAAGAGATATTCAAATATTCAGACAAAACATATTTTAACAAAATTAACATACCTGGTATGATTATGGCACAGTTTAATTTTTAATAAAATGTTTAGCACAATTACAGATGGAAAAATTGTTGATTATATGCATGCCGTTAATTGATTCACATTTTTATTTTTACTAAGTTATTACCGTTAGTATTAAAACCATTTAAAGATCACAAAGTACACACTATATACCACTAGACATTAACAAAAATTTTAAACATTTAAATAAAAGGTTTATCTATGTTTTGGTTTAAAATTGTTTTTATGCTGAGGGCGTGCATGCTGATCTCGTCAATCACATAATGTAGCTAAAACTATATAGTATACAACTAAAGAATACATGTTATATATTTTTTCTAGTTGTATCAGTGTTTCGATTACCTTTTTAATGTAGTCTTCTTTTTGAAATATTCGTCTTTATTTTTTCCACAAGTTTTAGTGTCATAATTAATTTAGAACTAAAATACGATTCGACAAAAGTTAATAACATGTTTTTGTAGAGCAAGTTTAAATGTATTACTGTCAAGTATAAAGGTCACCTTGAACGATGATACTTAATCTTGAGGAAAACAGACTCGTTTTTCTAGTACTGTAGACTTATTATTTAAGGGTAAGAAATATCAAGTTTAAAAGTATTAACCTAATGTTCCAGAGTAATCACATTAACAATGGGACAAAGAAACATAATTACGAAAATAAATGATGTATTAGCAATCTTTGTTTTGGGTTCCTCTGTTCTAAAGGAACCGTCTTGTTTTTGAAAAAGAAACATAAAAGAATTTTACAATCTTTTAACTTTGTTTATTAATTGGCTTATTTAAGAAGCATCGAATATCAAATGTCTTAATTTGAGCTGCTTCGCTCATTTCTAATTTGTCCTGCGTCAAAAAAAAAAAAAAAAAAAAAAAAAAAAAGATTTCCTGGTTATAGAGAAAACATAACGATTGGTTTATATGGTAAGTTCCTATAGTTTTCTATTCCCAAACATCAAGTATTATATATCATGTTATTATTAGGTAAGTACAAATAACTTGCACAAACAGGGAAATATTGAGGTATTTCATCTCTATTATAATAGGAACATGTTAATGAAGTTGGCTGAATTAATTTTATTACAACCTTAACAAAAGTACACAATAATTAATAAAATAAAATTGATGCCTAACCTACTATACATTCCTTCAACCCCAAAGTATCAGTACTTTGGTCATCAAGATCAAATAATTTTATGTATAAACTGAAAGTGCATGATATGACGGACTACTTGTTCTATAAAAGGAACAGATCGGTAATTTCCAGTTATTTCCATTTGTTTTCCTGTTAAACACTTGTTGTTACCTTTAAATATGACCAATAATTGTTTGTTGGTGGTTATATTCTTCAAACTTACGAAACTAAGTGTGTCAATAGATTTAACGCAATATATGCCAGATTTCTGCGAGATGTGTAATGGAAAAATCTTACCTCGGTAAGGTAATCCGCGGTAAAAATAGTCCCAACTGAAAAATGTATTTATGGTCGAGAAAAGAGTGTTTAGTGTTTATTAAAGGTTTAATAAAAGGAATACTACGTCAGCGTGCGATACGCCGAGCCGGATTGTTCTCTGGGGCTGTGCAATACCCGGATTGTTCTCGATTCTACTCTCGCGCAATCCGGGTATTACACAGCAAACTCAAACAATCCGGCTCAGTGGATCGCACGCTGACGTAGTATTCCATATTTATTCGGGAACGTACATCTGAATTAAATAATAACTTTCGTAAAACAGCAACCTAAAGTGTGAGTTGCGAGTGGCGTTAAAAAGAAATGACCGTTACGTAACGTGCTAAACAAGCAAATACTGTATTATTACTAAATTATAAGAAAGAATAAGAACAATCTAATTTCTTACGGTAATACAATTCGTAGACAATACAAAGAGCATTAAATTATGAAAAACTGTGTTGGATTTGTATGATATTGTTGAATTTTTCTTCATATTTATAAAAGGACAGATCCATCTTAAAATATTTATGTATTTTAATTATGAAACCGGGGGTAAACACATGACATGAATTGTTTTTAAAGTGGCCTTTGCATGCTGGTGCCAATCTACGTCCTCACTATGAGATATATGTAATTATAACACATGAAAAAGCTTAAGATGATAACGTAGATAACAGGTAATCGCCTAACACCTTGACGACGTAGCACATAAAATGATATTTCACGTTATCTTTAAACGTGGTGGTATGCGTTGAACTGTATATGCTAGTCATCAAGCTTTCACGATGCATGCAATTATAACAAAAGGCACCGTTTCCAACCTTTATAAGCACCCCAGTCGGTCCATATTGCCTACTGACCGTTCCAAGGCAGTAACCGTCGGGTTTCCTCTTTTTCGTTTAAGGACTCATTACAGATTTGTTCTTACATTGACATTAGGCTTGCATGTGTATACCTCTGTCCAGTGCCTTTTCATTTTTTTGTACATATTGCAATGCTCATAGGACTTTGTCATATATATTCTTATTTATCTGTTTTAAAACCTGCTCTCAGCATTAGATATTACATGTACATTTTATTTAGTGTAGTGATTCAAGTATTACAAATCATGTTCACATTTAACAGGTAAACCGTTATAAAAATGCAGAATAGCAAATATCCATGCCTTTTAAAATATAGGGTATGTAAGGGGCCTCGGTTTTACGTTAGGAAGAGATGGAAGAAAGTCCGTGACGGGTGACGATACGTTTATTTGACGTTATATTTATCGTTTGTTCACCGTAAGAACTGAAAATATACAAACAATGTGATAGAATACATGAAAGAATGAACGAATAAAGATGAAATGAAGAATCCTATCGATGATAAAATGTTTTCAATACATTTATCTTCGTTGAGCTAAGCGTTGAATAACAGTTTATTAGAACGTTAATCGTTACGTTAATACGTTTACTTGCTGTACGTTAATGTTCATGTATTTATGTAAATATTTGTCTTAAAACATCCAGATATACACTTAATAACAGCAGTTACGTTGGGAAAACACAGTAATAAAAAAAAGGAAAATAACAATGATAATCTAGGCTCCCAAGCTTTACAAATAATACTGTTAAAATGGCAGCGTTATAGCGTACCATTATCGTTCACAAAATTTGCTATTTAGGCACTTAATACATAAACAATGGGGTATTCGTTAGCTACATTAATACAAACATATATCTTTATACCTGATACTTCCAACCAAGGTCCTTGAAATGTATGACAATGGCGTTAAATTCGTTAAAACATTGAAAACATTGATCGTTTTACAAAAAAACGTGGTCTCTTTCTGTTCAAAGCGTCCAATACAACAAGATCAATAATAATTCATGAGCGTTTGAATGATCATGATTCAACGAAAATAATAAAGCGTCCAATACAACAAGATCAATAATAATTAATGAGCGTTAGAATGATCATGATCAAACGAAAATAAAAAAGTTTAGACGAAAATATGTTTGCACATTTAACGAATCTTAGGGACATTTACAGGGCATACCCTTTTTGCCATGGTTGTATAATAAGATCCAGTTAAACAGCAAACAAAGTCTTGTAGACTCTTACATACATATAAAAATACCATTTATATTGAGGCACTACCGAAGCTCCTAAATCCTCGCACTACATAAACGAAGGGTACGGTGGAAAGTTTATTAAAGCTATCAGGTTGTTACTCTAGAGCGATCAAGTATTGAACCCTGTAAAACCATTTTGTTTTAATCGAAATGCGATTCATTGAAGGGTTAAATGTTATCAAAAACTGTTAACATGTACTCGCATTCACGTTTATATAAACACGTACGTGAATTCACGTTCATATAAACATGTACTCGCATTCACGTTTATATGATCATATACTTGTATTCACGTTTATATAAACATGTACTCGCATTCACGTTTATATGATCATATACTTGTATTCACGTTTATATAAACATGTACTCGCATTCACGTTTATATAAACATGTACTTGTATTCACGTTTATAAAAACATGTACTTGTATTCACGTTTATATAAACATGTACTTGTATTCACGTTTATATAAATATGTACTTGTATTCACGTTTATATAAACATGTACTCGCATTCACGTTTATATAAACATGTACTTGTATTCACGTTTATATAAACATGTACTCGCATTCACGTTTATATAAACATGTACTTGTATTCACGTTTATATAAACATGTACTCGCATTCACGTTTATATAAACATGTACTCGCATTCACGTTTATATAAACATGTACTTGTATTCACGTTTATATAAACATGTACTTGTATTCACGTTTATATAAACATGTACTTGCATTCACGTTTATATAAACATGTACTTGTATTCACGTTTATATAAACATGTACTTGTATTCACGTTTATATAAACATGTACTTGTATTCACGTTTATATAAACATGTACTCGCATTCACGTTTATATAAACATGTACTTGTATTCACGTTTATATAAACATGTACTTGTATTCACGTTTATATAAACATGTACTTGTATTCACGTTTATATAAACATGTACTCGCATTCACGTTTATATAAACACGTACTCGTATTCACGTTTATATAAACATGTACTCGCATTCACGTTTATATAAACATGTACTTGCATTCACGTTTATATAAACATGTACTCGCATTCACGTTTATATAAACATGTACTCGTATTCACGTTTATATAAACATGTACTCGCATTCACGTTTATATAAACATGTACTCGTATTCACGTTTATATAAACACGTACTCGTATTCACGTTTATATAAACACGTACTTGTATTCACGTTTATATAAACACGTACTCGTATTCACGTTTATATAAACATGTACTCGCATTCACGTTTATATAAACATGTACTCGCATTCACGTTTATATAAACATGTACTCGCATTCACGTTTATATAAACATGTACTCGCATTCACGTTTATATAAACATGTACTCGCATTCACGTTTATATAAACATGTACTCGCATTCACGTTTATATAAACACGTACTTGTATTCACGTTTATATAAACATGTACTTGTATTCACGTTTATATAAACACGTACTCGTATTCACGTTTATATAAACACGTACTCGTATTCACGTTTATATAAACACGTACTTGTATTCACGTTTATATAAACACGTACTCGTATTCACGTTTATATAAACACGTACTCGTATTCACGTTTATATAAACACGTACTCGTATTCACGTTTATATAAACACGTACTCGTATTCACGTTTATATAAACACGTACTCGTATTCACGTTTATATAAACATGTACTCGCATTCACGTTTATATAAACATGTACTTGTATTCACGTTTATATAAACATGTACTCGCATTCACGTTTATATAAACACGTACTCGTATTCACGTTTATATAAACATGTACTCGCATTCACGTTTATATAAACACGTACTCGTATTCACGTTTATATAAACACGTACTCGTATTCACGTTTATATAAACATGTACTCGCATTCACGTTTATATAAACATGTACTTGCATTCACGTTTATATAAGCACGTACTCGTATTCACGTTTATATAAACATGTACTTGTATTCACGTTTATATAAACATGTACTCGCATTCACGTTTATATAAACACGTACTCGTATTCACGTTTATATAAACACGTACTCGTATTCACGTTTATATAAACACGTACTCGTATTCACGTTTATATAAACATGTACTCGCATTCACGTTTATATAAACATGTACTCGCATTCACGTTTATATAAACACGTACTCGTATTCACGTTTATATAAACATGTACTCGCATTCACGTTTATATAAACATGTACTCGTATTCACGTTTATAAAATCATGTACTTGTATTCACGTTAATATAAACATGTACTCGTATTCACGTTTATAAAATCATGTACTTGTATTCACGTTAATATAAACATGTACTCGCATTCATGTTTATAAAACATGTACTCGTATTCACGTTTATAAAATCATGTACTCGTATTCATGTTTATATAAACATATACTTGTTTTCACGTTTAAATAAACATACATATTTGTACAAGTTTAGATTTTTAAATCACCACGTTTAGTTCAGTTGTTTTGTAGTATAAATCTCTCACTCCTAAGGCCTTCGTAATTAGATTACTGCACAACAGACCACAAAACCGTTTACTACTCTGCAATATATTGCTCGTGTATGTACAATTATACGTGTGTACGACTGACTATCATACATTTTTGTACAATTCATTTCAATCGCTTGACTCACCTGTTTAAGAATAATTGTTCCATCATTTTCATCATTGTTGTATTTATTTTGCGCTCATACGAGACAAATGGAGACTATTATTGCGTTGATAATTACGTTTACCGTTATTTACTTTACGTATTCAATGGCATTTCTCAAGTATGCCTCACCATTGTTTGCAAATATTTTGATTAAATGCAAATTTAAGTTATGATTTGGCTGTTGGCAAAGACAACTGACATGTGATTCTACCTAAGTTTCATATGAACAAACTTAATATTTGTAATAATTGATAAAAAAAAATGTTTTTTTCTTCAAAATCAATCTCCGAGAGGCATCCGTCTGTCTCAATTTAAAGTCTTTATTATAATGTATGTAAGTCTTTCATTTATTTGCTGAATTTATTTGGAAACATTTGAAGTTATATTTAAGTTATTTATTCTTAAAATCGTAAACAAAGGAAACGGATCCATATTGGCTACGGACATTATTTACCGAAAGTTTTATACAAAAGTAAATGATTCATTATTAAAGTGTTGAACAGAGGCCATACCTAATATATTTCCGCGTAAAGCACGTTAAATGTCAAATTTACCAAACACAGCAGCAAATATTTTTGATATATTATGGGTAAATGCCAAGCAACAACATGTGCTTTTGACAGGAGGAGATTGTCTCGGATAATTGGATATCATAAAATCTAGAGATAATCACTGAGCATCAAACATCGTAATGAGACGATAGAGCCTGTCGTAGTAGTTGTATTTAAAATTGTGTAACAGGCGTATTATTAACGCTACACACATTGTGTATAAAATATTATTTAGTCTTTATCGAAAAGGGCATTGATGAAGAGCTTCGTATTTTTATTATATTTTGCTATAAATTACCCAGTGCTTCCGTCCCTACTGAGCCATTTGTTATTTGTTATTTTTGACAGTCAATGCTGCATGAAAACATGCATTTATCATGTACAATAAAGCTTTTTGAAATGACAAAGTGCTTGGTACATTTTGTTTTCACATCTTTTATGCAATACCAAAGAGAAATAAGTAATGAATCTAGTCATCCTATTATTTTAGGCTTGAAAAGGTAACATACAAAGTTTGCATAAACAATTGTTTTCTACACATTTATCTATAAGATTTGTTCAGCAGTTAATTAAAATATTTACTGTATGCATAATTGAACATTTATTTCATTATAATATGTGTAAAATACCATTCATATTAACATACGTCCATTTCAGGACAAACCTTCAGCTTACAAGTACTTGTAGTCATATTACATGCAAAGTTTACAGTCAATGTAAAATTACGGAAGGTCGATTATCAATAATAAAGTTAATCATTTGGTGGCCTTTAAGTACTGAATTATAGGTTCAGACATTAACGTTTAATGAAATGACCATGGGCACCATTTACAAAGAACAAGTGGGTTCTTGATTAATGCACATTAAACGACCAACTCCCAGAATCTGAGGTAAATTATATCAGGACTGTATTGATAACGACGTTTAAATGCCAATGAGATATCCTTGGCACTCTTTCCATCTCGATGAAACATTAGTAATTGACAGTTCAATTCCCTGTTTCATTGCCATTTTAGATAAAACCGAACGCGTTTTAATACAAATGGGTTTGTCTTGCAACTGACGTAACTAAACGTTTCATGGCTTATCGATATTGTATTAAGACGTGTGTAAAGAGGATTAGGTTCATAAGATAAAACACGTTTTAAAGGTATTTCTTTTCTTTCTGTTTTTTTAATTTAATAGACTATGGTTAAATAATATAGTTTTCAAATAGATAATAAAATAAAGTAAACGGTATGTATCCAGTTCCTTCCAATTACCTTCTCTCACGCATCAATTGCTTTTTCTTACTATATATCAATAACCCAAACTTGCTCAAGTATTGTTAAATCAAAACATGCCTTAAACTTGGACAACATAGTATTAACCAGTACCATATTGTTAGATAAGTCTAATGCACCAACACAAACATAAACGTGTACAGTTTTGTTTAAATAATGTTGTACTTGTCTTGATGATGGCGTAGTAGAAGTAGCACTACCAGAAGTAGTAGTAGTAGCCGCAGCAGAAGTAGCAGTAGCTGCAGCAGAAGTAATTGTAGTAGTAGAAGTAGTAGTAGTAGTAGTAGTAGTAGTAGTAGTAGTAGTTGTAGTAGGTAGTAGTAGAAGTAGTAGTAGTAGTAGTAGTAGTAGTAGTAGTAGTAGTAGTAGTAGTAGTAGTAGTAGTAGTAGTAGTAGTAGTAGAAGGGCGAGTAAGAGAAGTAGTGATACTAGTGTAAGTTGTAGTAGTAGTAGTAGTAGAAGTAGTAGTCGAATTAGAAGGAGGGCGAGTAGTAGAAGTAGTAACAGCAAGAAGAAAAGGCAGAGGGGTGGGTATAAGATGGATATATATCATATCGATAATTAATATAATGCTGCATGAAAAAGGGATCTGAAATCCATAAGATAATCAATACAAGTAATACGCATGCTACAGATAATGTATACCTTAAATGCCCTATCAACCCAGTCTAATTACCTACTGAAGTTCATTGAGACTAAATCGCTCCATATCATTCTAATAGAAAACATTACCATTTATTTTTATTACTGTATTGCTAATTTTAAATAAGCGTAACTGCTTATGAGGTTGATGACATGTCATAATGGGTTTACTTTTGAAAAACAACTTTAGCATTTATGTCACAATAAAAACAAAAGTTTATGAGATTGTATAAAATTATTAACACTTTGTAAAAATAATCCTTTGGTATTTCTTACAATTATGGAGTGGTTGCTGATATCAGTAACTAGAGAAATGATGCCATACAGAAATGTCAAACATTTTATTCTGCTAGGAACTTGTTTAATAGTACAAGAATACGAAATACGAAAGCCTACATTTTTAACAAACTGCGGCTTCATTTAAAATAGCTCTTCATTCAAAGGTTTCCTTAAGGTTCTGTTATTAGTTTAATTTAGTGAAAATGGGACAGTTTTAATGAGAATCTTGTAAAGTGTCCTATATGTTTCATATTGTAAAACCTCGTTTGTAATTTCAAGTGATAGCATTGAATTGAAAGTATGATATTACAATGGATTTTGGATAAAGAAGTCATTTTCAAAAAAGGCATATGTATTCCTAGAAAAGGTAACAAAATATTTAGAACAAAAATGATCTATGTCTTTCTAAAGAAATACACGGCGATTTTCGTTTTTGCATGATATTTGTGGTCCGATTTCCTGTTACTAAAATCATAAATTTGAAAAAAGTTTTTTTCTCATTTTAATTGTTACTTTGGAAATATTTCATCAACATTCAGATCTGATTGTAATTCATATGAAATTATGAAACTGCCTTTGCTTGTAACATTACATTGAGCGTGATCTAACCCTTTAACATTTAATAAATGGCAAAAAATAACACGGTAACTGCTTGTATATATATATTTCTGATTAATAGTATCTTGCGTAATTTTTATTTTCTGGTTTTACTGTTGAGAGTTCCATGTGTTTCATGATTATAATTGGTCGGTGGTTTGCACCTGTTAGACACCAAAATCCTATTTAAGAGTATTATTTTAATAAATAAATTCTTCTCGCAGTATACAATTCATGTATGAAACCATAAACTATGTCATGTATAATGTGGCTTTTTGTGTATTATTAATTTATGTCTCTTGTTTTACATGTCTGTAGCTTATTTTCAATTGACATTTATTTCTTAACGTCACAATGGCTATCGTAAAAACAGATTATGCCTTCAACACGAATGTAATAGCACGATGGTTTGAAATTTTAACCAGACGTTATATTTCTAATAACTCTCTCATTAGGAGCTACTTAAATAAACAGGTATTTGTCTTCTATACATTTTGCACGGAGATATACATTTATGTTCATTTGAAAATATTGATTCACATAATCGCAGTCAAGATATGACCAAAAATCGATATAATTTATTTCATTAAATCAATAATTTATTACTATACGCAATTTGTCACATATATAAAATATGTCATGAGTTAACTTAAATGTGCATACTTACAACATAAATAGCATTTACTGCGACGGTGTGTATTAAGTGTACACAATAGTTATTTTTAATCATACAGTGGTTATGGTATGTAATATGTCATGGTTATGGATGAATAACAATTATTTCCAGAAATCACGAGGAATACATGGACGTGTGTGGTCTTTGATCTTATATTGTCTACAGATTCTGTTTCGCAGACAATTTATTGAGATGTAACTAGATTATACCTGACAGGTCCGTGAAATATTGAGACAATGGCCATATTTCCTAAATCTGAAATACGTTTAGAATACTAAGACGGCGAGAGGAACGAGAATTGTTCATTCTGTCATATTACTTAGAAAAAAAAAACAATCGAATGTAAGACAGGTCTTTCATGAACTACCAATCATAAAAAAAATTTTGACGTCCATCTTTCAAGTTACGGTTAAAGCATAAAAACTCGGAATTGTTTATGTGAAGCACTTGAAGCAACACGTTGAACTAAATTATTATTTCTATTACTAGTAGTAGAAGCAGTATTAGTAGTAGTTGTTGTGTAGTAGCTGTAGTAGTAGTAGTAGAAGTAAAAGTAGTGGTAGTCGTAGCAGTAGTAGTAGCAGCAGCTGTAGTAGTGGTAATAGCAGTAGTAGTTGTAGTTGTAGTAGCAGTAGAAGTAGCAGCAGCAGTAGTAGTAGTAGTAACAGCAGTTATAGTAGTAGTAATAGTAGTAGTAGTAGTTGTTGTTGTAGTACTGGTAGTAGTAGTACTAGTGGTAGTAGTTGTTGTTGATGTTGTAGTTGTAGTTTTTCCATATTATCTACACTTTCAGGCCAATGTTTATGTTGCCTTAAATCCTGAATAAAAAATATACCTAATTATAGAACCTTTCAAAAGCATAAAATAAGCAATGTTTTGCTTTTTCAACCAGCGTTAAACTTCTTTTTGCGGAATTAGTTGATTTAGTAGAAGATTTTTAGCAGTACAACTTGCGTGTTTATATATTTTAGAAATTTATTAAAATGAATGGGTATTTTTTTTTTGGTCATGTACAATCTATATAACTTATACAAGGCATTAAGCCTTTCTTTCTGCCCAGTCCCGTTGTGTCATTTCTTTTTATGCTGGCTCAATATGAGAACCATTTCTCTGTACGTGTTAAAATATAATGTTAACCCATTATTTCTAGCAAGTCTACGGTTCGTTTCCTTGCGTCTTCAGTAAGTTTATATCTTTTTATCAAATTTCCCTATTAACGTTGACACGTCGATTTTAAACATAATTATAGTGGCATATTTTCGACACCAGGTTATTAACATTTTTAAGCAATTTTGATCACGAACTGTTTTGAGGTTTTCTTGATATATATCTGGTATCACGAAACTGTAGTCATTTTTTTGTCACTTAACATATCAAATAAATGTCCTCACGGAAATATGTCATTGTTTCTAAAATACTTACCAGTTAAATGTTCACATTATTACTTATGTAAATATAGATATGCTAACGCTATTTGATTTCTTATCCACGTCTTGTATAGCAAGCCGAATTAGGAATTCGACAAACGCCAAAGGTATCCAAATGTAAAAATATAGTTTAAGATAAGTGGTATCGTGAAAACATTTTAATTTTCAGAAAAACGGAAATTTTCTTTTAAAAAACGGGTTTTTAGGAAAATATTTCGTGAAAGATAATAACCAGGTATGTGGTGGCGACATATGGCACTTACATGCCAAAAATCTTGTTATGATAATATTATCAGTTATCATTAACATTGCATTTGCTTTCACGTGACCAGACAGTTTGTGTGAATGTCGAATACTTTTTCATGAAAATTGATAATTGAGTGGTGTCGATAATATGATACTGTACTTAATGAATTTATGTTGTTTTTTTATACTAAATGGTAGTCTGTTGGAACATTAAAGCCCTATAATATTAAGTACAATGTTAAGTACATAGTTTACCGATGTATGCAAGAAACAGTATGTTTAAAACAATGTATGATCTTTTCTAGCAATTGCAACTGTTAATTTGTTACCACGAGTGTGTATTACTTGTTTAAAAGCAATGTTTCAAGGTTAGTTAATACGCAATTCGCAAAACAATTTGAGTTGCTAGGGCACAGATCCGGAAATATTACAGTCATTCTCATCTTAGCTGTCTAATAAGACGTATAATGACCGATATAGATAGACTGTGTCTATAAAAAGAAATATGATGTAGATTTGATATATCGAGAGAAATAACCGGTGTCCGTCTATGCGATATGTTAAATTTCAAGGCGGATTTGTTTTTCAGATTAGTCAATTTTAAAAGGACATTAATGCAAGGATTCACTGAATCATGGATACACTCTGAAATAATCAAGATCGTTCATCAACTTATCCGGTGATTATTTCTTTTTAATTTGCAAACGGTTTAACGAAACGTTACTAAACCTAACATAACAGTGTTTCATAGAAAGAGTCTTAACTCTTTTATATGACATGCTACAGATTTTTGTCTGAAATTTTAAAGAATTAAATGGTATTATAAAAGATAAAAGCAATAATAGCATAAATTATATTATATAGGAATATACTTTATTCAAAAATAAAGTCAATGAGCTGTGGCTACGTCAAAGCAATGCGATTTACCTATGTTTAACTTATTAGTTAAAATAACAATTATTATTTGTTTGCACTGTGAAAGATAATCTTTATTATAACCAGAACGATCTTTATCCGTGGTTATGTCAACGTCTGGTTTAGAGATCAACTCATCAGTTAAAACGGCCTTATACGATTAAGAAAAGCACATAAAATATAATCTGTTTGAGTTGTACTTTATTTACAGTGACTAAGTATTGGCATTTAAATGTTTCTTTTTAAAAGTCACTGTAACCTGGCATTTTTGATTGCTTACTATATTGGTTTTACTTAATATGTATTATATCCAATTCTTGAGGGTATGGTGTCAGTCCGTAAGGACAGTTAAGTATGTTATTACTTCTGGATCATTCGACTATGCATTACATATACATGTAGTCGCTTCACAATATTCAATTTTGTTTGGTTAGTTTGGATTCATTTCTATAATTCGATAATTTCGTGTTGGTTTGTGTTGTTGCTTTTTTGTTTGTGTGTTGTTTGTTGTTGTTGTTGTTGTGGTGGTGGTGGTGGTTTTGTGTGTGTGCTATTGCAAATTTAAATTTTGACATGACATCACAGAAATTTTACTCAATGACGTTATTAATCTGTTGTCTTATACTTCATACTTATATTTGGGCTACAGTTAGGAACAGTCATATCACCGAGGTTTTAAATCTCCTGTACGTATGCTGATAGGCCGTTATAATAGGTGTTATTTAACTTTTAAATAGTATTATCTTATCAGTTCTAAATCCCGAACCACGTGCTTACACTAAATCAAACTTCTATAACTGACTTTGATGATATATTTTTATGTTCACCATGAGAAATTTCTACGATTCTACGATAAGATTCAAATATCTGTGGTAACTGAACAATTTCTTTTTTTTCAATTTCAAACTTAGACCAATTTAAGTTTAAGTTCGTGCATTTAACCTTAAAGTTGAATTTTCATTAAAATATACTATGAGTGATATATTACAGTTAATTAAAAAACAGCTAAACTTATTATATTACAAATCGTCAGCGCACCTTTTGTAATAAATACGCATCCTATTTCTCCTCTAATAAATTAAATAAATCACTTTTTGGATGAAATATGATAAGGTTATCCTACGGCTAGACCTACCACATACATCACTGATTCAGGCAGTCGGGCATTGGTTTAATCTGATCATTCGTAGTCTTTATCAAATTAGATTTATGCAATTTGCCGACCACTCAATCAATAATAGCTCCCCTTAAGTTCAGCTGACTAGAACTTACAAGTATCCACACATACTATGTAGCTATTGCAGCTATGTGTAATAATGAGTTTAATTATAGATTTAAGAATGTCAACATTTTTTGTAATAGTACCAAAAGCAAAATGGGGCTGCAATTGATTATTTCAGCAAAATGAAGCTCTACTACTATGTACAAGTTAGTTTTTTTACTTACATTTACTATAACATTTCATTTGTTGTTGAAAATTTATTCAACATTTGATTGAGCGCCTGATAGCCTCTTTCATAGCATGTTCGAACCGCTAATGTTTCCGAGTTAGTATTGTCAGTATCAACCAAATCGATGGACTGGTGCAAAATAAGTGTAAATATGGTGAGAACTCAATGTTTAATCTGTGTTTACACTTCATGAATGATATTCTCCATCAGAGCAGATGTTGAGCTCTTAATCTGGGCGTGAACAGGCTCATTAGCATCTAAATCTGGAACAAGATTTTAACACCGTTGTGAATAAAAAACAATATTGCTGTTGAAGTCAGCCAAATTGTTGAGGTATATCTTTGAAATGCGAAGAATGTCTCAGAAGTTTGAGAACTTTACTTAAACAAGTTGTCAGTTATAAATTTACTATCTGATAACCTTGATGATTTAAAATCATAAAGATATATAATGAAAGTGTATTTTAACATTAGTTTAAACAAAGTCACTTACTGCCACCCGGCGCACGCTATGCTGACTGACGACGTTAATAATGACGTCGCGCCAAATCACTCATCAAACTTTTTCGATATAATCCTTACCCTTTTGTATACAGTGTACACTTTCTATGACGTGTTACCCACTTGTATGTATCTCTAAACCATCGACTGTCAAATGCTGACACTTATCTCTAGGTCTCGACCACCAGGTCATTTGCATTGTTAAAGAGGTGACTTCCGGACCAAATACGAAAGTCCATTGGCGCCAAGGACTGCAAGGTGGGTGTTCTTGGCTTTGAAAGCCGCAAACATAGATCTCACTGTGTGTGCTAGATGCTGTGTGGGCCGGTGCATTGTCTTGGTAGAGAATCAAAATCTTCTTGATTAGCACCTGGCCTCTTGTTCCTTAACGCATGTGTCATGTCTCTGCGCAGAACCTACAAATAGACAAGTTATATTGACACAAGAAAACAATAGTTTTATGATGTACCGCACCTGTAAACAAAGATATCATGTTTAATATCTATATTATGTTATTTATAAATAAGATATTATTATTATTATTATAGATTGTTATTGTAGTATTGTGATAATTATTATTCAAAAATATTTACTTTTTCATAATATGCGGCATTTACGGTCTTTCCATCGGGCGCCTGGTGAATGTGAAGCATTCCACGCCTGTCCATAAAAAACATAAATATGTGTTTACCGCAAGACTTCATGACTCAGCTGTCTTCGGTTGTGGATTGTCTGAGTCTTCCATGTGGATAGCTGTGCCTTTGCTTCAGGGCGATAATGCTAGAAACATGGTTTTATCTCTACAATGTGGTAGAGGAATGCATCTCCACAGACTTCAAAACGCCCCAGAAACGTTTTAAAATATAACACGAGCTAGACTTCATAACGCCCCAGAAACGTTTTAAAGTATAACACGAGCTAGGCCTTTTGATGATCAGACAGCAGCTTTGGCACCCACCTGGCACTTTACTTACTTATATGTAGATCTTCTCTCCGCAACGTTCAATATCATTGTTTTCCTAAAATTATATGCTGTAACACATTGTCTTTGGAGGCATGTGAAAATTTCGAATACAAACGGCAGAACAGAATATCTGACTTGTACACAGTAGATCGTCGTAACAAATGCAATGTAAATTAAACAAATCATCCATACACATATGGAACATTAACAATTTCAAGTGACAAGTAATGGTGTAGCAACATTTCAATCTACAATTTTCTTTAATTCTAATATTCACAAAAGGGAATATTAACCAAAATTCAATGCATGAAAGAGCCCCACTTTACATTTTGCACTTGCTTATAGAACAACATAGCTCCATGGACTTTTCCAGGAACTGTTACATGTAAACGCCGCTTATAGATACATAGATCAATTTCCCGTTCCACAGTTTCACTCTTGCAGTTTGTCCTGTTTATCCGATCCCACAAGTGTTACAAAGCAATAACTGATAGAAAATCACGTCATGACGTCAAGCTTACGCCACACGAAATTTCGCGCTTATACGATGTGGGAAAATACATTACATTGTTCTTTAATTAGAAATGTAGTTTGTTAGGAAGGACAGCAATTCTCAATGTGCCGGTTTTCATTTCATAGGTTTCTATGAAATCATTTCTAGGTAACATTGGAAGACGTTACAAACCAATGTCGGTAGGCTTTGATTCTTGATGCATGAACTGTTTTTGTTCGTTAAACATACCTTTGCCAACAAATAAAATGGAAAACTCTACGATCATGGGAGGAACTCCGCGTATATTTTGATATTAATTTTGAAGACTGAGTATCCACAATTCCCATTGCTTTATCACAGATGCATACATATTTTTTGTGTTTATTTCTTGAAAGACTTACGTTTTGATTTCTTAATTTTAATTGTCAGTCCAATTGATTGAGTTGAGTGAAAAAAGTACACGTCTGTCCAACTTAAAAAGTTACAAAGTCTATGACAGCAAACTATTTTAGTTTGGGATATGACACACAAAAAACAATTGATTTTATATATGTCGAGAGTGCCTTAGTCGGCGTAAAATGATCTCGAACTGTTAAAAGAAGAGATAATGATTGATTCACAAGGTCGCGCATTTAATAACCAAATATAATATATTAAGACAAATACCATGCGTTCCAGTCTACACAATCTATCAAATGAATACCATGAGACTTTATTTCTGATAGACCTCGACATCTTTACACCTAGTTTTTCTTTACATACAGACATATCTTGTAATTCATAACGTAAAAGAGTAAGGGTTAGAAACATACCACGGATGTAATGATTTATATTTCATACCAATATACAGCAACGTTGGATAAAATATATACTATAGAGAGTGATTATCTTGTCATCCTGTCTAGGTTACTTTCATCATATTATTAAGGCAACGGAAACATACTGCCTAATTTGCATTGTAAAAATTTGACAGTTCAGTTGGAAACACATGTCAAATTTAGTGACTAGCGTGATAGAGCATATATCGTCTTAAAATGTATAATTTAATGGTATTTAACCTACAACTGAACACACTTTGTAAAAATGATTGAACAACGAGATTTGGTGGCACAGAACATATTTATAAAAACTATGCAATGTCAAAAGAAATTCAGCAAAATATATTGAGAGAAAGTAGAATTAAGATAATGGGTAAATGAAGGTTCTCTATATTCGTTTTTCAAGCAAGTTAGGTAAAGGTACGAGTGTACAATGATATTAGACCATCCCTATTATGTACGGTATACTTAATGTGATGTAATCCCCGTATTGTTGAAGGATCAGACATCTCAAGACCAAGTATGTGGGGTACAAGTACCAAACTATAAACATGAATATGTTTGATATTGACTGTACATTGTGAGTAGTGGTTTTCATGCATTTAGCGACTTTATCTGAATGTTTTATCTGAACATTTGGACGCCATAACTCTGTGCTATAGTTGCTAAAGATTAAATAATTAAATAATTTGTATTAAAATCCACTTGCTATTTCGAAGACAAATTCTGTTAAATTATGCTTTTTATTATGTTTATGATATACTTATGTTTATAAAATAATATTTCCTATGAAAATAATATTAATATTGATGCGAAACAAAACAAAACTTGTAAGGGATTAACAAAGGATTTTTCTGTACTTTTAAAATCTACGTTTTTGAGAAGTGACATTAAACTTATGTAAGACAGATCAAAGTTAGTGGCATTCTGACATATGTTAGTGTTTATGCAAGATATTACACTTAGTTAGAGAGTTCTGTTATAACGAAAATGTCCAAAAAAAATCCAATAATATATCCCGCTCAAATATGCATGCTATACTTAAATATAGTCTTCAGAAAAGAAATAAAAAAAATACAACATGCAATTGTTCTATATTTTAATAAAAATATATGGCATATATAACGTGTTATTGTTTCTTGTGTGTTAAATAATGCAGAGCAAAACAAATACTGACCTATTAAGCAATACAAATAATACAAAGTTTAAAAGCGTATAACTGTTAAACATATCTATATAAGGTTAGAATAAAACGTATAAGACAGGTCTGTTTAGATAGCATTTAATACTTGTAACTCATTGTAGGCACACTTTAGACACATTTTCTTGAGATAACAATTCATACCTTATCTGAAAATGAAGTAAAACTGTTTAGACATTACCGTGGTGCAGTTATTGTTCAAAAAGAGCCGTATATTGTATATAATGTAAAACAGAAAAGCACCGAATAATACAACCATAAATGTTTTGTTAAGCAAAGTACAAAATTGAACACAACTTAAGATGAACAAGTTTAACACATTTACACCCTAATGCTTCATTTGGGACACCGACACGGTTTGCAACAAATAACAACAACGAGTATACACAGTTACTTTTGTTCCATTAGGGTTTTAATTGCTCCAAGAAGTTGGAAAAAGGTAATTGATCAAAGTGTACCTTTCTCCCATCTGCTCTCATTGTGAACAAACGAAGATGTGCGATTGATGGCAGACGCACCCTTATGACCAGATTTGTCAAAGGAGATATAAACGTAATTTATGTGTAGAAATTGAATGAAGCAATCTCTTCAAGCAGGATATAAATATTAACTGAATATAATAACTTTATTAGATGCAAACCACAACACACCACACATCAAAAATACATTTTATTTTTGCTTTGTAATTTTAAAGAAGACAATCAATGAAGTACGCGTAGTGTAGGAAAACATATAAAACAATGTGTTCTTGTTAAGAATAACGCCAAAATATGGTCATAAACCAGTCAATGACAAATTTGTAAAGAAATTAACATAAACTTCAAAGTTAAAACATGTGTTCACATGTGTGATAATTACTTCGAAACGTCTCAGAAAGCAAATAAATAGTTGGCCAAATTATTCTCAGTCGTATACTTGTTTGTTTTAAATATCAGGTATCCAATATGTTATTTGGACAACTATATCAACTCAACTTCTTTTTTATCAGTATACCTTTCCAAGGCCCACACTGGTCTCAAGAGCCATTCGAAAATATTACAAAAAAGTCTCATGATTTAAAATACTACAGCTATGGACTGAATACTGTATGTGGATGTAAAGTAAATGCTGATACGTTTTGACGAAAAAGGCGCCTGATTCTGCCTCAAAACGTGCAACAAATACAGAAATGACAATTTTTCTTGACAGTTTTGAATGATGCATCAAAACATTTCAACTCTCACCAGTGCGTTTCATCAATAATCCTATGGGAGGAAAGCTACGTTTTCTTCAGTCCTGACATTGCCATTACCTTTGTTTTCAGTATCGTCCGCATTTCTTTGTTGATAACGAAACTAAGTATAATTACCACATATCACAAATGCGAAAAGGGAAAATAAAAAATGAATTCTAGAAGATTGGCGTCTTAGCTTTTTTTCCTTCAGAACAGAAGTGCCTCTTGTCTTTCAGATTGCATTTAAACATGGCGTCCATTGTGATTCTAGGTACATACATAGAATGTAGCTGTTAAAGCATTTTTGTCTTTAAAAACAGAATTTAGCTAAAATGCACCAATAAGTGGGGTATCATAGTGTTTCCGAAAACTGTTTGTCAAGATGTCTAAATGAAGATGAGGATCTCAGAAATCATTTGTTGTTTTTTTCAGGTAAATTCCATTATCCACCGTATTTTGTTATGCTTTTAATATGTTTCCATTTTAAAGTATTTCGTGTCAATACTCCTGATTTTTATTTCTTAACTTGCAATGCTATCAGAAATATGTTATTGACAAAAGATAATTTAAACAGCGCCACATCAGAATTACATATTAAATGAAAGGAGATAAAAATGTTGGTTGTTCTTAAAGATGCATAAACTTAATTTGAATAATCAATTAGTCAACCAAATCGATTTTTTTCCCTGAAATGTTTTGATAAAAACAGATACATGTAATTTAGTTCAATTTGTGCTATTACTTGGTCTAACATACGATTACTATGGATCACTATAACCAAAATATGTTTAAATAATAACAATGGTTGCTCATTGCCCATTCTTTCATTTATTGTAACAAGGATTAAATTAAGCATTGTGTAATCGTTGATTGTTGATTGCGAAAAAGGGTTGCCGGGGATTGTTTTATTATGCACTTCATTATAATTTACATAATTGACAAATGAGTATTTGGTACAAATTGAAGCACATAATCTACAGAGTTCCCTTACTAAAACATGAATTACCATGCCAGATTTCCGCAATATATCCTGATGCCGTTTTGTTGTTGTTTTTCCGTTGTCAACTAGTTACATGAAAGCAAATAGTTTTCTAATGTTTAGTTTAGTTTCGACTTATAAACAGTACGAAGTACTTTCTTATATAGAACGATCCCGAATACGACAATTACCTATATGGTGATTGAATTCAAAATCTTGCATCTTAAACATTTATTGTTCCATATGTCATTTTGTCGGAAGCTTGCTTTCTTTCGATTTAAAAAAAAACAACAACATTGTCACACAGGCCAGCTTCATTATCTTTGTCTACTAGTCTCTAAAAGTAAACGCAAACCGTTTTATTGTGAAAAAACATAACATTTTGTATCCTTAATGATACATTGAATTACTGGAAACACACATGTGCTTACAATAACGTAATAGTTCAATATTAAAAAATATTGGATAAAACACGTGACATTGGATATTGGACTTTGCCACCTCATTTCCATCTTCACATGAACAGGACTGTATCTTTTTTTTTTTTTTTTTTTTTTTTTTTTTTTTTTTTTTTTGATTCAAAGAGTTAAGTTCAGTTACAATCAACAATTTTGTGGAGTTCTTCTAATATAAAAAATACTCCTCTCTCTCTCTCTCTCTCTCTCTCTCTCTCTCTCTCTCTCTCTCTCTCTCTCTCTCTCTCTCTCTCTCTCTCTTCTAAATACTTTGTGGATACTATTTTCCAATGACGTAATACTTGTCATATCTTATAAAAAACATCAGCGCTTGTACATTTATTATTCAAATAGAAAGGTTTTCTTTTTATTGCTTGAATTTGAGAACCCCCAAGAATTGCGAAGTAACGGCGCTGTAAAACCCTTTAATGCACCCATATCGGTCCGTATTGCCGTGGTTCCAAGGTGGTATCTGTTGGGTTTGCTATTTTTGTTAATTGACTCATCACAAATTTGTTCTTTCTTTTACATTTGGCTTGCATATGAATACCTTCGTCCTGTGCCTTTTCGAATGTTGATATAAGTTGTAATACTCATAGGACTTTGTTATATATTTTTATTAAAGAAAAGAGCCAAAAACGAAATGAATATATACGTTGATGCAAAAAAGTTTTTATTGTACGAATTTGGCGATCTGATTATAATTACAATAATGCCTCGGTTCCTCCTTGGAAAAAAAATATGCCAGAATCAATATAAATGAAAATGTTGCTTTTTTTTCCTGCATTAACAGTATATATGATGTGAGTTAAGGTATTGCGGGTAATATAAGTGTTTGTAAAGAAATCGTCACTCAGTGCAAATAACTTTGTGTTGAATAAAGTTTCTCTAATAATATTTTTATGTTTGAAAAAAAATAGCTCGCAGCAAATGTTTAACTGTTAATTTTCCCACTTATTATAATTCTTTAAATAACTTTTCCAAAAATGTATTTATAAATAAAAGGTTATTTATATGGTGACCATTTATGTTTAATTTGTTATGTTTGAAAACGAACCACTAAATTGTATGCATTACAATGCAAAAGCTGTTTAAAGTGTTCCCCTTGTCAGATGATTATCTCTAAGGACAACTCTTTAAACCATCATGAAGGCAGATATGATAAACATTGTCGTCATGCAAATGGTTTCTTAATCCTTGTTTTATTGCACAGACAAGGAATCAATGCCGGATTTCATCCTCGTAATTGTTATTTAAATGTACATTTGTATCATAATATGCTTTGGCCTTTAAAGTTATTCCTAGTCATCATCATCTTCAGGCAACTCTTTCTGTTATCTTTAAAATACTCTAAAAAGGAAGATATAAAAGCTATAAAACATATCTAATCCACGTATAATTTCCTTTCGAAAGCATATGATATTTGTGATATTTATCTGTTCATGCACAGCGTTAATGTACGTCAATTTAATGGTTTACAATACTTGTTTGTATGTACCGAAATTGTACATAATAGCAGGAAAGTCTGTGTGTTAAATATAATAGTAAAAACATGTATTTAAGTTTGAATTGGTAATTTTGTTTTACTTTCTTTCGTTTTTCATATTTTCTTAGCAATGACCCATACATAGTACTTGTATACACGGTTATGATGGTTCCATGTAAGAACCATTTATCTTTTCATATTTAAGGCAATGCAAACCAATAACGTGTAGCAAGTGTAGGGTTTCAGGTAAAAATGTGTCGTTCTTTCTGTACTTTGATATTCAGTAGGATTATAAATCAGTCTGAATTACCTTGGGTATCGTGAAAGTAAAAAAAGTTATATGTGGCTTCATATAGAACTAACATGCCGCAAAGTTTTATGAGAATAATATTTTCATACATCATAACACTGGCATTTATTTATTTTCACGTTTCCAGGGAAAGATTATTAATTAAGAGGTTCGAGAATTTGCCCCAATAGTAACCGATTTATATTGTTTTCAACATAAAATGTGACAACCGGAACATTAACGTGCTATATATATATATATATATATATATATATATATATATATATATATATATATATATATATATATATATATATATATATATATATATATATATATATATATATATATATATATATATATTTGCAAGAAACAGCATGTTTAAATAGAGTTTGGAATGTTCTGCTAGTTGCAGATGTGATAAGATTTTAACTGATGCGTTACTTTAATTACACAAGTGCGTTTTATTGTTGTCATTGTTTCATAATTAGTTAATATGCAAAGCACAAATCATCGTGAATAGCCAGACAACATATTACAAAACATTACAGTTGTGTCCATTTCAGATACCTACGAATATATATTATGTCAGATGAAGATGCACTGGCTTTATAAAAAGAAATATGATATATCATGAGTAATAAACCAGTGTTTGCGTGTAAAAATATAGAAATATATGCAGACTTGTTTGTCAAAGTAGTCGATTATGAAATCACATCCATTGCAATGTTACCCTTAAATGTGGATGGCTACATAGTTTGCTTAATCAAATCCATTCCAGAACTGTCTTCTAAGGAAGTTGTCATTATACTGTCAGACACTTCTTTAACAATCTTCCAATTGTTTGAACACGTATAGAAAACAAGTTTTAAACTTGTATTTTAATGAAAGTTTTCCATTTAATGCCATTCTTACATTTGATTTTATAATTCATCTTCAGAAAAATGCTATTTCGATGTTTATTTATTTATTTATTTATTTATTTATCAATCTATCTATCTATCTATCTATCTATCTATCTATCTATCTATCTATCTATCTATCTATCTATCTATCTATCTATCTATCTATCTATCTATCTATCTATCTATCTATCTATCTATCTATCTATCCATCCATCCACCCATCCATCCATCTATCAATTTATATTCTCCAATAAAGCGAACAAATCGGATCTTTTATAAAATATGATCGGTTTATATTATAGCGAATCTTCGCAAAGAAATCACTACATTAGGACATACGTGCATTGGTTAGATTTTATCATTCGCCGTCTTAGTCAATAACATTTGTGCAATGTGCAGATCATAATCGAAAATTGCTCACTATTGTTAGGTTCACTGGCACCTAATTATACATGCACATGCAAGATGGATCCTAAATGTTATTAAGAGCTCAGTATGTCATCAACATTGTCTTTAGACAAAAAGTGAAACTTTGGTACATGTATGTTAAAGTTAGTATTTGTCTTACCTTTGCCTTTGCAATAATATTCTATTTGATCCGGTAATAATATTCCAAAATTAAAAATAATGTCCCTGTTCAATCATGTTTTAGCGCTTGATATAGATGGCCTCTTCCAAACCCTGTTCAAACCCCAAATGTTTCTGATTAGGACTTTCAGTATTAAACTGTGTCAAAACGTCGTGTTATTGTGGTGATAACTCGCTGCTTCATTGCTTTAGCTGGTTCAATATGATGAATAATATTCTACAAAAGGTCGGATTTAATGCTCTGATTAGGGGTATGAACAGAAATTTATATTGTTTCAACTCCCCCACACCTAAGATCGCAGTGAAACAGCAACCATCATGCTGTTGAAGGAAGCGTCAAGTATCTACATGTATCAACATATTTTTTTATGAAATAAGAAAATAAATTTATGAAGACTCGGTATCCACTAGAATAATATGTATATAATAATAATATAATAAGATTTCTGGCATTGTTTCCACGCAGTTTCACAAATAGGCTAAACTTGGTAAAGGCTATACATGTTTGTAGATTCTTCGAAAGGTTTAAGTTTTCATTAATTTATTCAAATTGTCAGTTTAACTAAATGGATAAACTCAACGTTTCCCTTACTTAAAAAATAACAAAGTCGATGACTGCAAACCATTTTAGTTTGGGATAATGTAAATAATAATCTGGAATTTATAATTTGTCGGGCGTGTCTAAGCGGACACAAGACGGCTATTCAACTGTTAAAAATGAGATATTATGATTGATTCACAAGGCATGCATTTCATAAACAAATATGATATATTAAGACAGATACGATGTGTTACAGTCTACGCGATCAATCAAATGAATACCATGGGGCTTCATTTTAAAGCCTGAAAGATGAATTAACCCCTGATTTCATATAAAGTGTTATTTACAACGTGACAAAGTAAAGGTTTAGAATCGTACCACGATATATAAACTTTTCTTTAGCAATGCGTCGCTGTGACACAATAAAGGTCATTAGGCTTCATCTACTTATAGTGAAGAAGACCCCAGACAAATGTCTGGGTAGAACAACCACGACGGCAGGCCAGCTGGAAGAGGGATTAGCCGGCATTTTTTGCCGATACTGCGCAGCGACATTTCTATCATTATAGCACAGGGGCACTTATGAGGTGCCCAGGGACTGAGCCCGGCCGGTCCATTATACTGACACCGACGAGTCAGGCGTAATGTTGTCCCTTTAGCCCCGAGCGTTAGGAGGGAAGCCATTACTACCAACTTTAAAGTCTTTGGTTTGACCCGGCCGGGGTTCGAACCCACGACCTCCCGATCCGCAAGCCGACGCTCTACCACCTGAGCTATTGCGGCCGGTCCAGCTGCAAGATTACATGCGCAAATGTGTTGATGTACGTTACAATTTTGGCAAAAAAAGCAAAATATGACCAAATCTGCTTTAGAGAGATAGTCGCCTTGCAAAATATGTTAAATAATGCCAATGTTATGTTTATTATATACCTTGTCCCAAACATTTTCATCTGAATGTATAATTGTTTCACAAAAGGTACATGTATATTCAACTTGGAAAAACAACATACATTTACACCATATTGTGTCTTACAGTTCAACTCCATTTTTTAAGATTTTAAGAAATGTTATTTTTATTTGAAATAGACTTTGCAATTATATTACTGTCTGTTGGATATAAATCTCAGTAACAGAAACACCAAAACAGGCCACGAGACACCATTTTAATAAAAATATTTGGCTTATATATAATGTGTTTCTGTTTTTGTGTGTTGGAGAATAAAACAACAGAAATACTGAAAATATAAAATATAACTAATACAAAGCTTGGAAGCGTCTCAATATTAAATAAATATTTTTATTATGTAGGCAGCTAAAACTGGCAACTCATAATAAACACAAATAAGGAACATTTTCTTAAGACAATAATTCAGAAGTTAAAAGAAAATGCATTGAATCTGTTTAAAACGTTGTTAAGGTGTGTATAAAAACAAAACACAAGACTTTTTCACAATGTAATTAAAGTTAATTAAATGTAAATCGGAAGAAGCACTGAATAATATAACGATCAACAATTAATAAGCGATTTACGAAATCGAACGTCCGAAATAAATGTAGCATGGTATAAATAAAGCTACCTTCACTATTTCATATATCAACTTCGTTGACACACAGTTTGCTATAATTTACATATATTCACAATCATTTTTGTTTCGTAACGGTTTGGATTGCTCGAAGATATTGGAACGAGGTAAATGATCGAAGTGTACTTTTATCCCACCTGCCTTCAAAATGGACAGACGAAAATGTTCGATTGACGGCAGACGCCACCGTATTAATTTAATGCGTCAAATGCGACGTAAACGTTATTTATGTATACTAATTGAATAAAGCGTCGCTTCAAGCAAAATAATAATATTTGATGAATAGAGTAAGTTTATAAGGTGACACCTACAACACGTCTTTGTAAGTTAGTTTGTTGTTGTTGTTGAATGTGTTTTTGTTTGTTTTGTTTGTTTGTTTTGTTTGTTGTTTTTGTTGTTGTTTGTGTTGCTGTTTGTTATTTTTGTTGTTGTTGTTTCTTGTTTGTTGTTGTTTTGTTGCTTTTTTGCTTTAAAGTAGAAAAACAGATACAATGAAAAACACAGCAAGCCATGTTTTAAGACAATATATTTTTATTATTGATCGTGTTAATAGTACCGCCAAGGTATCACTATAAATCTATCAATGACAACTTTGCAAAGAAAATGAGCCCGTACGTCAAAGTTTAAACACATGTTCAAATGTTGAGTAGTTTTTAAAAAACGTTTCAGGAAGCATGTACATATTTGACCAAAATATTTGCAATCCTATATTTGTTGCTAATGCTATTTTCAAAACAAATGTTATTTAATACTGATTTAAACCAGTAAAAATATAACTACCTTTTCTGCTTCCATCAGTACGTCTTGCCGAGGCTCACACAAGACTAAAGAGTCGATTAAAAATATGATTTTTTAAATACCACAACTGAGTACTGAATATTGTATTTAGATGTAAAATAAATCCTGACACATGTTGACGAGAAGGCGCCTGATTCTGCCTCAAAAAGTGCAACAAAAATAGAAGTGATTGACACTTTTGAATAATACATCAAAGCATCCCAGCACTGCCAAATGGCCCTCATCAGTTATCTTGTAAGGATAACGCTACATTTACTTCAGTCCTGACACTGCCATTGTGCTATTTGTTAAACAGACCCTTTCATCTGTCACCGTTCCAGATTGATAGCGAAGCCAAAGATAATTACCATATATCACAAATAAATAATTTCAATAGCGAAAATGAGAGGAAAATGAATATTAAAAGATTGGCCTCTGAGCTGATATTTTCTTAGAACAGAAATACTCCTTGTCTTTCAGAAAGACATAAATAAGCAAAACAATACTGCATTAAAATGACGTCAGTAGTGATTTTAGTAAAATCTAAACGTAATAAAGAAGGAGTGTTCAGAAGGCTTCTGAACACGTTTTTTCTTAATTTTTCTCAACAAAGTATTTTTCAGTATCTTAGAAAGCCGTTTTGTTGTTACGTAATTTCCAATTTCCTGGTGCTTTTAATATTCACCATTTTAAAGTTAATTATGTTATATCTTGGTTTACATTTCTTAATATGTCATGCTACATGTATGAGAAATATGGTATTGACAAAACATATTTTAAACAAACCCACTCCTGAATTACATTTTCAGAGGAGATTAAAGAAGTCTTTTTCCGACAAACCATGTCATTATTTATTTCCTGAAATATTTGTAAGTACCAACTAATCATTTCTGTTTATGCTATTACTTTGTCAAATATGGTAATGGTATGGATCACTGTAACAGTGTGTTAAGTTCATTTGTAAGTGGCTGTTCCTTCTTTTATATATTGTAGAAAAAGGATCAACTTAAATTGCGATTACTGATTTGAAAATGGTTGGGTGTAAGTGTTTATTCATGTTATTGATATTAATTCAAGTAACTGACCAATGAATGAATGATACACATCGAAACTGTTAATCTACAGACTTTACTAACTCTTCCAATTTGAAAGAAGGATTTTTAATGCATCAGACAACAGAAATATATCCAAGATGTCATATTTGTTGTGTGGTGTGTTTTTTTGTTGTTTGTTTTGCTGTTTTGTTTGTTGTCTTCTTTTTGTTTTTTTTTTTTTTGGCTTCAGCAATTAGTTACATAAATGCAAATGGTTTTCTAATGTTTCCCATAGTTTCCGATTTATCAGAAACGGTACAAAGTATGTTCTCATGTAAAACATGAAAACAGGCGCAAGTTCTTTACGTTTACATGAATAAAGTAACATGATTTAGTACGATGAACGAGTTTGAGAAGTTGTAATTGTATTTGATCAGATACTTTCATATGTAAATACCTGCCATTTAAACATACCGTATAGCCAGAGCATAAAATCACATTTCGCTTTGGTATACACTGGCGATAATTAAATATTGGATGTTAAACTAAGCATGGTTCATCTACAGCCTAATGATAACATGAACATGCTGCCGATTGCAAAATAAATCAATTATAAGATATGCCGTTCTACATTCCACTTTACTGTAATGTTATTATTCTTGTAACTGTATACGGTTGCTATAAGGTTGTCACTGAGTTATCTGAAAAAAAATGTCAACAATGTAGAAATAGATATGTTCAGTTAATAAGTGTCAAGTAATTAAACTTCACAATCAAATTTATAACAATATAGGAACTCAATATAGATGAATACGAAAATCTTCTCTGTCGAGCCAGGACAGGTTGAATCTCCTCATATAAAATATTGTGTTTCAGAAAGATAGTTATTGTACAATTTATATGATTTATTCCACATTTTAAAGTATTTAACCGATTTAGTATTTAATATTCGCATTCAGTCACTGTTGTGATGAGTCGAGTAAAAAAAAATATTAACCACTTGAAAGAAACACATGCATTTTTTAATAATAATGGTACTACCAGTAGTTGTAGAAGTAGCAGTAGAAGTAGTAGTAGTAGTAGAAGAGAATTGAAATCGTTGCTAAAAATTGTCACAAATTATTTTTTACTCCATATGTAAACGGACAAAATCATGAAATAATAATACTATGTTGTTAAGGAAACGTACAACTGACACTGCATTTCTACTTTTATAATAAGAGCATAATTAAATTCAAAGCCTTGGACATAAATACTGCTATATACTATTATTTTACGATATTAAAACATATTCTTACGTTCTGTATCTGTTTCCGGTCTCTAGTTTGGCACGAACGTATCATTCCACAAAATACATATTAATAAATATATAACTACAAATAGGGACATGACTACTCTGACGAATTGACAATAGACTACTATACTTTAGTCGATACATGCACATCATTTAAAATACAACATTTAAGAACTGAGATATTAATATTCATAAACACGGCCGAGCTTCATCTGGACAAAATAATTCTGTTCTTAATTTGTTAAAGCATCAATTAACCAAAATGATTTTATGAATAGCCTGCAATATTACCTTTGCATGTAATTGTATTATTTTAGCATTTTCTTTTTAGAGAATGATACATCGAAACATTTTGCACCTCTATTCAAGTCACATCAATAAACATGAAAAGAATATGAAAGTAACGAAGAATTAAAGTAAGATAAAATGGATTAACAATCGTTTAATATTTTCAAATAGAACTTTATTTTGTGTTTATTAATGTCGTAAGCAATCTTATGGTTTCATCTTTTCATGGCCATATTTTCTTACTCACAATTGTTTTTAATACGAAATTACAAAAATATACTGAGAAAATGTCAGTACAAACTGACTTTCATTGAAATATTATTAAATTTAAAAGAATATACGTCGCAATGTCAATGTCTCCTAAAATCACGTGAGTACTGCTGGTGAATACCATTATACGTCCAGGCGTTTTACAAACATGTGTACATAAAACCTCACGACAAAAGTAAATTAATGGGAGACAAAATATACCATTGGAAGTTAGGTAGATATAGGCTTATAAGAAGAAGAGCCAACCAATTACGGTGAGCATCATTCTAAATTAGACTGTTAGAGGTTTTTCCGAAATTAAGATAAAGCAACACGACTATTAAAATGCACTGACAATAAAATACCTCCACACCAAAGGAAAATATTACATTTTGATTTGATTATACGGAAACGGTAAGTTACGAATTAGAAATTTCCATTTCTTCAAATCCATCCTTTATTCTATAGCATGTTATAAGCAATCATATACAATAATGCAAATATATACAAACGACCTATTTATGTAAATATTTTGAACAACAAAACTAAAATGAGCATGTGTGTTTTTGTTGTTGTTGTTCTTTTAGCATATAAATACAACCTTACCGTGATGATCTAAATACGGTTAGTATTGGCTACGAAACAAGTAACTCAGTCTGGTTTTAGTCGACAATAAGTCAATCAGTAATAAATAGATGAACGCATACCTCAGTACACCGACACCCTAGTAATACATGTATTTATTTATCTATTTATTTATTATTATTATTATTATTATTATTATTTTATTATTATTATTATCCTCATACCACAGTCTTATACCACATTATTTGCAGTATCTTATACTGCCAGGCATTATTTAAATGTGCTTAGGAGTCTTAAATGCTCACACTAAACGAATCAAAATAACAATAAACTACAAACTGGACGGCTCGACACTCCGGAAAGTGATAGCAGAGTCAAGTCTGTATTGGTGACATTTAAGTGTTAGAAATGTCCTTCAATAGCCAGTAAATGTCTGGAAATGTTAATCACATAATGGGGAAACTATTAAATGACTGTCGTTGTTTTTCTTAACATAAACCCATACTCAATCAGACATTGGTACCTTACAGTCAACCTCGGTTTGTTCTTCATATTATTAATAGTAGGCGAGTTCATAATCAAAAGATAAGTTTTGCGTCAGCAGCAATTGAAACCACAGCCTAGTTGGGTTTTTCGAGTATCACATGAGTAATGATAAACTGACATTTTAGGAAATAGTTTGAACATAGATTTACAACAGAGCCATGCACTTAAACTAAAATCTAAGTCTTTCATTGTCATAATATCTCCCAAACCAAACCAACCATAAAAAAGATATTTCGAATATTTCCATGAGGTAAGTAGAACTATGGTTGTAGTCATAACTACAGATATCAATTAAAATATTGGGCGACTCTTCTACATATGAAGTAATCCATCGTAATATTGATGACTTTCAATTAACTGTATATAAAGCCCTGTATAGCCTTAAAAGTAAAGAGACGCAATCAAATATCTTATCTTCAATAGAAATATAATGCAACACACTTGCACTCTTGAATTTAAATCTTGAATTAGAATTTAAATGCAGCATATAAAGCACATTGAAGTATTGATATATACAAGAGAGCGACATTTACCACTTTTATGGGACGCTTAATAAATCATCTTTATGTTTATTCCCATAGACATAAAGAAGTAATCAAATGTAACTATCATGTTGTTTATCATACATCATCAAAACACGATCGCAAATGTTAGACTAGAAAACTACATTTGTAGTGGTTGCATCAATAGCTCTGCTGAATGATCAGTGAAAAAACAAATCAATCTTAAAGAGAAATGCGACTGACCATGAAAAATGAACGAGAAAGTCATATGTAGACAGAAAAAGGCCGTCATGTCAGTTTCCCTATGCGCATAAAACACATAAATCACGGTTTTGTTGCATTTGTTAATGCAATTACAACATAACAAAATTCAAATGTCGCTTTACCGGATGAAGAATTACTTGCATAAGAGTATTTCGAGATAACAAAAAATGCCAAGGCTTATAATTAATGTTTTACCTTTGGATATTTGTGGGAAGGGAACTCAGAATTTATCGAGCGTTCAAATCTCATCCTTTTAATGTGTATATAATTCTTATCTATACTATGCTTTACTATGCTGTGCTATATTATGCTTTGCCATACAATACTCTGCTATGCTATGCTAGGCTAGGCTACGATACGCTACACTACACTACACTACATTACACTACACTACACAATACCATACCATACCACATCATACTATACTATACTATACATTTTATTATTTCTTGTGAGAATAAAATAAATGATGAATGAATGAATCTGAATTATTGACTATGCATCTTGAAAACACCCGACTGAATGAAAATCTCTTCCTGAAATTGAAATATGTTTTTTGTTCCTTTATAAATAAAATCAACAGTATTTTTACTAATAAAATAACTGATTTAAATAATCGTAGGAATTGATACTTATTAGTAAAATGAGAATTATGACTATTCCATTTTCATTTAATATCTGATACTGTTTATGCAATAATGTAAGACAACATATACATGTATACATATATGAATATGTATTTAAGTAGTTTTTATGCACATATATACAAACATGACGTCGTAAGATTGGCTTCATTCCAATTTAATAATCACTTACGGCGCACTGAAACAAGCTTACGGTGTTCTTGTGTTGTATTTCAAATACATCTATTTAATGATGTATCTGGACATATACTATCTTTATAAAAGATAAAGTTTTGTCTGCCACATTGGAGGATTGATAAAGGAACTAAATACAATTACACACATCTTATCACAAAAATAGATAATTGCAGTGAACGGGATTTATATATATATATATAAGGGCCTGGTCATTGTGTGTTTGTTTTTCTCCCAAATGTATCGTCGCATCTATCTATCTAATAAACATAATATGAATTCGTTATTACATGATTCTTTTGTAATTTTATAGCGATATCGTCATAAAAAGTGCTGCTTGCATTTAAATCAAAGTTGAACAGTCTTAGCAAATACAAAAACAACACACAAATAAATGGAATTGATAAAAAAAAACACAATAGTATGATTTGCCATAGCAAAGAAATTGTTTATTTGCTAATACATTAATCGTATTTGTGACCTGTGATGTTGTAAAAGACTCAACATCAAATAATGATGTGAAAATTGTATTTTCTTAATATTGTGGTATAAACTAATGCCAATGAATGAAGGGTTATGTAATTAACTTAGTAATTAATATTTACAAATTTACTGACCAGTCAAGAAATAATCCACTTCGTAGCAAGTAATTAAAACGCATGCATTTTTCTACTCGAAGTGTTCGGTATGATAACACATCACACAGACGCATGTGACGACAACCAGAGTGCATTTGTTTAAGAAAGCCCCAGACAAATATTGGACAAGTACCACCAGCCAACCACACGTCAGCAATCAGCAATATGGATCCGAGACACTACTTGAAAAAAAAAATATATATATAATAACGCACAAAACAATAAAACATATTTATATCAACGTTCTTGAAGTGTTTATTGACTTTAAAGTACAGACTCACATCTCCTTACGGAATAAAATAGTGATCATAAAATATTTTCTAGATTTATTTTTGATTACAGCATTTCTAGATGACATAAATGTATTGACGACATTTACTAAAAATATGACATAATTTATAACTTCTCCTGAGATAAAATCGGGAGAGAGTATAGTGCATTTTACTCTGAGAGTTTTTACAAGTATTAAGACTTACTCATCAATGGATTAAAAAAGAAATTGCATGTCGTAATTTACAATTAAGACTCTTGAAAAGCAGACTTAAACAGTACCAATGATTGATGCTCGCTTTGTATTCTCATTTGAACAATACATAATTAAAATACCTACATGGCATGTATTTTAACAGTAAGCGGATAATATTGAAACATGTATATTAAAAATATACGCGATATATAACAAGGACAGTGGGATACCATTCATATAAATAATGAACCTTAAATTAACTATGAATTGGGGCATACTTACATTATATATTTGTAATTATAGATATAAACATGAACTACTTGTAAAAAAAGTAAATGTAAATAGTTACATCAAATTCTTACCTTCGCTTCAATATTTTATTTCATACATTTATTTTGTTTCCATGGGATATGGCAACAGAGAACGGAAGACAAACCGGTAGAACAGTTTCTTGTCATAGGAAGGTGTTTGACATACAAAGATAATACTAGGCTGCTGTTGTCTAAAGAAAAAATATTAAATACGACTGTACAAGTCTTTTTCATAGGCTTGAAGGAATTAAATTTAAGTGCCCAACATTATATCATTCTATCAGCCAACATCTTCACAGTATTGTGTAATGTATTTATCATAATTATCATTCCATATGGCATATTATGTATTCATGCACGTCTTTAAGTATAACAATAAAATGAAAACAATGTTGTTGTTTTTCAGCAGCAACTTAATGTCCTGCACGTAACTGGTACTCAATAATACTACATTTTGGATTTCAAGTAAGGTTTTTGGGAAAGATGTTAATAATATTAAGTAATGTACCGTCGGTTAGTGTATATGAAGTGCTAAGATAAAAAAACACACTTTTAGCCGATGGGAGAAACCTCTGTCAGTGATTATTTGCAGAGAATATCAACATTATGTTTACCAGCTGAAAAGGTTAAAATATGTATAAATATAAATTTAACAAATATGTATCATACATGTACAATGTATCAACACATACGTATAAATATTCATACAGAATGGACCGAGCCAGCAGAATACAACGCTTTACCATTATTTCTAATCAAAAACATTACCCATTAACCTAAAACAAAGAATGATAATTGTTCATACATCATCAAAATTATATCAAATAAATATCAAATTTATAAAATAACATCATTTGTTGCTTGATACTCTATTTATAAAATAAGAAAATAATTAATTTATATTTTGGTTATCAAGACATTGAGAAGGAATACATGTGCTCTTTTTCATTATTTTGTTTACTTTACATATGTTTAATCTTAGCTGGTCAATCATAATTGAACGTACATAACTAATCAAGAGTAGGAAGGAGTGTAACATTGTTTAAACTGAATTGAATGTTTCGATGTATGTTTATAGGTTACCAATATTCATAAATCGGTTTATATCGCATGACACTAAAAGAAACTTGCAGTCGACTAAGCATTTTCAAACGTGACTATTTATACGATATAAACCAACCCGTTGTGTTTGTTTTTAAACCAAACAGTAGTACATTGTTCTTGGATATGTACCAAATGAATATTAGTAATATATATAGGTTAAGAACGAAGTATACTTTCATATGCTGTACACTATAGGTAGGTAAGTGATCAGGTTATATGCATATTTGAAGAAAGTTTAAGAGGTCGCGTCCGTGTATGTCTGTACGAATATTATACTTTGAATAAATATAAGTCGTGTGACAAGATTTCGTTTGTCAACATTTCTATCAAATTACATGTAATGTTCGACAACTTTATTGATAAAGGTCATTGTATATGTGCTTGTAAGTATTATTTTATTTATTGTTTATATATCCTTAAAGCCAGTACCTTGGTAGTCAAGCAAAAGCGGACTCATGCTTTTATGGGTTTTGTTTTTGTTTTTTGTGCTTTTGTTGTTGTTGTTTTGTTTCTTTGTTGTATTTTTTCGTCGATGCTATTTATTATACTCTTTCGCATCCTCAGTAAGCAAATAAATCGAGAATCATATTGCACAAGTCAGACATATTCACTAACCCGAAGAAAAGTAATGAGAGGGCCACTAGGTTGATTGTTTCCATTTATTTGTCTGACATCTGACCATTCAGCCACTGTTCAGTTCATACCTTAAACATATTAATCAAATGATCGGATGGGATCAATATTGAGCTGTCATTCTCTTTATATGAATTCTCAGGAAATTTGATTTCTTGTTTTATTTTGGTTTCATCATAACCGCCAATGGTTCACACGTTCGTATTCGATAAATAGTTTGAAACCAATAGTCATTTATAATTTGACTTTAATAACTCAACTTATTTTGATATTGATTGTCAACCGATTACTTACATGAAAGAATACGGTATCAATAAGATTAAAATTAAATAGATGTTATGTTAATTTACAGTATATTTGTGTTATTAGAGTAATATATTTAAAGGCAATATTTTTTACGTTTTTTACGTTTAGAAATTGATATTGCAGGATTAGATCTTATCATTTAAGTTTGTTTTCAATAGTTTCATCAGATTGTGTTGTCTCTTCAACAAGGAAGAGTCAGTATATTTTGTATGTTCTTGTTTGTCAGTAGAACACAAACCCTCTTGGTTCTTAAAAATACAAGGTTACTATTTTAGTTAAAATTAATTATACGATATTATCAAAGTGTGTCGCATATCATTAGGCGTACTTGTCTAACTTCATTTTGTCTGACTGTCGAACACTGAAGCAAGGTCAGACCTAATTATGAAAGAACAGAACATATTTTATTACAGACTTGTACAAAGTACATAACCTATACATCATGTAGGAATACTAACATATCACGTGGTTATTAAATGACATTTAATACATATAATATGATACATTATCAGTTTTCTTTTTCAAAACGAACGGTAATATCAATGTTTATGACAGTAAAACAATGTTGAGAATGAACTTACGTACTTGTAATGAAACTTTGATGCAGTTCAAATGCAAGGCGAAGAAAGTGAGCAAGATAAGAAAGTATAGTTTTGTCATTATTTGTAAGTAAGGTTACTAGTTTAAGCATAGATGGTCGGCGATGTAAATTAGCTTTAATGAAACTCTTTTGTAGACTATCATATATAGGACAAATAAATATAAACTGAAACACATCTTCAGTTTCTCTTTGTTTACAAATTTGGCAAAACCTCTCCTCAAGTGGTAAATGGTTTGCCGTGTGTTTTTCAGGTTGAATCCTTAGCACATGGGCAGATATTCTTATTTTGGTAATAAAATGTCTAATGCTGTGTGAGAGAACGTCTAGGTATGATTCATACGTTAATTGGTTCTTAAAATACCTGTACTCGTCTAAAACATTGCTCTTGTCTATAAGGGTGTGCCATACTTATATATAACAGTCAATAAAGCGTTGTTTAAAAACTCTAGAGAAGGCAACAATATCTAACCTAAAACCCAATTCTTGTAACTGTTTTAGCTATCGTTAAGTCATATTTTGTATACATTAAAAAAAATTCGGTTACTAGACTGCTTTATTTTGCACCAGTATTTTATAAGTCTGCAAAAGCTTAGGATATATAATGGGTATCTGTCCAATTTGCCATATACACCTGCCGTTCAGGTACTGGTTCTAACATGCAAAATTTTAAGTGAATACCCTCTATTTTTTAGATTTACGATTCCCCCATACCTCAAATGAATAACTGAATGTAGATCCAACGAATGCGTCGAATAATTGACATAGAACGTTTGGACTAACAGGTAATCTTTTACATTTGTATAACAAGATATTCGTCGCTTTTAGTGCTTTGCCTATCAGGTGTTTGGGTATTTTAATGAAAATAACCCGTAAAATTGAAAATTGACCCAAGGTAGTTAAATGAATCTACATTGAAAGCTACTTCTCATTGTTGAGAATTTCCGACAGTACCATAGTTCGTTTTTGTCTGCTACCCCTTTACATCGGAGCTATTATTTCGCAGAATTATTTTGGGTGGGCTGGTAAATGTATCAAACATGGTATATCAATATCCGATACTTTTGTTTTGTTTCTTACTCAGAAAATTTTCAATCTAGGCCCTTTCAAAAACACAAATATCTACGCTCCCGCCCTTTTTTGACAAATCATGAAGTTATAATAGATATGTGAAGACCGAGCATAATAGACGTGTAAATTAAGATGCTTGATTTAATTTATTCTTAATAATCAATAATAATAATTAAGTTTATAAATAAAACCTCCAGCACATAAAGCAGTTCAGTGTTGCAGTTCCTATCTCATTAAAAACGGTGACTTTTTTAAATTCTCTAACGGGATATTTCGAGGCAATTAAAATTGTTCAATTCTTAACGAAACTTAAATATATACTTTACAATGAGTAAATTTAAAAGATGCGTATAGATTAGTCTGACACAAAAATGTTAAACATAGCAGACAAATCGAAAATATATATTGTTATTATTGTAAATGCTTTATCAGTAATATTAAGACGATATTAAGACGATAATTTTATCTTGTTTTCTTAGCTTTCTACGAAATTTACAATGCATGGAATATTATTACTTATTTAAAAAATCCCGAGATGACATGTTAATGTAAGATATTATCAGGCTCGCTTTTTGTAGTCAATGTGTTCGCAAATATCTTTTATCTGAAAGCCTATGTCACGTTCATCACATTGGTTATGTCTGATTACTGATAGAAAAGATACCACAATAATAAAGCATAGTGAATAACATTAAAGTGAATATTATCGAATCGTTTGTCATGTGTGTGTTATAAGATGGAAACAGTTATAAACGGTCAAACCATTGATTATTATGTATGATTATATTTTTTTTTCAATGGATATCTGACCTGATATACAAATAAATTCTCCCTCTTCTTCTTCTACTTCTTCTTCTTCTTCTTCTTCTTCTTCTTCTTCTTCTTCTTCTGCATCTTTTTTCTTCGTTTTCTTCTATTTCTTCTTCGGCTTCTTCTTCTTTTATTTCTTCTTTTGCTTTTGCTTTTATTTCTTGTTCTTCTTTTTTTTTGAAAAATACAGTCTCTTAATTATATTGTTGCATTTTACTTAAAATATCGATACACGTATAATGCCCTTTGAATTATTATCGTTTCCTTATATCCTCAATTACACTCTCAGCCGATTAGGTCATCAGCCTCGACTTTGAATTACCATATATCTTAAATATATTTCCTTATCGAAAATTGTAATCACTATATTTAAATATGTGTTAAATATTGTATATTTTTACAATATTATCACTGTACTGAATTTCGAATGATAATAGTAATTTTAAACCTATGCTGATTTAGTCAATAGGATTTTAGAAATAATGTCATAATCGTTATATATAAAAAAGAAAGAAAACTAAAACATTACATAAAATCAAAAGGATTTTGTTAAAATTGCCTTTACTTAAATATTTTAATATAAAAAAACATCGGTACAGTGATACGAAAAAGTACATGCTTTCGATACAGAAATTGTCTACTTATCTGTTTCTCAAGCCTTAATAGAGGCTGTGATTCTCAAAGTCCTTTGCAATTTTTTCCCTATGTCTAGCGCACTTCGCCAGGCAGCAGTCTTCCATGGCCGGCATGAAATAATGTGATGAAGGGAATATAAGGTTCCAACTGGTTCTGTAATTAATATAGACAGGACTGGCCGTTTAATAAATGATCGTTTGTTTTTTGCAATCAGTTAGAAACTTTTAAACCAAAATTTCCCAACGGAGATATGATTTAACACGCAATTTAGTATATTGCCATGTAAGATATTTCTTGTTAAAGTGTGCAATAATTATAATAGCATACTCTACTTTGAGAAGAAGAAAGATGTCACCTTACAATAATCAATACACGTTCGCATTTTCTTGCTAGACATATACATAGAATCAAAGAATTTACACGTGAATAGAGCATATACCGAAAGCAAACATTTTCTAAAAGCTGTAGAGAAATACAAGAGTAAGTAAATAGGACAGGTTTGCGTAAATGGTAATGAGACACCACGTGTTATCAATGTACGAGGAATACTTAGGGCTGTTGATTATTACTGTTGGTATACCGTAAAGAAATTTTAGCGGTTTTATTATACATTTCATCTTATAGATTTAATTTTTTTTTGTTCCAAACTGGTGTACATGTATACAATATGAGTGTATCTTTATTAGGGAAAAAGAGTTTTTGTAAAATTGGTAGTTATCGTGCTATATTGGCATGTCGCTATAATAAAAAACGTCAGGCCTGAGCCATTTGGTGGTGTTGTTATAACAATGTTTTCACACCTCATTCTTATTCACTTATTTTTGTTTCACTTAACTTTTGACTATATTGATCCACTTGGTTTTCGTTGTTACATCTGACGTCTTATTGTATTTCTATATCGTGTTATACTTCATGATTTTAATATTGTTATATCACCAGTGTTCATAAACAACGTTGATATAAATCAAACAAGATTTTCTATTATCAGACCCTTATGTAATATTATGTTTGTAACGCATTAAGCCACATATTTCCCTTTTTTCATTTAAGATAAGAATTACGTTTGTTTGTTTGTTTGTTTGTTTGTTTGTTTGTTTGTTTTACCAGAGGCACCGTACCAGGTAGTTTAATAGGCAGGGCGCCAATATTTGGGGTTCTTAGGGCCCCATCACACTTAAGTTGGAAAATGGTAGTGGTATAGCTCTCAGTTTATGGTCAATCGACCGATCGGTTCAGCGTTATGATACAGAGACTGAGTTAATGTCCTTTATTTAAAGTGAAGGCAGCAATATATCAGATTCAAGGTAACTATATTTACGTATAACTGTCAACTTGTTTGTAGGGCGATGAAGACAACAAACGTTAACCTCTGGATAAAGTTACTATCCATTTAACATAGATTTTGTGTAGCGATTAGCCGTGCTATCAACATCAATGCTGTTCATTTATAAATATAAACTGCTTTGTATAAATGTGATTAAGATATTGGCATTCCTATTTTATTATTCGTTAATAATTAATAGCAGACAACTACGACATATAATCTGAATCTCATAAAATATTGTAACACCTTCTACGACAGGGAGCCACTCCTCATCCTCAATAAGATCGGACTAGTTGAGGTTCGACACAGACTGATGAATGACACCTACAACATTTACAAATCCCAGTCATGGCGAATGTACGCAGCCATATTACCCAAGTAATATATCAAGATAAAGTATATCTTTTGTCAGTCTGGCTAGCACTTAATTTCAGACACCTCTAATGACATGTTCATGCATGTAAGAGCCAAGTCTGTACACACAATAAACATTGTTAAACAAAACTTGTTTGGATTTTTAAAATGAGCAACAAATCATTTATACCAAACATGTAATTCAATGTTCATACATCTTTTAATCGTGCACTCGCCTTTATATACAACTGAAACAGAAGCTTTCCATACTGAAGAACAAATAAAGAGACTAGTCTCTCCAAACAAAATATGTTAGCAGAAAACTGAATATAATCCAGTATAAACAGTATATTCCTTTATTTGTTTTAAAAGCCAGATTCTATGTATCATACTATTTGATAAAATTGGCATTGTATTTATTAATGTAGCATAGACTTATTTCTAAACAAAACACGTCTTTCGTCCCTCTTCAATGCATAAAAATGTCCTCCCTTCTAGGTGTTTCAGACAAGGAGAATGCTGACGAGGTTGACGATTACTGAGGGGATTGGGGTCATACGCGAGTTACTGTGTTTAGAAAATGATTTGATGCTCATGGTTAACTGCACTGCCAGTACGTATTGACCAAGAACTTAACAACCTCTGACCACTTTCATAAAAATATCCAGAGATTGCAGCTGTGACCAAACAGCAAGCAACGGAGTACTGAGTTTCAATATACTGTAATACTAAGAGTTAACGTCTTATTTAAGTACTAAATTATATTTGAAGTTAATTTAATATATGTAAACTAATTGCATCGGACATAATCTACTAAATAATCTTATCAAGTTACTTACTGGACAATTAAGAATCTGTTAATCTCATTTTAAAACCACGCAACGAAGAAAATAGAAGCACGTTAAGCATTTACATGTAGCTCAACTCAAATATATTCATAAAGCTCGTATACTTTATATCAGGTTGCATTTATTTACTGGTCGGTTATAGTCTGAAAGAATCAAATATCATCTATGCTATGAAATAGTATTTGAACTGCCACTAGCTCTTTGCATAAACATATACACAATTAGAAATTGGTGGCTACGGTTGTCATTGTTGCTAAGTAATAACGTCAAAGGCAGACAATATCATCATCATAAAGACAATTGTAAATCAGGAACTAGAGATAAAGTCAAGCTATTAAATACAGAATCTGTATGATTTGATTGATGTGGTAGATATAATGATGACATTCATTGTCGATACATACGCGCATGTGACATTATTAATGGCATCATTGGCGGATTTGTCAGTTGTTTAAGCAAAAATATAATATTATATGTGAAATAGTTCATATCCTTTCGTTTATAGTCTGAATTTGTTCAACGAACACATTTTTTTCTTTTGCACAATTAGTTTTAGCGTCTATTCTTTCACATAGAAAACTTGACTAATTTATGCCAAGAAAGACAATGCTGTCGCTTCAGTTTTACAGATTATCTAGATTTTAGAGAAAACAAAATACTATTTAAATAGAGCTAAACGATACTAATGATGAATAAAGTCTAACTGTTGATCTTTTTAAACCAATATTTATTTTTATAACCGTTATCGTAATCGTCACAGCAGTGCTATCTAACAACTTTAAGAAACAAAAAAAAACAACAACACGGAACTGGTTTAAAGCATAATAATGTGTATTCTGCCGCGCTGCAACTGTCCTTGCCGATCCTTTCTTTTATTCTGTTATATTTCTCAGTTTAGTAGTACACGCAATTTCTTAAGTTAAGCAAATACATTTATGTCGGACTCGACTTTCATATATAAATCAAGAAAAAAATGATTTAACTTGATAACTATATCATGTCCATGACAATGTTCGTGTCGGATAACTGACAGAGAGGAAAGTAATACGATACTGGGAACCATTCATCACAACATAGCTGGATTATTTAAGTCATCAGTTATGTGTAGTTATGCATAAATAATATCCTGTTGCAGATCGTTTAAAGTTGTTTACATCTAGGAAAATGAAATCATAGTTTTAACTGGTATGGGACCAAGGCAGAAGTCCAGGGCAAGCTTTATTTTTTGCAGAACCATGTCTGCTTAATTTGACACCTAAATTCTCTAAATAACAGAAACGTTGTCGAACCCAACTGCAAACAAAATTGTATTGTCTTAGATATTTCAAATGTCTGCAAATCGAAAAAAAAAATGAAAATTGAATTTATAGCTAATTTGATTGTAATCCAATAGTATTTTATATGTCCTGTTAAATAATGATGTCTTCTAAAACAAACGTGACCAGCGTGTAAAGTGGGTGATTTACGATAATTTACGAACATACCTGAGTTCTTTTACCCCGAGAGCCTGTCAAACTGATCTTCCAAATTCAAGGTTGAAGACGTGTATGTCATGTGTTTTTAACGAGTTACACTTATCCTTATTACAGGTTAAGCAATAACCACCGGGCTGTGCAGTTTTTAAATCAACGCAGTTGTTTACCTTTTAATATGTACTGACGTTACACAAATTTGATTTAAGTGATTTTTTTAAAAAAAAAAGTAGGATTTCTTATTGCTGCTCATTGATTCCATTTACAATTTAGATGTTTATTTTAAATAAAACTACTATTTACCACGGCATTTTGTCCATACGATGGTAAGAACCGTTTGTCTTTTTATGCCATCCTCTGGAAATTGTATCATAGACATAAAGTTAGTTTTAATATGACGATAAAGCCACTGACGCGTCAATCAGTATGATTTGCTATAACGTTGTATGGTTGATATAATTATGGTGTGTGGTGTCGATATGTGTATGTAAGTTAAAAAGGCACGCTTTAAACAGAAATGTTTAAGTGTCTTCGAAGAATAATACATATTGAATTTTGAGTTGTAAACTTGATCAGATGTTGACATATATCGTTTTAATGTATACGTGATAAGCAATGCCTCTTTGGTGTGTAAATTGAACACAGTTTGAATGTATTAAGACTTTCACAAATGTTATATATATTTCTCATCTCTTAAGCCAGTTTGATAACCATTTATATTATTCATGTGTAGTTATTTACTTAGGTTTATGTCATAACTTTTATGTTGCCTGATCAAAGAGAACATATTGTTCCTGTTCAACTTCTGTTTTCAAAATCCTATTATCTTAAAGACTATGTCCTTGACAAAGACCATTTTACTGAAAGAAAGGACCGATTGACGACACTATGAAACATTTATGATGCCACATCTAGAAACGACACTCTCTATTTATGCATAGACGGATGAGCTGGTATAAACAGGTTTCTAGAAAATCAAGGACATGCTATAATTTCCTCTGACAAACAAGCCATTCAATTGTAAGATAAATAATTAATAAATAATAGAAACCTTGACGCAGTTAAAATCAACCAGATTGTGATTGCTGATATAAGATCAATTCTAGGCTAGGAACTCTATGTTTTCATAATATATTGGCGCCATAGTTCGCAATACCCTGTGGAAAACGCGTACAATCTCAATACTAATATTGGAAGTTCATTTATACATAAAACTATATGCTGAGATAAACAGACCGATGCCTCCCGAGAGTGATCTGATCTGGGTTTAATATCTCCGAATCTGCAGTAAATATAACTCCGCATAAATGCAAACATCTAAATCTCAAATTGAAGGTCGTAAGATAAATATTTCAGATAGGGGGATGGGGCAAGTACGTGTTGACTTGATACTTGAATTCTGATGACGCATAGTCCCGCCCTCCATACATGGGTGGAATAATGTATACGTATTTTTTAATTTTCAATTTGCGAAATCAATTACAAAATGCAGAGTAAAGAATATAAAAAGTATATTAAACGGACTTATTGAAGATATGTTTACTCTATTTAATTAAATTTAGATTCGCATAAGTTTATCAGAAAAGGAAACGTACCCGAAATCATGTATACCAGTATAAAAATGGTCATTCATTTATTAAATGATTTTGAAAAATGTCCTAGTGACGGAACAATGAGTTAATTTCGAAATGGCTGATGCAACAGTTCTCTTAAAGCCCTATTTATTTGACGGGCACAAATTGAAATCCACCGACACCGGCCTGTTCTTCGTTCAAAGCTAATCACCTGATTTAATAAACCCGAAAGAAAGCGATGTGTCTTCATATGTATGCGCCCATGTGTATTGGTGCACCCTCCTTCAATGGTAAATGGGCATTGTTCCGATTTATCGCTAAAGTGAAAACAATTACGCTTTAGCAAACATGCTTAAATGATTCCCTTTTTGGTTATTTTAACTGATTAATCAAATGACGGGTTCTAGTTCTGAATTGCTAAAGAGATAATAGTTAGACATATAAAAGTAAACTCGTATAAATCAAATGGGAAAAGTGGAAGGGCTCGTGATTTTTAGATAATGTAATGCAAAGGGGAAAATATACATTAAAGATAATTGATCAGGACAACTTCCATCAAGTTTTGATGATGAATTCAATCATCGCCGATAAATCATTTAACATCTTAATGGTTATTTTATGTGACCGAGATAGATCCTTGGAACCACATGTACATATTGATATTGTACTGTAACATACTATCGTGTTATGTGATGATCCTTATTCTAGAGCATGATCGCTCAAATATTGAACAAAACATACACCAATTTGCAAGAATTAAATGTACTTTTGAAGACACTATGACAAACAAAACGCAAGATTGTGCTCTTCCATAATTGAAATAAGCTATGATTATAACTAAACTATCTTGCTGAGCTTAAATATGTTTCGAATAAAAAACCTATAGATTGAAGCAGTTTGTTTATTCGTTGTTTTTGGCATGCAGACATGATACCGATAGATTATTGTATCTTATCTAATTGTTACACCTTCGTCATTTATACAATCTTGTAACCTATCGACAACAACTAATTCTATCACCAAATAGGTTAGCCATAAAGTATTTGATCCACTTAAGATAAATCATATCATAGCATACTGAAAAACCATTAATTTACCCTGAATAATCAACTAGAAATGTTTTGTTTTTCGACATTCCTTCGTTGCTTAAACATATGCATTTTATTTGCGTTACTAAAGATGGTACAACGTAGTTGTACAGACCAAACAGTCTTATGGATTTTTAAGAGTAAAATAAAGTAAGTTTTTGAAAGATAGACTGATGTTTATTCATTACTTTAGGCAACTGGAACATATGTACGACACAACACGGGAGACCCCGGGTTCGATCCCGGGCCGCGACATACCAAAGTCGTTAAAAATGATAGTAGTATAGCTCCCTTGCTAACGCTCAATCAAATATAAGGGTTGTTCCAAGACTGGTTGGCCCGGTGTCAGAATAATGTGACTGGGTGTGGTATCATGCCAGGTGTTCACGGCATGCTATACACAGTGAAGGCAACACTATATCTGCTTCAAGTGGACACCGTCTCCAGATAACTGAAATACTGTTGGTGGGACGATAAACCCAACAAACAAACAATATTAACGAATAAGGTTTTGTAAAGAACACATGTATTTGATCACAAGTGTGTATTTTGTTTTTATAGAAAGGAAATAAATGTTTCTGTTTTAAAGAAATGATTACATGTATTAAGAGTGTTTTCTCTTGTCTTTGAAATTATGATCCTACTGTAAAGTGTATCCAGGACAATTGTCTAACTGACTTTATAACTATAGAAATCTTAACTAATAAAGTTGAAATTGTAATGAATTTAAACTTAGTTTGCAATTATACAATCTGAATTATTTAAAAAGTAAAGTTATGAAGGAGTTCCGTTTCCTGGTTATAAAAGGATATAAAAACTTTAAGAAGTATTGGAGACCTCAGATAATGGAAGGAAATGCTGATAATTTTATTAAAATAGGTAATGACAACGTTACAACGATTGTTGCACCTAATATTTTACCGTGTCGATCCGATAAAGTATTACGAAACGAAAGGATTCTACGAGGCGTTTTGGACCAAATATTGTCTTCCGGTAATTCCGTCTATAGTTTTGAATACATGTATAATTGACAATGCAACATAAAGCAACGCCATGAAATTGCATTTATTAAAATATGTGAAAAAAGGTCAATCTAAAGTTTGCTTTCGTTTTATTTGAAGAGGGCATGACAGTTACATGTTACTTACTCATGTAAAAACACTTGTTTTGTGTTATTATCGTTATTGCTGTAATACCAAGTTAACTTGTAGAAATCATTAGACAATTCCGCCTAGTTAATTCAAAATGACTCATTATTGAAGTTTAATGATCTTTGAGGCATACGTATGGCACACAATCAATAAGACCTTATTACACAGGATATGCTAGTAACTGGGTAATGCAATGATCACATGCCAAAGCAAAATATTTATAAAAAAAAAACAGATTTAAATATTTGGCATGTCATTTTAGTATATTAAAAAATAAAGTGTAATATTAGAATGGGTCTGCAACAAATAAACATGTTTTCATCACGTAATGATTTAAAAACCGGCGTCAGCCAGCAATCGCTTTTGCGCTGAGAAATTGCGAATTGGGTTGTGCACAAAACGTTCTTAATACTTTGCATGACTGTCCGGCTGATAAAAATATCAATTGTATAGCAATATTTGTCATTTCTCAGAAATGTTGAAACTTATAGGCCCGAAACTTTTTTATGTTTTACGATATTGAATAAAATTGATATAACATTGTTCAAATATCTATATAAAAAGTAAATTGCGGTCACACTTCCCAAACAAGTTTTCCCTCAGTGAAACATGTTTCAGAGTCACTACACTTTAGAGACACTACACTAGAGTCATTACACTATAGAGACTCTGCACTAGAGTCATTACACTATAGAGACACTACACTAGAGTCATTACACTACAGAGACACTAGACTAGAGTCATTACACTATAGAGAATGACATGCTTTGTATCCATTGTGCTCAATGCACATATGGAATTCTTCCAATCGTTTCAAAAGTAACCAAGGAAAAACATTTCAGTTATTTCACAAGTTATCGCTTCTCTTTACAATAATAAATGTCAGAATTATTTGCAATATAAAAATAATCGTGTTGTCTCGTCTATAGCTTAACTTGTCTCTGTGCGTTGAAATATTGTGTACATTTAAATAGCAAAAACACAACACAAAAACTGAGCAGTTGTAATACCGTTACAAGTGGCACGACAGGGATACAACACATACAATGGAATGAAAGCTGCCTAAAGCGTGATTTATGGTGATTGCATCGGCATGTGTTCCTGGCAAGAAAATTACAATGTGACAAATTACGATTGAAAATTGCAAGAATAATGTGCCGAACCTGTTTTATGGTTTATACTGACAGGACAACTTCTGAATTCGAGTGAATGATTCATTGTCTATCAAGTATATTTGCAACATGTACTCTAATGACGCTCTGAAAAAATAATACGTAGGGACAAGTCATGCCAGACTTAGAAGTTCATGTTAATGCCAACAACCGCTTGTCTGCTACTTTTCAGAAAGGTACTTGCGAGTGTGTATGTGTGTGTGTGTGTGTGTGTGTGTGTGTGTGTTTGTGTGTTTGTGTGTTTGTGTGTGTGTGTGTGTATGTGTGTGTGTGTGTGTGTTTGTGTGTTGTGTGTGTGTGTGTGTGTGTGTGTGTGTGTTTGTGTGTGTGTGTTTGTGTGGTGTGTGTGTGTGTGTGTGTGTGTGTGTGTGTGTTTGTGTGTTTGTGTGTGTGTGTGTGTGTGTTTGTGTGTGTGTGTGTGTGTGTGTTTGTGTGTGTGTGTGTGTGTTTGTGTGTGTGTGTGTGTGTGTGTATGTGTGTGTGTGTGTGTGTGTGTGTGTGTGTGTGTGTGTGTGTGTGTGTTTGTGTGTGTGTGTGTGTGTGTGTGTGTGTGTGTGTGTGTGTGTGTGTGTGTGTGTGTGTTGTGTGTTTGTGTGTGTGTACACGTTTCTAAACAAATCGTGCAAATAATGTGTTTAATGGTAATTTTTTAAAGTTTGTTGACCTGTTTTCAAACTACTCGTCAGCTTCAGCAGCGTTGAGACGATTCAATATTGACATTTCCTATTACATATGTCAAGGATATTAACTTGACCATAAGAGAATGAAGCGAAAGTCAAAATGTAACAGGTTTCAGTGTGCTTTCAGACAATTGGTCTTGTATTCTGCTCTGATGAGATATGTTGTCTTAAAGTTAAAAACCCAACAACCACCGACCCTGTCACACTTCCTTCAAACATTCCTTATAGCAATCAAAACTTGGTGACCAATGAGTATCTTCTTTCGTTTAATTTCTAATTAATTAAGTTATAATAATTGCAAAATGTTTTGTGCATTTTAATAGAACAAATGAGTTAATAAACGTATAATACTACTATTATATCAGAGTAAATAGGATAATTCGAACTTAAAGTGCAAGTTTTGGATAATGAACTACCGAATAGTGATTTTTTTATTAAATTCTTTCGTCTAGATTAAAACAGAATATTCTCGCCATGAACAGGAATTTTATTTCAACTCTGAGCTAATCGTGAAAGTGCACTTTTGCTGACCGCTCGGTGATAAACTAATACAATTACACCTAAAAACAATAAATGCCCTGTATCATTAGATTCAAGTAAAACAAACAATGTTGATCTAGTCTTACTCAATCAAGTTTATCCGAAATATGTTCGGTGTATGTCAAAAACACTATATTAGTTATATTATTTTATGGGTTATTCGAACCAAGGAGAAACAATTGTTTTCGACATCCACGATACCGGGAAGGGTGTGTTCTAGAACTTCAGTTAATGAAACTTCTGTCAATCAAAAAATCTAACGATAAAAATAATCATATGTGTACATATACAATATTTAAGCCTAAACATATTAAAATGAGGAAATATCATTTTAGAAAACATTTTTTATACCTATAGTTAAAAGATAAATACTGAAACAAACTGCTAAAACAGAAACATAGTGCGCATATCTTTTCATCACGCGGACACGTATTCACAAACGCAACGTCCTATATATGTTCTCTCGCGACATCTGACGTTTAGCCCGGCCCTTACAAACACGCTTTATAACACGGTCGACGCACATTTGTAGTTAAATGACATCCATAGGAAACGAGTCTGCAGTGCATGACATGACCTAAATCGATGACGTCGTGGCGATTTTCTGAAATACGCTCGGTCTCTTTACATCGTTTAAGTAGACGGCCGGAATCGTGGTCTGTGAGTCCTTATATTGAGTATCTATATCAGGTTTCTAGGATGAGTCATAGAGGGAGAGACAGACAGACAGACAGACAGACAGACAGACAGACAGACAGACAGACAGACAGAGAGTCAGATAACTATAAGGAAATGTATTAAAATGATACATGGCAATATTTATTTTGAAACTGACCATGTAAAACGACATTACTACCTCATATCTATTGTCATTCATATGTAAATTTTAATATATGTAACAAGCATATACGTGTAGGAAAGCAGTGACTTATTTCAAGACGCCCTAGTTAATGTGTGTTTCATCTTAGAACTAGAGAAGTTTATAGATAATGAATTAAAAATAATTAAATAAGATAACACAAAACAAGTAGTTTAACTTTATAATTTTTTATATGTGCGTGTCTTCAAAAAATAATGAGTTATAAATACACATCTTGGTGTTATTCCTGAAGTAATTTCATGACTTGATTAAGATCTAATTGAGATTCGTTTCAACAGCTAAAAGGTTATACAGGAAACCTTATTTCAAATGAAGGAACTATTTTAAATGTTATTTTTAGGTCTATTCGAATGTATGTTTCCAATGCAATACAAAATCAAAAACTTTGTCCATGTCACATTCATTTGCATTACTTTATTTTAGTTTTGACAGTTATAAAAGTGCTTCTATAGCTTCCCTGGCAACATATGTAGGCATCATTAAAGAATCACGTCTAACATAAACATAAATAGTTTGCAGTATTGTACGATCTCCATGGTGCCAGAAAAAGGTTATACCTGATCTGTGCTGTAACTAACGAACAGACTGGTGCTTCCGTCAGATCAATCAATCAGACTGGTGCTTCCGTCAGATCAATCAATCAGACTGGTGCTTCCGTCAGATCAATCAATCAGACCGGTGCTTCCTGCAGTGAGATGAGTCAATTCATGTTAATACATGTGTTAAAATGAGAAAAAAAACAAGCACAAGTAATCCGTCGTTGTAAATATCGTTTTACGGGACCTTACATTAAACTAATCCAAGCTAAAAATTAGTCTGTCAGACTTAAGACATGAGATAGGGACAGACAGACATACAGGCAGACAGACAGACAGAAATAGAGAGAGAGAGGGAGAGAGATATATACGGACAGATAGAAAAACAGACATACAGACAGATAGAGACAAACAGATAGACAGACAGAGACTGACAGACAGAGACAGACAGAGATGCATAGACAGACAGATTGATGGACAGATAGAGGGAGAGACAGACAGACAGACAGACAAACACAGAAAGAGCCCGTGCCAATTCCTTAATGCCCATAAATGGAATAAAGCGCGCAGTATATACTTATAAAGTCTATCACAGAAGGAGCATAGTTTGCTTATACAAGTAAGATTTGCGGAAGGGTTAGGTAATATTTCAATGCAAGAGAGACATGGCAGAGACACAACTCTATCACTTAGGCAATATATCAAGTATATGCAATTCATTCTTACACTCTTCATCAATCTGGCTGGCGGAGTTGCTCCGAGTCATCAATATGACATACAAGTCTGAAGCAAATAAACAAATTGGTCAGAAATATTAAAACTTCATATAAACTGGAAATTAACCAGCAAAACAAATTAAATAGGTTATATTTTCTATGATGACTACAAAAACACGAATTGAGGACTCAAAACGAACTTTGCAACAAGTCATGACACATTGAGTCTGATAAATTTTCTTTGAATGATCTGACAACTCTGACGTGCTTGTCACTGTCATTTTCTTAAAGCATGCAGCAAAGGGAAATTGGATGCTCTTCTTCCCTTGGAACTGTATTTGATTATTAAGGCACTCCGACGTCTCTTAAATAGGTTCCGTCAGTTATTATTTTAAGACAGGCTGCGTTGGCTTTAGTCTTGACATTGCCTTTGTGCTGACTGTCAAACATGCCCTGTTATATGCCACGTTGCCTACATTAAGACAGAACCAAACTTTATACAAAATGGTCTCTTCAGCTGTAAATGTTGTGATACACAATAAATGTTTCTGTATTGGTTAAGGCGACTTTGGAATCGAATTTCACATGCTGTAGCATTTCCAAATTTCATTTTTATGATATCGTTAAAAATAGGAATTTACAGGACAATTACATTACTTGTAGTACCTAAGTTGGCTCTAAACTGCAGATATAAACTTAGCATAACATGCATTCATATTTTGTTAATCATCGCTGTGAATGCACATTGCGCATGCTCTAGTCCATTGACATGCTCACTCCAGGACGGTACCTCTATCAATAGACACGCACGGACATTCTTTCTACAGTCACAGGCAAGGTACAGGTGATAAAAGTGAATGGAATGTTCCTATTATTTTAGGCTAATCAATGCCGACATATAAAGATAAATCGATAAATATTGCAAGATATTGGCTAGATATTGACTAGAACATGCGGATGGCTTTACCAACCATAACGCGTCTATTAGATTAAATCAGATGGTTTTAACCCGTAGAAAATATATAGTGTGACTCTACAGGTAAAGACATCTACCTTTATTGTACATGAGAATAAACATATAGTATCTGGTTTATTGAGTCCAAAGCGTATTTAATTACTAAGCTTTTTGAATATAATGTGGTATGACATTTACAATGGGACGTTAATTAAAGGAGAAGAGAAACAGTCCTGTTGTTTTGTTTAGGTTTTTGTCGTATTTTTTTTTAATTTTAAAATATTAAGCTTTCGTGAACAAGTTTATTATTATATGCTTAGTTTGTTGAAAACATTAGCATATGCATTGTAAGATAATATTGGTTGAATTTATGCGCATGATTTAAAATGACATATACATGCCAAGTTTTCTTGGTGATTGCTTGAAGTAGACCAAATTCAGCTTCTGTTTCAAAAAATATAAAGTGTCTTTACCTGTTTTCATGATAAGACTGCCTACACCAATACATTTATATTAAGATTAAACCGGCAGACGAATTAAAAGCCAAGAGTGCTAAATGTACTAATACATGTTTTTATGTGACGACATTTAGTTTTAATTTTACACAGTAGAGCTGCTTAAGGCAATGTCCATAATTGTTTAAAATAATTCAGTTTTAATCCACTCGAGAAGGTTTTTTTATTGGAAGTGGATTACAGCAGGCTCCTTGGTCATCGTCAGTTCAAGTTTAATCTTAGACAAAATAATTTTATCCTGAAATATTTAGCGCGCCTATGACAGGGTTCGTGACCGACTACAGGCAGAGAAGAAAATGTAATGAATCTGTAAAACATTAATTCATCTTACAGACCGGCTACTTTAACCACTTTAAGACAATTAAACATTATTGTTATTCTTAAAGTACTGATAAATGTATACGAATACATTGTGATGTGTCATTCCTAACAAAATATCATCGTACATCCACTGATCAAACAATAAAATGATCCCATGTTAATAATGATATATATTAAATCGCATTCACCGTCCTAAATGAATGTAGTAAGCATCAGCTAAACCACGATCTTCCAGATGCACATACAGATAGATGTCTCTAGCAAACATATATGTTTTACATTGTATAACTCGAAATTGACATATTGTATTCAAAATTCATATCTCTCTTAAGAAAGAGACAGGGTTTAATCTTGTAATGTAGTAACAAATCAATACATCAAAGTAAGATCAGTATGTCAGGCCTGATAAATTGATTATCACTCTCGTTGAAGTATGCAGAAAAATCAGATTTATTTATTTATTTATTTATTTATTTATTTATTTATTTATTTATTTATTTATATTTATATATATATATATATACACACATAAATATTTAACTAGTATCCTTTGAGCCATTTTAGTTTGTATGAGCAGTTATGGTAATGTGAGTTTATAGTGCATGTCGTATGATAAGATTATCTATGAAATTTTAAACACAGCACATTCTCGCCACTAGTGTGAAATCTTAAATAAACGCTATGATATATAGTTTATAACTTACATCAAATCTGTTCTGAACTTGGTCATATACTTCCTACTACTTGACAGATCATTGTGTCCTCTGGATATTTATTCTGCATTTATTAGTACAGTACAATAGGTCTAACAAGAGAGCTAATTTAAATAACAGTTGCCTGAAATACGTGTTTTAAGGATAACATATTGAGTATAGTTAAGATACATGTGCGATTTATAGTAAAAGAATGCAATACTCGTCTATTATGTAAAACAATAAAAAGAAAACAGACGCCGACTGTGATTTTTAATTGATTGCATGAAGAGGCACAGTGACAGATTTTAATGTGTATGCTGTTTTTTCTCACTGTATACCATTACTTGATTGAAATCTCCCACACAATTATCAATCAGCAAATGAACGATCAATTTTAAGTAAAACCAAGGGAACATGAAATGTAATCTTCATCACAGCTTTATCAGGAAGAGTCATGTGTCAACGTGCCAGACGTATTCAATATAATGTATGGATCTATATTTTATATGTGTGCTAAAACTAATATTTAATAATTTAAGTGTATCCACATGTTCTATGTACGGTTAGTATTTTTTTCTTTTTTATCAGTAAACCACGTAATATTCCCAATGTCCTAAACGTTATGAACGATGTAACAGAAATAAACCTGAGCCCTCGAGAATATCTTCATGTTTGTCAGTAATTAGTTAGTGAAAGAATACATAGCTGTTCTATATGGACAAATATTCTTAAACGTGTCGTTAGGACAGGTTTTGACAACGCAAACACGGTAGCGCTATCCTTATAAAAGAATACTGCTTGTGTGGTAAGTATATAGATTACCACCAAGCTTGAAACACGTACTTATAATGGGCGTATCTAAATGTCTGATAATTATGTGATGCATAATTTAGAGGCGTAAGGAAATTATGTAAAAGTTATATGAGATTTGCCATACATGTTAATATTTGTACTACTGCTAGACAAATACAATTAAATGTAAAAATGCCAAAACCTACTGAGACGAGACATTACACACAGAGAGAACAACAGTTACCCTCTTGGAAGACAATGCAATGTTTATAGTACGTGTAGCTTGTGTTCTTTTCCTTATACATTCCATCTTAGGCTTACTTTGTATTAAACATCTACCAAGATTGTGTCTTAACATAACACTGAAACAATTTAGATTCTAAGGTAACACAAGTGAAATCGCTAATAGTCAGAATTGACAAAGCAATACAACAGATGGTTGAAAGTGTCAAAGGACCCTTATAGACAAATTTTCTTGAAAATTAATCATCCTCTTTCATTTTATGTATATGTATTTTTATTTACATGTTGGCATAAAGTGGTCACTTTTTAGAAATAGGCAAACCTTAACTATTTCAAATCCTATGAGAAAATTGTTTTAATATGTAGTATAATTTGGAAACAAATTAATTTTCTAGGTATTGATTATACTCTCAGACAGCGAAGTATATTGAGGCTTGAATGACGCCTGTTGCCAATTAATTTTCTATTTCTTAAAAACACGCATATGCAAGCTGTTTTTAATTGGGTATATCGAAAATACATAAGGCAAATCTGGCCACATTATTGTACTAGAACAATAGCAACAAATTCCAGTCAGAAAATCAGTCTGAGATGCCAGTACCCTCCATTTATGTAGGTTACATATACTGTTATTAGAAATTTAGATGAAGGAATCGCCGTCTCAGTACATGCAGTGCATTTTAGCTCTAGATTTTCGCTTGAACATTTAATTAGGAGAGTCAGTGCCATTTCTAAATGACAAACATAGTTTAGTCCTCCAATAAAACCATAAAATAAACAATCAAATTAAGCAGCTTTGGTTTGCCATGAGCTTTGCAGCATATACAAAAATTTGAAAAGGCACAGGACAAAGGTATTCACATGCAAGCCAAATTCAAAAGTAAAAACAAATCTGTGCTGAGTCATTTAACAAAAAGAGCTAACTCAACAGTAATCGCCTTGGAAAGGTCAGTTGGCAATATGGACCGACATGGGTGCTTAAACTGGTTTTACAGAGCTCTAACCTCACACTTCCTGATGGGTTTCTCAAATGCAAGCAATAAAAAGAAAACCGATCAATTTGAATCATGTTCATGTGAAGATGGAATTGAGGAGCCAATGTCCAATGTCCATGTTTTCCTGTAAATATATTGAAATGACTTTTGTAAAATATACCAAAGCAGGTTGCCTGCAATGATATGATGTATTGAGGGTATTTTTGCGATCATATGTCAGTTAAATTTATTTGTAAAACAGTATCTGTAATCATTACCCCTTGGTTACGCACAGATAATATACATAACAAATTCATTTATGTGCAAAGATAGTCCTATTTTAACCTATTAAAATTAACATGCACTGCTTGTTGCAATCTATGCTTGTTATAAATCAGCAAGGGATAGGTCCAATCAAGTGGTAGTAGTGTCAGCAATCCCTTGATTTAATAGATAATGAATTTCTTTTCACGGATATATATCGGGTCTTACTTTATTCTCCAGACGGTCACTGTCTCATTGACGAAAGTTTCTGTGAATGGCTATAGGTCTCAAGGCTGTTTGAATATTGAATGATAAACAGCAAAACAAAAACATCATGACACGGTTTGTTGCCTTGTAGTTTCCTGACTTCGATTTTGATTTAGCGGAGAATAAAAACACGCATGTGCAAGTTTTACCAACAGAATGTTAGATGCAAGATAAAAAGGCCACAGTCATTTACAATAAGCAATTAAATGTTCATTTGGTTCTTTTAATTCGTTAAATCGTGAACATTTTGCAAAGGAGTGAAATAACACAACAAAGCGTATAAGTGAACACCTAATTAACTCGCCGTGGATTGTTTATACAAGATACGTATACAGAAACACAAACATGCATTTAACTGGCAAATGATAATTGAGCCACGATGTCATACTCTTTGTAGGGCTCAGTAAAATACATTAAATGCCTTATTTTCAATAAAAGTTTCATTTTAAATATATCTTATGTTAAAGTGGCATAAATGTAATTCAATACATACAGACAAAAGAGAGATAAAAACTTTGTGTGTATCGCCATTTTACAAAAAGATAGACTCATTAGTATGATTTGTGTTTGGTATATTAATCAGTATTCTGATAACGATCAAGGGTGATTGGTCGTTTAGGAAAAAAATATAAGCTACATGTATTAAGCTGCAAAAAATATCTAAATTAAGTGAATAATTAAATATGAGTAAGTAGCTCATTATATTTTCATTTATTACTAATAATATGTATTTATTTTATCATTATATGTTTTATCTTTTGCATAGTTACTTACATCTAAACTGTCAAATGGGAAAGCCAAACATTTGCCCTAGGCAAAATGCAAAACAATAGTTTACTGAGAATTCATACGATATCGAATGATGCATGTATAACAATCATTCTAACACGATTCGGATATCCTCTGTATGTAATAAATACAAAATCAAACAATGTTTATTTAGCCACAAAGAACAAATTAGTCTGTCAGACTTAAGATAAGAGATAGAGATAGGGACAGACGGACATACAGGCAGACAGACAGACAGAAATAGAGAGAGAGGGAGAGAGATATATACAGACAGATAGAAAAACAGACATACAGACAGATAGAGACAAACAGATAGACAGACAGAGACTGACAGACAGAGACAGACAGAGAGACATAGACAGACAAAGAGATGGACAGATAGAGCGAGAGACAGACAGACAGAAGACAGACAGAGAGACATAGACAGACAAAGAGATGGACAGATGTTTATTTAGCCACAAAATCACAAATTAGTCTGTCAGACTTAAGATAAGAGATAGAGATAGGGACAGACGGACACACAGGCAGACAGACAGACAGAAATAGAGAGAGAGGGAGAGAGATATATACAGACAGATAGAAAAACAGACATACAGACAGATAGAGACAAACATATAGACAGACATAGACTGACAGACAGAGACAGACAGAGAGACATAGACAGACAAAGAGATGGACAGATAGAGGGAGAGACAGACAGACAAACAGACAGACAGACACAGAAAGAGCCCATGGCAATTCCGTGCGGTATATACTTATAAAATCTATCACAGACGGAGCATAGTTTGCTTATAGAAGCAAGATATGCGGAAGGGTTAGGTAATATTTTCATGCAAGAGAGACATGGCAGAGACACAACTCTATCACTTAGGCAATACATCAAGTATATGCAATTCATTCTTACACTCTTCATCAATCTGGCTGGCGGAGTTGCTCCGAGTCATCAATATGACATACAAGTATGAAGCAAATAAACAAATTGGTCAGAAATATTAAAACTGCATATAAACTGGAAATTAACCAGCAAAACAAATTAAATATGTTATATTTTCTATGATGACTACAAAAACACGAATTGAGGACTCAAAACGAACTTTGCAACAAGTCATGACACATTGAGTCTGATAAATTTTCTTTGAATGATCTGACAACTCTGACGTGCTTGTCACTGTCATTTTCTTAAAGCATGCAGCAAAGGGAAATTGGATTCTCTTCTTCCCTTGGAACTGTATTTGATTATTAAGGCACTCCGACGTCTCTTAAATAGGTTCCGTCAGTTATTATTTTAAGAAAGGCTGCATTGGCTTTAGTCTTGACATTGTCTTTGTGCTGAATGTCAAACATGCCCTTTTATATGCCACGTTGCCTACATTAAGACAGAACCAAACTTTATACAAAAATAGTCTCTTCAGCTGTAAAATGTTGTGATACACAATAAATGTTTCTGTATTGGTTGAGGCGACTTTGGAACCGAATTTCACATGCTGTAGCATTTCCAAATTTCATTTTTTATAAGTTTGTTAAAAATAGGAATTTACAGGACAATTACATTACATGTTGTACCTAAGTTAAGTCTAAACTGCAAATATAAACTTAGCATAACATGCATTCATATTTTGTTAATCATCGCTGTGAATGCACATTGCGCATGCTCTAGTCCATTGACTTGCTCACTCCAGGACGGTACCTCTATCAATAGAAACGCACGGATATTCTACAGTCACAGGCAAGGTACAAGTGATGAAAGTGAATGAAATGTTCCTATATTTTTAAGCTGATCAATGCCGACATATAAAGATAAATCGATCAATATTGCAAGATCTTGACTAGATATTGACTAGAACATGCGGATGGCTTTACCAACCATAACGCGGCTATTAGATTAAATCAGATGGTTCTATGCCGTAGAAAATATATAGTGTGAATCTACAGAAAAGGACATCTACCTTTATTGTACATGAGAATAAACACATCGTATATGGTTTATTGAGTCCAAAGCGTATTTAATTACTAAGCTTTTTGAATATAATGCGATATGACATTTACAAAGGGACGTTTATTAAAGGAGAAGAGAAACAGTCCTGTTGTTTTGTTTAGGTTCTTCTCGTATTTTTCTTTTTAAGTTTAAAATATTTAACTTTCGTGAAAAAGTTTATTATTATATGCTTAGTTTGTTAAAAACATTAGCCCATGCATTTTAAGATAATATTGGTCGAATTTATGCGCATTATTCAAAATGGCGTATTCATGCCAAGTTTTCTTGGTGATTGCTTGATGATGTAGACCAAATTCAGCCTCTGTTTCAAAACTATCTAAAGTCTCTTTACCTGTTTTCATGATAAGACTGCTTACATCAATACATTTACATTAAGATTGAACCGGCAGACGAATTAAAAGCCAAGACTGCTCAATATACTAGTAATAATGTGAAGACATTTAGTTTTAATATTACACAGTAGAGCTGATTAAGGCAATGTCCATATTTGTTAACAAATAATTTAGTTATAATACACTCGACAAGGGTTTTTTATTGGAAGTGGGTTATAGCAGGCTCCTTGGTCATCGTCAATTTTAGTTTAATCTCAGACGAAATTATTTTATCCTGAAATATATAGCGCGCCTATGACAGGGTTCGTGACTGACTACAGGCAGAGAAGTAAATGTAATGAATCTGTAAAACATTAATTCATATTACAGACCGGCTACTTAAACCACTTCAAGACAATTAAACATTATTGTTATTCTTAAAGTACTTATAAATGTGTACGAATTCATTGTGATGTGTCATTCTTAACAAAATATCATCGTACAACCGCTGATCAAACAGTAAAATGATCCCATGTTAAGAATGATATATAATAATCGCATTCACCGTCCTAAATGAATGTGGTTAGGAACGAACTTCGTTGCATCGGCTAAACCACGATCTTCCAGATGCACATACAGACAGATGTCTCTAACAAACATATATGTTTTACATTGTAAAACTCTAAATTGACATATTGTATTCATAATTCATATATCTCCTAAGAAAGAGACAGGGTTTAATATTGTAACTGTAGTAACAAATCAATACATCAAAGTAAGATCAGTATGTCAGGCCTGATAAATTGATTATCACTCTCGTTGAAGTATGCAGAAAAATCAGATTAATTTGTTTATTTATTTATATTTATATATATATATATATATACATACATATTTAACCAGTATCCTTTGAGCCATTTTAGTTTGTATAAGCAGTTATGGTAATGTGAGTTTATAGTGCATGTCTTATGATAAGATTATCTATGACATTCTAAACACAGCACATTCTCGCCACTAGTGTATAATCTTAAATAAACGCTAGGATATATAGTTTATAACTAGCATCAAATCTGTTTCTAAACTTGGTAATACACTTCCTACTACTTGACAGGATGATTGTTTCCTATGGATATTTATTCTGCATTTATTAGTACAGTATAATAGGTCTACCAAGAGAGCTAATTTAAATAACAGTTGCCTGAAATACGTGTTTTAATGATAGCATATTGAGTATAGTTAAGATAATGTGCGATTTAAGTAAAAGAATACAATACTCGTCTATTATGTAAAACAATAAGAAGAAAAAAGACGCCGACTGTGATTTTTAATTGATTGCATGAAGAGGCACAGTGACAGATTTAAATGTGTATGGGTTTTTTCTCACTGTGTACCATTACTTGATTGAAATCTCCCACACAATTATCAATCAGCAAATGAACGATCAATTTTCAGTAAAACCAACGGAACATGAAATGTAATCCTCATCACAGCTTTATCTAGAAGAGTGATGTATCAACGTGCCAGACGTATTCAGTATAATTTAGGGTCTATATTTTATATGTGTGCTTAAACTAATATTTAATAATTAAAGTGTATCCACATGTCCTATGTACGGTTAGTATTTTTTCCTTTTTTATCAGTAAACCACGTAATATTTCCAATGCCCTAAACGTTATGAACGATGTAACAGAAATAAACCTAAGCCCTCGAGAATATCTTCATGTTTGTCAGTAATAAGTTAGTGAAAGAATACATACAATGTAGCTGTTCTATATGGAAAAAAATTCTTAAACGTGTCGTTATGAGGTTTTGACAACGCAAACACGGTAGCGCTATCCTTCTTAAAGAATACTGCTTGTGTGGTAAGTATATAGATTACCGCCAAGCTTGAAACACGTACTTATAATGGTGGGCGTACCTACATGTCTGATAATTATGTGTTGCATAATTTAGAGGCGTAAGGAAATTATGTAAAAGTTATATAAGATTTGCCATTCATGTTAATATTTGTACTACTGCTAGACAAAGACAAATACAATTAAAAGTATAAATGCCAAAACCTACTGAAGCGAGACATTACACACAGAGAGAACAACAGTTACCCTCTTGGAAGACAATGCAATGTTTATAGTACGTGTAGCTTGTGTTCCTTTCCTTATACATTCCATCTTAGGCTTACTTTGTATTAAACATCTACCAAGATTGTGTCTTAACATAACACTGAAACAATTTAGATTCTAAGGTAACACAAGTGAAATCGCTAATAGTCAGAATTGACAAAGCAATACAACAGATGGTTGAAAGTGTCAAAGGACCCTTGTAGACAAATTTTCTTGAAAATTAATCATCCTCTTTCATTTAATGTATATGTATTTTTATTTACATGTTGGCATAAAGTGGTCACTTTTTAGAAATAGGAAAACCTTAACTATTTCAAATCCTATGAGAAAATTGTTTTAATATGTAGTACAATTTGGAAACAAATTAGTTTTCTAGGTATTGATTATACTCTCAGACAGCGAAGTATATTGAGGCTTGAAAGACGCCTGTTGACAATTAATTTTCTATTTCTTAAAAACCCGCATATGCAAGCTGTTTTTAATTGGATATATCGTAAATACATAAGGCAAATCTGGCCATTTTATTGTCCTAGTACAATAGCAACAAATTCCAGTCAGACAATCAGTCTAAGATGCCAGTACCCTCAACTTATGTAGGTTACATATACTGTTATTAGAAATGTAGGTGGAGGAATCGCCGTCTCAGTACATGCAGTGCATTTTAGCTCTAGGTTTTCGCTTGAACATTTAATTAGGAGTGTCAGTGCCATATCTAAATGACAAACATAATTTAGTGCTCCAATAAAACCATCAAATAAACAATCAAATTAAGCAGCAATGGTTTGCCATGAGCTTTGCAACATATACAAAAATTTGAAAATGCACAGGACAGAGGTATTCACATGCAAGCCAAATTCAAAAGTAAAAAAACAAATCTCTGCTGAGTCATTTAACAAAAAGAGCTAACTCAACAGTAATCGCCTTGGAAAGGTCAGTTGGCAATATGGACCGACATGGGTGCTTAAACTGGTTTTACAGAGCTCTAACCTCACACTTCCTGATGGGTTTCTCAAATGCAACCAATAAAAAGAAAACCGATCAATTTGAATAAATGTCCAAGCGCTGACGTTTTATTTGATAAATTATGAGTAGTAAATGTGAACGTTTTGAATCACGAAAAAATGACCAGATAAGAGTAAATGGTTGTAGCATCATGTTCATGTGAAGATGGAATTGAGGAGCCAATGTCCAATGTCCATGTTTTCCTGTAAATATATTGAAATGACTTTTGTAAATTATACCAAAGCAGGTTGCCTGCAATGATATGATGTACTGAGGTATTTTTTGCGATCATATGTCAGTTAAATTTATTTGTAAAACGTATCTGTAATCATTACCCATTGGTAACGCACAGATAAAATACATAACAAATTCATTTATGTGCAAAGATAGTCCTATTTTAACCTATTAAAATTAACATGCACTGCTTGTTGCAATCTATGCTTGTTATAAATCAGCAAGGGATAGGTCCAATCAAGTGGTAGTAGTGTCAGCAATCCCTTGATTAAATAGATAATGAATTTCAGTTTACTGATATATATAGGGTCTTACTTTATTCTCCAGACGGTCACTGTCTCGTTGACGAAAGTTTATGTGAATGGCTATAGGTCTCAATGCTGTTCGAATATCGAATGATAAACAGCAACAACAAAAAACACACAAATAAAACATCATGAGATGTTAAAAAGAATAAAAACACGCATGTGCAAGTTTTACCAACAGTATGTTGGATGCAAAATAAACAGCCACAATCATTTACAATAAGCAATTAAATGTTCATTTTGTTCTTTCATTTCGTTCAATCGTGAACATTTTGCAAAGGAGTGTAATAACATGACAAAGTGTATATGTCAACACCTAATTAACTCGCCGTGGATTGTTTACACACGATACGTATACAGAAACACAAACATGCATTTACCAGGCAAATGATAACTCAGCCACGATGTCATATTTTTGTAGGGCTAAGTAAAATACATTAAATGCCTTATTTTCAATAACAGTTTCATTTTAAATATATCTTATGTCAAAGTGGCATAAATGTAATTCAATACATACAGACAAAAAAGAGACATAAAAACTGTGTGTGTATCGCCATTTTGACAAAAAGATAGACTCATTAGTATGATTTGTCTTTGTTATATTAATCAGTATTCTGATAACGATCAAGGGTGATTGGTCGTTTAGGAAAAAAATATAAGCTATTAAGCTGCAAAAATATATTTAAATTAAGTGAATAATTAAATATGAGTAAGTAGATCATTATATTTATATTTGTTACTAATAATATGTATTTATTTTATCATTATATGTTTTATCTTTTGCATAGTTACTTATTACTTACATCTAAACTGTCAAATGGGAAAGCCAAACATTTGCCATGGGCAAAAGGCAAAACAATAGTATCAAATGATACATGTATAACAATAATTCTAAAACGATTCGGATATCATCTGTATGTAACATATACAAAATTGTATATCAAACATTGTATATTTAGCCACAAACAACGATTTTTCGTGTGAAGTCTCAGTGATTCATACTCAGCTATTTCCGTTATCGAGAATTCACGTTATTCAGCCGATAAATTATTCTTTATGAATGAAAGCTACGTAGTGTAGATACTGAATATTAACAGTTTACATGCAGGATGCATTTGCAAAACATAAGTTGCGAACGTGTTTCTTATATTCCGGAAATCTGTCATGCTTAGCGATTTCTGTTTTGCCATCTATCAACACAAGTGAACTATCGTCTACTTATTTTCTAAATCAGCAAGGGTCTGTCACAAAGGTTGAGTCTAAAATCCAAACGTTATGTCAATTTTTCACTTTGAAATCATGTTTATATCCCAAGGTAAACAATTTTAACCTTTGTTACGTTTGTGTTATTATTATCATGACGTGCAAATAACATTTATACAATAGGCGGATCGAATAACATTCGATCTCTTCGTTCTTTAAAACAGTAAAAACTCACTTTCTGAAAGTTTTACATCGACTTACCGAATGGTCCAAAGTGACAGAATATTTGGATTTTATGTGTTACTTTTCGTCCATGCATAACGAACCTATAAATCGTTAATTAAAACAGATCAAATATACAAAGTGAAAATTAAAAGTGCATATGTCGTTTGCAGTGTTATATGGTATACTTGGAGTTAAAATAAACGTTACTTAGCGGAATGTCCATTAATGGAACAGCCAAATTGGGCAATGCGGCTACTGCTCGCGGCTATGTCTCAATACACGAGATAAATAGTGTGGGCATAATCGGGCGGTCTTGCTAGAATGAATAATTTTAGGCGTCCATGGTTAGTGGCCAATTGGTAAAAATTCATAAATGTTCCATAGTTATTCAGATCTACATGTACATTGTGTCACAGCTGCCTAACGAACGTGTGATGGTAATTGCGCCCGCTGAATAGTTGCGAATTAAATCAAAGATTCGTTTAATAAACATTATTTCGGTTACCGTTGGTAATATAAAATTATTAGACGAAGACAGTCGTCGGCAGGCCATCGCTGAATATCTGTGTGACAGCTGTATTCATCTCCAATGGGATTTATCATTACAAGACAATTACTAATTAATGGATGAAACACTTGCGTCTGCCAATTAATGAAAACATCCTGGCTTTCCAATCATTCGTTTCTGGAAAAAAAATATGTCACTGATATAGAGTGTAGAATATTAATGGTCGTGTACATATAAATAAATATTCAGTCATTTAGTCTTTGAATGATATCTAGAATGTTTTAAGAATTTACTGTAGTAAAAGTGTTTTCAGTAGTTTCCGAATGTCATAAAGTGCAAAGTTGCTATAATTTACGTTTTAAAATGTGTTGCATTTCCCACAGCAACTTGTTAAAACTTCTCCCATTTAAAGCTCGAGTTGGCAAAAGTATCAAAGCGCTGAACAATACTTGTGTTTACATAATATGTTTATGGCATGTTTATGGCATGTCTTGCAATTCTAATTAAAACGGAGCTATGTTTTTCGTATATGTTAACCAATGTTTTGCAGGTTTGAAAGTGCATCATATACACATGCTGCGTTTAAAGATTTTTTGGTCTATATACATTTAGTACACACTTACGTGCAATAAATACACGTGTACCAAATGCAGGTTAAGGTACAGAAGAATGTTCTTAAATAATTAAAAACTGCTTGAATGTCAACCATTATCCTTTCATTATGATATTTTCCAATTAGGTTATCATTCATTCTCGTCAAAGCATAATTTCGCATATGGATTAAAATAAGAATAGGTAAATAAGAAAAGACGAGACATGACACACACACACAGACACACACACAGACACACACACACACACACACACACACACACAACAAAAACTAGTAAAAAACGATTAAAGGTGGTATCCGACAGTTTGCCAAAATCCAGTCCATGCAATAATATCTTTTCCACTGAGACGTGGTGGGTGAATTGTGGCATACTTTCTGTATAATTTCATACAATAGTCTAAGTAAAGACGGATTAAGTCACTAGATATATTGTTAGACTGTACAAAGTGCGAAACAAATCACTCTAAATGTTCATTCATTGTCAGTATATAGATAAGCACGATCGTGATCTCTGATCAAAATAGATATCGACGTCAGAATACGCAACCGGTATGACGATATAACGTGATCTCAAAAGTAAGTTGTCTAGTGGTTTTATTAATTTAAAAATTGTTACTATTCAGCGTGGCTCTGACAGGGAATTCCTATTTGCAAATGGCTGGTGGAGATTTATAATTCAATGTTTACAAAGATTTAGGGCATCAGTGAACAGCATTTTGCCGGATCTTTTCAAGTTATAAACTTTTATCTGGTTATTTGAGAAAGGAATCTTTGGTCCAAACTTTCGGATACTACCTTTAAATGATTCCTATGTCGATCTAATTTAAGTAAAAATCCCTACAATATGTATGACCAACGTGACAACAAATAGCGCGCTCGTTTGTGCATTTGCAACTCAAAATAGCAAAGGTTGGGTTAACCCTTTATATGGTTTAGATTCTGAAAAAAAATATGGTGAATAAACAATACTTGACATGCTATAGCACCATATACGGTTTTACTGTTATATTGTCTCGAATCTTTTTTTCCATTAACACACTTGTACACAACTTCTTGTTTATATTGATTTAAAGTAAAGACTTTGAAAACGTTTTTGAAGGCAACAACTTAACATTAGTGTGCTATTTAACATATTTTACTTTTGTTTTAAACGAATGGGAAAACTAAAGGCAACAGCAATTTCAAATTCGGTACCTTAATTTAATCACATGCTAAATAAAGGTTTGTAAATTCTAATCAAAAGGTACCATAATGTTCAAATACATATCTGTTTCATTTTCTTTTATAATCCAGATGTCTATTGCGAGCATATATATTTGCATTTAAAATACTTCCAACCAATAACTTAAGCCTATCTAACTGATTTAAAGTCTGCCTTTGGTTGATATATTGCCTCAAGTCGAACTATTCTGTCTTTTTGCCATCCCCTAACGCAAATGATTTGCTCTAAATTCTTATATGTAGTCCAGCGGTGTTATTCAGCCGATAAACTAGTCTTTATGAATGAAAGCTACGTAGTGTAGATACTGTATATTAACAGTTTACATGCAGGATGCATTTGCAAAACATTAGTTGCGAACGTCTTTCTTATATTCCGGAAATCTGTCATGCTTAGCGATTTCTGTTTTGCCAGCCATCAAAACAAGTGAACTATCGTCTACTTATTTGCTAAATCAGCAAGGTTGAGTCTAAAATCCAAACGACATGTCAATTTTTCACTTTGAAAATATGTTTATATTTCAAGGTAAACAAATTTAACGTTTGTAACGTTTGTGTTATAATTATCATGAGTTGCAAATTACATTTATACAATATGTGAATCGAATAACATTCGATCTCTTCGTTCTTTAAAACAGTAAAAACTTACTTTCTGAAAGTTTTACATCGACATTTCATGTGTTACATTTCGTCCTTACATAACGAACCTATAAATCGTTAATTAAAACAGATCAAATATACAAAGTGAAAATTAAAAGTGCATATGTCGTTTGCAGTATTATATGATATACTTGGAGTTACTTAATAATAAACGTTACTTAGCGGAATGTTCATTTATGGAACAGCCTAATTGAGCAATGCGGCTACTGCTTGCGGCTATGTTTCAATACACGAGATAAATAGTGTGGACATAAATCGTCTTGCTAGAATGAATAATATGAGGCGTCCATGGCTTGTTGGCCAATTGGTAAAAATCCATAAATGTGCCATTGTTATTCAAATCTACATGTACATTGTGTCACAGCTGCCTAACGAACGTGTGATGGTAATTGTGCCTGCTGAACCTTTATTTAGCATGTGATTAAATTAAGGTACCGAATTTGAAATTGCTGTTGCCTTTAGTTTTCCCATTCGTTTAAAACAAAAGTAAAATATGTTAAATAGCACACTAATGTTAAGTTGTTGCCTTCAAAAACGTTTTCAAAGTCTTTACTTTAAATCAATATAAACAAGAAGTTGTGTACAAGTGTGTTAATGGAAAAAAAGATTCGAGACAATATAACAGTAAAACCGTATATGGTGCTATAGCATGTCAAGTATTGTTTATTCACCATATTTTTTGCCTAACGAACGTGTGATGGTAATTGTGCCTGCTGAACCTTTATTTAGCATGTGATTAAATTAAGGTACCGAATTTGAAATTGCTGTTGCCTTTAGTTTTCCCATTCGTTTAAAACAAAAGTAAAATATGTTAAATAGCACACTAATGTTAAGTTGTTGCCTTCAAAAACGTTTTCAAAGTCTTTACTTTAAATCAATATAAACAAGAAGTTGTGTACAAGTGTGTTAATGGAAAAAAAGATTCGAGACAATATAACAGTAAAACCGTATATGGTGCTATAGCATGTCAAGTATTGTTTATTCACCATATTTTTTGCCTAACGAACGTGTGATGGTAATTGTGCCTGCTGAACCTTTATTTAGCATGTGATTAAATTAAGGTACCGAATTTGAAATTGCTGTTGCCTTTAGTTTTCCCATTCGTTTAAAACAAAAGTAAAATATGTTAAATAGCACACTAATGTTAAGTTGTTGCCTTCAAAAACGTTTTCAAAGTCTTTACTTTAAATCAATATAAACAAGAAGTTGTGTACAAGTGTGTTAATGGAAAAAAAGATTCGAGACAATATAACAGTAAAACCGTATATGGTGCTATAGCATGTCAAGTATTGTTTATTCACCATATTTTTTTTCAGAATCTAAACCATATAAAGGGTTAACCCAACCTTTGCTATTTTGAGTTGCAAATGCACAAACGAGCGCGCTATTTGTTGTCACGTTGGTCATACATATTGTAGGGATTTTTACTTAAATTAGATCGACATAGGAATCATTTAAAGGTAGTATCCGAAAGTTTGGACCAAAGATTCCTTTCTCAAATAACCAGATAAAAGTTTATAACTTGAAAAGATCCGGCAAAATGCTGTTCACTGATGCCCTAAATCTTTGTAAACATTGAATTATAAATCTCCACCAGCCATTTGCAAATAGGAATTCCCTGTCAGAGCCACGCTGAATAGTAACAATTTTTAAATTAATAAAACCACTAGACAACTTACTTTTGAGATCACGTTATATCGTCATACCGTTTGCGTATTCTGACGTCGATATCTATTTTGATCAGAGATCACGATCGTGCTTATCTATATACTGACAATGAACGTTTGTAAATTCTAATCAAAAGGTACCATAATGTTCAAATACATATCTGTTTCATTTTCTTTTATAATCCAGATGTCTATTGCGAGCATATATATTTGCATTTAAAATACTTCCAACCAATAACTTAAGCCTATCTGACTGATTTAAAGTCTGCCTTTGGTTGATATATTGCCTCAAGTCGAACTATTCTGTCTTTTTGCCATCCCCTAACGCAAATGATTTGCTCTAAATTCTTATATGTAGTCCAGCGGTGCTGGGGAAGTAATCGTTAAACAGATTTACGAGTTAAGGGATTTCAGTCTTGCAACTTGCACCTCATAACTGTGCCAATAGTGTAACTCTGTAACAGGACTTCGATGTTCTGCGTTGATTGATTTAACAAAGAAATCATAATTTCTTGTTTGCATAAGTTCGTGGTATCCAAAGAAATGTTCAAAATATCTTTACTAAGATGTCTTTTGGGGGACTAGCATCAAACTTAAATGCAGTCTTGGTCTTTTATGGAATATAACGTAGGAGGACAGTTTATATTTTGGCAACCAAACTTGTTCCTTTAGAATTCGGTTATTAAAAATTAAGAAAGAAACCAAATTAATGAGTGAAATGTTATTGAAATGGAACAAATAAAACACAAGAAAGAAAAGATGAAGCTTACATCATGCATAATTATATATGCTGCTTCTTTTTAACTCGACATAGACATCAGAAGGTTTATATTAAACTCCTGAGAAACGAACAACGACACCAGAATACAAAAATCATACTAGTCTAAGTTTCACTTAAGTTTAAGTTACCAACTCTTACACAATGCCAGAGACAGCGACACGTCTGCAATGTTTTATTTTTCGGATTTTCGGAACTTAAATTTTAAATGACGTATGCTCAGTCATTGAGGTTTCGGTTTTTTTTGAGAGCCATGACTTACTTTTGGCCATAGTTAGAATAAAACTGTATCCGTAAAACACATATTTATTGAATTGTAACCAAACAATAACTTATAAAGTGGGTAAAACAATCAGTCATGATAATTTAAAACGTCCATGCAAGTTACTAAAGCCTTAGCTATATTGAGAAACTTAGTCCCCACAGCACAATTTGATTTCAGTCGGACGTTTTTCAATGTATGATTGCCTATATGTAGGAATTGCGTATTTCAATATCTTACCATATCCATAAACGAATGAAGGAAATATTTCTATTGCAATGCTGTGCTAATACATCAAACCAAACGAGCCATAATATTAGGCTGACAGGTCAGTACCCTCGATTGATTTAGGCCATGAACTGTTATTTTCTATCTGGAATAAGAGACTTACAGTCTCATTTGATGTTTCTCTGAAATGAATTTTATAAAATGTTTTATTAGAATTTTTTAAATGCAATAATTTTAGTGATAAATATATAAAATTATTTAAGTGCAGATTGTTCGAATGAACGTCACAGTTATTGTTTAAAAAATTTGTAGGAATATTGGCTACGAAAATAAAATATCTTAAAGACTTGAATTGTAATCCTAAGTCAACTACTCAGATACCTGACATCGTTCATATTGTCATTTACTTCGTTATAATGAACCATTGTCATATTGTTTGTTTCAGTTATTATTGAAAGCTAATGATCCATCAGGTATTAACTTGACAATAAAACGCTTTTCATACTGTTTTATTGTAGCATTTAAATGTTCTTTCCATAAGTGCCTACATGAATAGGACAATTATTTGTAATGTGAAAATGGCATGGACGAACGCAACAAATGTGGCTTAAATATTTAAGCATTCTTTCTTTTTTATTCCGACTTATAAACTTATATAAAACTGATGACATTGAGCACCCTTTTCCACAGTAAGTAGGTTGTCTGTATTCTTATGCTTATTTCGCCCAACATTTCAAAGAAAACCTCAGCGCTTGGACAATTTTTTATTCCACTAGATTGGTTTTGTTTTCAATGTTTGAATTTGAGGAACCTCTGTAAAGGCGGTTAAGCACCCCGGTTGGTCGCTTTTGCCGACTAACCGTTCCAAGGCGATACCAGCTGCATTTCCTCTTTTTGTTAAATGACTCCTCACACATTTTCTTACTTTTACAATTGGCTTGCTTGTGGATATCTTTTTCCCGGGCCTTTTTCAGGGTTTGGTATATGTTGAAATGCTCATAGGTGTTTGTCATATATTCTTTTTTGAGCAAACTATGGAAAACGCGGTACCAAATTTAAAAATATACTATATAAACTGTTATGCAAGTTTTTATTCCATAAATTAAAAGTAAATCTGTGTTGTTTCTGGCGGTATACGATTTATTTTATTCCACTTGTGGTCAGCAAAACAAGTATTATGACTCTAGGGCAGACTTTTGTTGAAATTTCGATAAATAAAATAAATCTATGGAAAAACAAACATCATCAATTTATCTTGGAAGGAGAGAAACAAAAGAAGTATAATGCGACAAGAAAATATAACACTTAAATTTCATTATATCGCATGTGGGAAACAAACAAATACGCATATATTTAAAAACAACATAATCTTATATAAATATAATAGAGAATGGAGTAAATTTTGTTCTATAGATACATTTGTAAATATTTGGAGTTGTAACATTCAGATTGTACAATTTAAAAGAAAACAGTTATGAAGGAAATGCATCATTTAGCGTGTTTTTCTTTTGATTTATACGTCAGTGAATCTTAAATGCTGCGACGTTTTCGACTACAAAATATTACTCATCACTCTGCTCTGCCACTCTAAGGCTTTACTGAATAGATATATAGTAAATTCGTATATACAGTCCGTTTATACAGGGAAGAGAAGCCTATACAAGTTTTATGGATACGGGTTGATGACGACCCTACAACTTATCCGCAGCTCGTAAAATTATTGTTTGGATAAAAAAAAGTGTTGTTTTTCTGAATATATATCTGTCTCGTCTATTAAAACATTTGATACTATCGTTGAATACGAAATACAGAATTAATAATTTTATCATTTCATATTAGTTAATTGCTAGTTCTTTACAATTGTTCCATATCATCAGTTACAATAAATATATTGAATATAAGAATGTGCAAATGTCCTGTAATAATTACAATATATGTCTGAAGTTTGAATCTTTTTAATGTGAATTTTAAAAAAAAAGCATTGGACAAGAGATGACACACAATTCTAAAAGACAAACAGTATTCACAAAAATAATCACTGTGAGACAACAATCACAGAGCACTATCAAAATATGTACACTATATACAGAAGATTAATAAGTCAGCAATTTTACATTTCCTTAAGAGAGAACAGATTGAAATAAAACGGTCCAACTAGTTTATATGATGCCATACGATGAAATACAGTGACTTCATATGCCATATCAAAACCGGAATGTACAAATTTTCTTACACAAAAAATGACATTGTTTAATCAATCTAAATTAAAGAAAAAATTGTAGACGTAAACAAACTCCCCAAAATGTCAAATATACTGTGCAATTTAACGTTCAGGAGATGGAGACTGCTCATGTTGACTTACCTGTAAAGGCCACGACTGGGAAGATAAAGAGAAAGAATTCCAACAGTGAATGCCCAAGTTTTGGGCTTTAGTTATTCCACTCGTGTAGTCCGATTAGCGTGTAATTAAAATATTGCAAGTTCTAGACTGTAAAATTGACAATTGCCAACAATGGAGTACATCAGCAATAATTGTTGAGATAAGTAAATGAGCAAATGAAACCGTTGATTTTGTTTAAAACAAATCTTCAACCTTATAACAAGAGTATGTAAACCCAGGAAGTTGGCATATATAAATATATAGAACATAGCAGTAAGTAAAGAACAAAGGGTATGGATAAATCAGAACTTAAACTGAAATATTTTTCCTGTCACAGATTTGAATACATACTTTGTCCATGCAAATGGTAATCCCATGTCTAGAAACGCTGCATTTAAATGCGAAGTATTGGCTTTTAAGGTTAAATTCTTTAGGATAAGTTAGTAAGATAGATGAATCGTTTGAACATAAAAGAATTGTCTATAGTAAGAATATCGTAAAGATAGCGTGATGTTGAATTCCTCTTTCATGTGGCTTTAGTAGAAGGGACAAAAGAGAACATTAAGTCATGCTCAAAGAAGTATAACAGTAAATCGACAATCATTGATTCACTGTGGTTTCTCATAGGAATACCAATAACTTATCTTAATAAGTTGTAACCATATTTTTTTGAAGATCTAAACAAGTGGAAAAGCCCGCATCATGAATTAACATAAAATACATTTGCAAAAAGTACATTATTTCAATTGTAAGCAGTTGCAGTCCTGAAGTTGCGTACCTTTTGCTCAATATTTAACAAAAGCGAGTTAGATATTGAATCACTGCAACATCCGTTCATGGCTATCACCTACTTATGAATGTCAACGTGGGTGTTTATATAAGAATTGGTGGTGATCAGCACTTAGTATTTTGTAGTTCACGCGTCATTGGAAATTGTGTTATTAGATGCTTTATCTGTAGGTGCATGTACAAATCTATCGTGAATATTCTGAAGAATTATAGATTAACAAGAAGGAGAGAGTGATATAATTTTACGAGAGTATCATATTATCTTGGCTATTACTTTCTTTCTAGTGTACAGTGTTAGGTATCTGCGGTTTCTTTTTACACCAACCTTCAGCAAACAGACATATTGTGTCTGCTATGGCTTAACAATAAATGTTACAATTAAAGTCAACAAGTCAATTTCATCCGGTAGGCGATATTTCAGAGCCCTTATGAGTAGATTTCGGAGCTAATTGCCATCGATAAAGTGTAAATTCGTTGTTATATTATGACCAGGTAGGTAGGTAGGTAAGAAGGTAGGTAGGTAGGTAGGTAGGTAGGTAGGTAGGTAGGTAGGTAGGTAGGTAGGTAGGTAGGTAGGTAGGTAGGTAGGTAGGTAGGTAGGTAGGCAGGCAGGCAGGCAGTCAGGCAGGCAGGCAGGCAGGCAGGCAGGCAGGCAGGCAGGCAGGCAGGCAGGCTGGCTGGCTGGCTGGCTGGCTGGCTGGCTAGCAGGCAGATATATCGAGATATATAGAGATGGATATAGATATATAGATATATACCGAAAGACACTGGAAAAGTCAACGAAATCAAGCTTAAATGTTAATGTACCGTTTTAAAATTGTGTATTAAGACTTTTATGAAAGAAAGCCATGAAAGCATGGTTAGTGTCCGTTTGAATTACTGAAGCCACATCATTTTAAAGAAGGGTTTTATATAAATATTTTTTGTGCGCTTCACTGCCAAATATAACTAGTTATCTCAGGGGTAGATTCAAGTTTTAAGGAAAGTATATACTTGTATTTGCTGTGTTAATATCTTACATATTTCTGGACTTCCTGTCGACACCAGGTGAATAGCATTTCAGCGTGCTGATGTAGACATTGGATGAAATTTTGCAATGTTCAACCAATTTTATGTCAACGACACGTCATATTAATGCATTATTCATGTGATAAACCATTCATTAATACCAATAAAATATTTAAACATTGTTATATTGAATAATGTCGATGTGGAACGTGTAGTACATGTATTTTCATTACATCGACATTTTTATCCACAAGGAATTGTCACGTCCACGATCAGATTTGTCTTGGATTACCAAAAGACGAGCAACGGCAATAGAACAAATTTATCATAGCTCACAGAAGCTTACGTAGGATATCGGTCCCATACATTAAGCAAACACTTATGCCCTGAAATATATCGAAAATACTGTCTGAGTCTATAGGATTTCCTCTAACACAATGGTGCCTAATCTATCATAATACACGAAGGTAACAAATGAGTTTGTATATTGTGTGCCAAGAATAATAGAATATATATATATATAAATGAAATTGTGTGATTAAAAATGTTGCAGTTGTGTTAATAATTGTATTAAAGTGTCAAAGTAATTTTCTTGTTTTCGACTAATATATTTCGAAATTATTTTATGTTTGTCAATTCCTTGAATAATATTAATAAGACCTTTACCTTACATACTAGTAACAAAACATTAGTCTTTAATCGGTCAACATTAAAATTTAATATATCATGTAAGGATCCATTAATAAATCATCATTTTTCTTAAACATGTGTACTAAGAAAGCCCTAGCGACGTCCATTGCGCATTTTAAAGAATTGGATCTTCCCATGAATTGGAAGTGGGTGCATTCCTTTGACGATATTGTAAATCTCAGTATAAGTTTAGATCTGTTGGGGTTTATATACAATGTAGCAAACTTAGTTCTTTGTAACTAGTGAAGGATGTAAAGCTGTTCTTTATAGTTAGCAGTTATATTACTAGCAACGAAAATATGTCTCCATTATTGTTTCCACGTAGTGAATTTTCCACGAAACCCGAATTCGATACTTGACCTTTATTACTTTTTCATATACAACCTTACAAAATACAAGAGTTGTTTTACTTATGTTCTTTATTCTTATTGCAGATATGTCTTTATGCACAACCAGAGAAAGGAATCACTGATTACAATTGGTTTGCAAACGCTTATTTAGTCTGATAAATTACAAACCATAAACGTGTTATACCTCCATGTAGACAGATTCTTTCACTATTCACTATCCACCGCTTAACTAATAATGCGCAAGCTTTTGTCGTCTGCTGAGAGCATCAATTTACTAGACGCTGACTGAGCATCATTCAAGACGGACAAATTTTGTGAATAGAGAGTAAACTACAAAATAAGCTTACACTTTTACATTTTCCCCAACGATAATCACAGAAAATAAGAGAATCTCTTACGGCGAATAATCTCTAAAGGAGGATTACAAAAGCATGATTCACTTTTGACAAGGCGCGAAAGGTCATGTTGGCCTGTATGAGAAAGAACCGGAAAGGAAGTTGCGGTGATTAAGATTTTGCTATACGCCAATGGTGATATACAGAGTGCATTTTGAGACTTGTATTATTAATTTGCCGCCAGTATTGCATATTGAATGGGAAATTACTTCTTAAAGCTAGTGTGAATTAAATGGAATCTATATATTCTCTTTCAGAAAGAGAGTCGAAATGTGGGGTCTGGAAAGATAGGCAGTAAGACAACGCACCAGCCCATGTAGTGGGTACTTTTAGAATCTATGTTATGTACCTCATACGGGAAATAAACGACATATAATTCGCAATAGTATATATTTTTTAATGCACATCGTTAGAAGGTATTTTTCAGGTTTGCTTTTTTCCATATTCGTACATACTTAAATGTGTATTTCTTTAATGCATTTTGTTGGTGTAACGCTGCGCTTTAGAAGAAGGGCCGAAAAATCTATATTATAGGAGCATCTGTCATACTATTTTCGTTACTGCACTCTAAACCTTATATTTTCTCACACAAAACACACTTTACAGATACCTTTTTGTAGAAGGAAAGTGAGTAACCGTTTCATTACTTGTACGCTTTAGATATGCATTGAAGTGTCCCAGAACAGATCTTCTTTATGCAGTCACAAAATTGGACAGAGTGGTAATATTTCGGAGACTCGCGATTTCCAGATGTAAGTTGTGACAATGTGTTCACTAGGTTGTTCACTAGTATATCGCACACGTTTTCTTCTAACTGGCGGTCTAGGAAATATGACCTGTTCATTGATAAATGACACTAAGTTATGAATATAACAGAAGTCTAACAATACAGCTGCAATGGGCTTTTTTAAGTCCAGGATAAGAATATATGACAAAGTCCTATGAGTATTGCAACATATACCAAACTCCGAAAAGGCGCAGAACAAAGGTATTTCACATGCAAGCCAAACGAAAAGTAATAACAAATCTGTGATGAGTCATTTAAGGAAAAGAGCAAACCCGACTGTTACCGCCTTGGAACGGTCAGTCGGCAATATGGACCGACTGGGATGCTTAAACCGGTTTTACAGAGCTCTAACCTCGCACTTCCTGACGAGTTTCTCAAATGCAAGCAACGAAAAGAAAACGATCTATTTGAAAACAAAATGTCCATGCGCTGATATTTTCTATACGTTATGACGAAAGTAGTGACGTCATCGAAAATAATGTCCACATTGTGTTCCGAAAAGGAATATGGTATTATTTCGATTTGAAAAACAACACAAAAATGGTTGACCACAAATAAAATTAAATTTCTAAATCATGAACAAACATGACCAGAGACGAATAAATGGTTGTAGCATCCTGTTCATGTGAAGATGGAATTGAAGAACCAAAGTTCAATGTCCATCAAAGGAAATACACGTAACAATCATTATAGGATGAATTGAATGACAACATAGATTACATGCACGGGGAGATTTTTTACGACCGCCACACTGCACAGTATAAATTGGTTACCAAAGAAACATGCTATACGTTTCTTTATGAACACTTTGACCTTTAAATAGGCTGCACTTGTTGAAGAATATTCTTGAAGAAAATATATCTGTTATATTTTATAAACAATTAGGTATGAACATTTTTTGTTATCCCTCAACTTAAATAGTTTTTCATTTTATTTTATTTTAACTAAAAAAAGTTGCTTGATGATACAGCAGCGAATTGATAAGATAAAGTTTATGTCCAAAGTAGTTGTAAGTATAAATCCTTTCATTCATAGGTGTATCTGTAATTATTTTAATATTTATTCAAAACTATTAAAACGGAAATATCAAAATATTACAAAGACACACATTTTTCCGACTATTTTCGATTTTTCTAGAAGTGTACTAAAATATTATCCGAGATAAAACATATGTAGTAAACATAGTTATTGGGGAATATAATTGTCTCAGATAAAACCCCTTTTTCCTGTTTGATATTTCACGTTTATTATTCTTTCATAGAATTGTTCCTGTTATATTCTTTACGAATGTTGAATGCTACTTGAAACAACGCTGATATACCAGCACGTTTACGCAACTAAACGTGTTGACCCTGGACATGTAGAGTTTCGATTATACCTCCAAATCTAGAAGAGATGTGGTTAAGAAATCGTTCTAAACGTGATTGAGATATTATAACAAATATGTTTTGAAAATATTAAAATATGTGTTACAAGCTGATGGAGTATAAAAAGGAAAGTTGTATATAAATCTAAAAAGAATAGGCATTTTCTTACTTATCCGTTTAAAGCATTGTGATATTTTAGGATATAAATTTGAAACTGTCTGATGATCAAACAAAACAAGTTACATTCTCAGCTCTTCCATTACTTTTATTTCTAAAAGAAATGTTACGTTATCATATAACAGGTATGCAGATCAACATCTCAACCTTCAATTTCTGTCAGATGTATACAGATACAAAGCGTAGTTTATATACGACAATAACACATTGAATTGCAGTCCAGATGTTTCTAAATACGTTGCGTGTGATAATGATTGCAAAGAGTATAATTATGAACTAGTAAATATGGTATACATTAACTACATTTTCTTGTATAACATGATTCGATGATTTTGTACAGAAGCATGTATGCACCAGTCCTATTTGCGATTTCAGCAGATTTGTCATCTTGAGGTGTTATAATAACTTAAGTTTTCGGATCTGTTTTAGCACAGTGCTGGTTTGATGTATCACATTAGTACAGACTATATGGCCTTTGCGGTGGCGGAAGACGGATAAAACATGTATTAAGTTTTCTCATGCAATCGAATGTTGCTCCTGAAAAAAAAAATCTATAAAAGTTTATTAACAGAGATAGATTATTCTTAACTGATTTACTGTATTCAAACAAAAATCTTCTTAACACTTTGATCTTCAATGTGACGGTCGTCACATAACGTGAAACAGGGCAGAATATCTTTCGGACGAGAAACTTGCATACTTTTTCTTATAAACCGCAATGTCAGATACTGCATTTCTTCGAACAGTGCAAGGAGAAGTAAGTTTATATATACTTATTCGTAGTACTTATAAACTGCACTCATAAAATCGGATGAATATTAGAACATTTGAAATAAGGCAGATAAATGAATTCGCTTTGCATAATCATAAAAAATATAATATAATTTCTCCTGGAAATGTTTAAAGTTAAATCGAAAGAAGCATGTAATTTGTATGGCATAAGAGCATTAAATGGTTATATTATTACCACAAAACAACCATTTAATGTGCATTTTGTCAGATAATAAATACGCCTGTCCCTAAAGGTTAATTTTGTAGCAATTGCTTATCTAAAATAGCGAATAGCGTGCACCGAAGGACATTATTTTTCGAAATTTCAAACTCTGATACGATTTACTAAATAAAACATGTTGAACTTAATTGACACTTACAAGACATTGACAAATGACGTTGTTTGTGAAGTAACATGGTGGTTGAAGAATTATTGTGGTTTATAAGACAATAGACATCATTCTTACATATAGATTTAATATAGAGAATGCTTCAATATGTACTTCTCCATTCGTTCTATTTATATATTTTTTTCTGACAAACACACGCACGCACACACGCACGCACGCACACATACTTTATTGTTGACGCACATGATTATTTTATTTATTGTCTTTTTATAAGCGAATTACGTTTGAACATTTATGTAGTGAGTAAATTTTCGATTGGTATCGAACTTATGTTTGTTTTAGTAGGAAATATTGTTATAATGAAGATCATGTTATAACGTAACATTATGATGAATATCATTTTTGATCCTTCAACTGTTCAAAGCTCTTAGAATTTTGATGTAAACATATATTTTATTCATCTTAATATGAGAACATGTGTACATTGTTAGGTTAAAACAAATATACATATGGATTAATGCGGAACACTAACGAGCTTAATTACTCCAGTGTGAGCTTTATTAGAACGAAATCCTTTAATCTCAAAGGATCTATAATCATTTTAAACGGCATTTCCATAAAAACGAAAGGCAAATGAAAATAAGACAAATCGTTTCGTCAAATCTTGCAATTTTGTATTTATAGATTTGACATTTGTCATCGTGTTCATTAAGAAATTTATTGAATAATTAGTATGAACATTTATATCAGGTGGTCATCTGCCGTAAATTGCAATACAATGTTTGCATAAATAGACATAATACATATACTTTAAATGGAGACAGATAACACAAAGCCGGAACAATGCTTTTTCAAATAAAATATGTATACCTAAACATTAAATTATTCTGCGAGAGGTTAAAGGCGGTTTTAATGAATGAAGGTACAATATTTATATATTTAAATAATGAATATACTTAAATAGATGGTACCCTTAAAGCATATTTCCCAAGCTCTGTAGGTCCGCATGATAAACTTATGAAAACCTATATGTCGACATTCTTGGAGCATTTCGGATAGTGTTCTATAGTCAATCGTGAATAAAAATGTAACAACCTTTTCATTTAAAAGCATCTTTTCGCAACATTACATGTTTCAACGTGCACTTATTAGAGAACAATGAACACGCAATTGCAGCGAATATCCCGCTAATATGACAACCAGTAGTTGTACTGGAATTTTTCCCATTTAGTTAGGTTGTCGTCTTAGTGAGTAAGCCAAAATATTGTCAACATTAATACGTTATAATTATAAGTTAAAGACGTCGAGTATAATATTATTATTCTTGAATAATATGAAAAACATAACTGCAATAATAATATAACAACCATATTAATTATCGTTATAAATTACATAATCCTATTCCTTTACCTAAATCGTTTTGCTTTTGTTATAATAGAAAACATACCATAGCATGTTATATATTGCAGTGTTATCATAATTTGCTCGCAATTGTTTATGTCACTTATAAATAAACATTACAACAAGCTAGAAAGGAACAGTTTCTCTAATCTATGCGCTAAATGTATTGTATAAGTTCAAATGCGTGTTGACTTTGATCGCTATTTTGTCTCTTTTGAAATATAGTCCAACTATTCCAGGGTGAGTTATTACATTTGGTCAAATTACATTATTTCTTATATTGTCATTTATACATGCTTAAGACAAAGTGTTAAAGTCAGAGTATTGACCCACCAAGTGATTTTGTCCTCTAGCGAGGTTCTACTTTAATAAAATTTAGAAATGGCATTCTATGAGCTCAAGTGTTACATGTCGTACATGTGTATATATTAGATATATATATTACTGTTTTGTGGCAGGTGATTTTGCATCTTACTTTATTTACATTTTAGGCATAGTTGATCTATATGTCCACAGACACTTATATACTCTATGAATAAGTTTTAAGATCTAAAGTTTGAGTGGAATTAGAAATTTATCGAAATGTTTTGTTAACTCTCAACAATATTTTCAAGCTTCAGGTTAGGTTTATTATACCCTAAATAATTACGTTTTCTTCTCATATTTTATGAAAGATATTACGCATGTTTATCAGAGCAAGAAATGTGTAGTGCTTGCCAATAATTCAAGTCCGTCAGACTGATTATGTGCCTTGACTGTCATAGTGTATTATCGCAAGACGAAATACTTCATCTTTGCCCAGTCGTTAATCTGAAGGGATGTGTATTTAGCCGTGCCTTTATAATACTTTATAAAGATGTTCGAAACGATTTATGGATAGGGGTTGAGTCGGCTTACTTGCTTATTGCATTTAGATTCTAGTTTCGTATCAACGCCATTTATTTAAAAGATTCGCGACAGGCAGACGCGTGGGAAATGTTTGGTATGTAAGGTCGCAGTGACTTGTTTTTTTTTTCAACACGGGATATGGCATTCGTCTGTAACTGTGTTAGCAAGCAAAAGAACTATTACAATGTAACAACAGTATACAAGTTATAAGATACATTACCTGCTCAGTTACGGATACTAGTGCGACTTCCAACAAAATCCATTTATTTTGACCTATTTTGACTTGCGAAGATCACAAACGTATGTTTGGGTAAAACAACCGAAAGATTGCAGTTCAGCTATGAGACCTTCTCTCTTCTGAAGACTTTCTTTCCAGCCTGAACCAGAGCCCACGTAGTGAGTGACTTAGCTGTCAGAGGGGCTGGAAGTAGGCGAATTTACCTTAGATTTTCTGTTTTTGTTTATTGAAAATCATGCTTCATTACTGATAACACGAACATATCCCGCTTTACAAGGAAGTTATGCTAAAAGGTTCGGTTGTGAAATGCGTTGATTTTATATACGGCTGCCACGACCAAGAATGCCATATTTCTAACGCAGATTAAAAAGTCGACTAAACGTTATACCTGTTAGGGATCTTTTTACTTAGATAGTTGGCATAAAATATTTCACATAACGGGTCCGAACGAAAATGCTGACCGTTTAAAGACTAGTTTTGATTGTAAGAGTATGTACCAGGAGGCAATTATTAAGTCAAATTAAGTGAATGTGTAATTTTAAGATTTTCATCGGATGTAAAAATGTAAATGTAAATATATCCCAAATAACAAATGAATATCATGGGTATTGCAAAAGTTTTAGGCAAATGTGTAAGTTTTGAAAGGCGATGGTTGACCACAGTAGATGGTTGAGTCAAGTACTTGAATGGAAAATATGTTGACCAGTAAAACATTCTGTAAATAAATAAGAGCGACAAAAGTACAATGAATGTGAAGGCGACGGTACATTAGACAAACATGTTAAACAGAATAACGATTATAGCAGTCTCTATAAGTGAAAATAAAAAACTGGTGACATGGTATGCACTAAGGGGGGGGGGGGGGGGGCGAAGGCGATTGTTCACAATCTCATAAAATACAAACCTTGCACAAATGTAGATGCAAATAAACGTCTGTTTATTTAGCAGAACATTATATACTTTTCTTATATAAATACAATACGGCATGCATTTATATACGTGTATTCTTGAAAGTTGTATTTTCACGTTTTATATAAGCAAAGTATAGCAATTTCGGTTGGCATGCTGTTCAGCACTTGTTGAACAAATTTCTTATCAAATTGTTATATTTCAGACACCGTGACATTGCCATTACTTTTGACAGGGAGAATGATGTCGAGTAGGAAATTACGTTAGTAGTAGATCGGGTGTAATTCGAGTGTCAAAGTGAAATATCACTTTTTTCAAGAATGTATCCTGACATTTCACTCCTCGTATAAAAGCAAAATGCTAATACAGGAAACAGGGTATGGTGGTTGTTATATGACAAATTATTTTATTTCAGACCATACGTAAGTCTGGCAGAAGTGGCTTTTCCCATATAGCAGCCTAATCCAAATAACACCAATCAATCCCTCAGTGACATTTTATCTTGATCACTGCAGCTTTACAACATATGAATATCATTAAGTTTCTACAAATGTTTAAAGATTTAAATCGCAATAGTCGTTTCCTGACTAATGAAGTCTACTTTGTATTTTAATAAAACAAGGTTTCCGAATTAATATTTAAATAATTAATATAAGATAAAGGCCAGTTCCAGGAAGGATAGAAATAATCGCGTCATATGCGAATGTTCCTTTTATTTTGTTTAAACATGTATCTTTATATCTCATCATTATTTTGACATCGATCAATTATTTCTCTTCTACTTGTTATATAATTTTGTGCTATGAATTAGCACAGTTTGTTGTACTTTATAACAATGTATTGTAAATGCTAATCTTGTGAACTTTAAAAACCATCACGTATCTATCCTATAAAGCAATTGCTCAATGAATTTCGCAAAGTCATTGAATAATATGTGAACACGGATGTGTTGTAGATATGAAAATAAAGATTTGCACCATATGTACATATTTATTTAAGTTGAATTTTGCCCTTCTAGTGTGCTTGTTGTCAATTGATTTCATTATAACCCGGGATTATTAAACTGAAAAATAGGAACATAACCGAGTTGATGTTATGGTAATAATTCAGGCACATCCCTCAAGTCGCTATGAATTAAATTGGCGAATTCATCAAATATAGTTTGTGAATTTCCAGCCTTTTCTAAACGTAAAAATAATTCGTCTTACCAAACTTCTTTCTTTGAGAACATATCAAGCTTCTTCTTAGGAACCAATCCTGAATGTTCTTTATTCATAAGGTGTCATCAATGAACAGACGACATCGTTAAAGACCGTAAAAAACATTCACGTATAATTATTTGTTAAAGTCGCGTATAACATTTTTTTTCAACGGCCAAGTTGTTACTTTTATTTTCGTATTATCTTATTTCATCCAAATATAGCACAAATTGGACAAAGATTTTTAGGGTTTTGATAATGATCATAAGCTTAAAGCACTGGTTTGTGTTATTTTCCCAGTTCTAACTAGTGTTTTATTACCGGCGTATACATCAGTTTGACTTAAGATGATTAATTGTCTACGTCGATATAAGTAATGGCTACAGAAACTGGAATACAAAATGACCTAAAATGAATTCTGTTAGAACGCTGGTTACAAGTGATTAGGTTTGCGTGAAGATTTGGGTAATGCTATTTTCATCCTGCAGCAGCTTACCAGGACGTGATGAATCATTTTATGTTCATGAGTCTGCATAGGCATGTAGAATTAGCAATTGAATCATTTATGTTCATCATTTTCTAATTCAGTGAGTTTACTTTTAGGTACCTTATTTATAGAGACAAATCATTTGAAACTTAAAATGGAACTTCAGGAACGTTATATGCTTATCCTCGTACAAATTATCAGCTAGAATCTTGCCATATTATTACATGTATTATCGGTGACAGACGACGCCAAACAGAACTCAAATATACATTAAGGTTTTGTGTTGACAACTAATTGTATATGATTTAATTTCGTACATCGTTCCTTGCGACTGAGAAAACACATAAGGGGTCTAATTAGTTTAGCCCCAAAATACACTTGTATTTTATTCTTTAATGTAGGTGTTAGTAATATTAACATAAGACGACTACAATCAAACATACATCTAAAACCCCTCATAATAACATTGCCTAAAGACAGTGTATAGAGGAAAGAGTAGTTAACTGTCAGGCATGCAATTATTGAGTAAACATTTAAAAGCCATCACATGAATTGTCTTTTCTCCGATAATTGTTTCAAAGGTCCCATTTGATCAACTACGATAATTAAGATGTTCATGATAAAATGTACTTATAATGATATGATTCTAGGCTACATATTGACGTTTAAAATGCGAGAAATAGCACTAAAAGCCTTCAGATGTCTAACACGGTATGCTACCATTCATACAGTAACACGAGAATTGTCTTATGTATATTATATACACCTGATACTTCGTTGACAATGAAAACAAGTTCATTTACATAAAAAGGACTACATATACATGTATTATAAAAAAGTAAAATTAAGAATACATGTTTTACAACGGACAATGCCGAAAAGGCGTTTTAACGGAAATCTGACAGGAATAATTCTAAATTGATAGATTTTTGCCTATGGTTAGTTTCACAAACGATTTATTTACATCTTAAGCCAGTCATGATCATATAAGGAGCTTCATCATGTATGGAAGCCTTCATCTTTATTTGAAAGTTCATATTTTAGCTGATATGCTCCGTGATATTAAATGGTGAAGAAAATGAAGTGTTAAATCCCTTGACATGATATCCCTAAGTTGTACAAAATATCATTAATTATATTATCAGAAAGTTGCTATTTACTTCATGTTCAATGTGAATCAATATTGTAATTTTGTTGATAAATGTAAATTAAAATATTACTTTTTATCAAATTTCGGATTTAACTGAAATATTTTTATAAACCTAATTCTATAATGTATTCATTATCAGTGATCCCATTCAACTCAGTACAGAAAAGGCAGGCTGGAGAGCTTACTACGTTAAGTTACATATATCTCAAAGATAACGAAGGAAAAGCGTAGTGGTACAGCCTCTGCTCTGGTTCGCAGAAACGTTCGAATCAATACTTATTAAATGATTGTTGTGTTTGCAAGATTTTTTTCTATTCTTCATTTTCTTTTTTTTCTTTTTTTTTTTTTTTGTATTCTTTGCTCTTAAGATATTCCTGATCGAAGCATTACGGGATAAAATGACAGAATATAAGCAAAATAAAAATATCTTAATATTAAGAAATTTATGAATATTTAATTAGTTCTGACAGCCATTTATTTAAACGTACTTTTTCCTTAAGTTTTTATTCTTCGTGTGGACGGAACTCGGCTTTTCTTACTCTACGTACTGAGAAGAAGAAGATATTTATATGCAATTAAAATTCTGCATCCTAAATAAGTAGTGCTATAATAGCTAAACGTAATAAAAGAAAATGACCAACCAGGGATTTGGAATTTCCAAAGTTTGATTCATAACTCTACGCCAGTTTTAGACAATGCTTTAAATGTAAACAAATTATGAACAACTCTATAGCAGAACTTTGCATGTAGACTATGTCACGCACAGACTTTACATCTTTATGTACACACCCTATTGTAAACATTGGCATGAACATGTTAGTGAAAGCATTGTCTAATTCTATTTATATTTTTAATACTTTAGATAAACATGAAGAAATTGATACTCTGCTCGTTGACAGAAATTTATGTTTCATTGAATAAACAATATTCCTCCGTTATACACGATGCACAACCTTTTACCGATAATATACCATTTGCTGTTTTCTCTTGTGTGACACGAAAGTTTAAATGTGGTTTGTTCTTGTGCAATAATCTTGACTTTGAGAATATTCCCGAAATATACATTTAATGCATCGCCAAGTTGTTTGACAAGACATTTCGTTGTCATCAGGATTGCAGGTGCTTTTCATCGACGAATATAAGGTTCCTTAGCAAGTAAAAATTGAATTAAATAATTAAAAGTAAAATATTTCAAGCAACATAATTCTGTAAAAATTTTCTAGACACTTTAAAAATATTTTCAAATGTTTCTCGGGTAGAACATCAATGACATACACTAGAGACGGGTGGCATCTGACGAGTTTGTGGACTTAATTTTGCTGTTTGATGATAATTTTCCATTATTGCATTTAACAGAAGTAAAAGGCAATGCATCTGTTTTGTCAATCCATTCAACATATATCGTAAATTGAACTTGGCAAACCTTACGTTGAATACTGCATTCGTTCACTGAAAAACGTGTATTGCTTTTTATATGCTGTCTACAAGTGTATGTCGTTTAACCTTTGTTTCACAAAAAAAATAATATATATATTTTTACTTCTGCAATATTGCACTGCATGCACCCATAGCAAGTGCAACTTTTTATCGTCCACTCAACTCTAATAACAAAAATCTTTATTTTAAAGGTTCATAATTCTTAAAGTATCCCTTCTTTTCATTTGACCCAAGCGTCAAACAGACTGTCTTCTCACTATATTTGCCACAAACAATAATCATAACGGATAGGACAGCTTAATAGCAAGATGTTACATGTAACCACAGTTATTTGTATGCAAACTCTGAAAGTTTGCACAATTTACCAGACAGGGAAAAAAGTTTATATATAATACTTATCTGCTGAGGACAAAGCGGCAGTAAAATTGCTTGAACGTCAAGCTAAACAAATTATAAACAATTGGAAAATATGCCCTATTTGTTCTATATAAACATGCGATTAACTTACATAACAGTCTTTGAAACATTTTTTTGCAGTTTCAACGCACCAAACACCTATACGTGTTCTCTCCATTTGTAAAAAGGTCGCTTTCAATACTTCATTTCTACATTATGCTCTAGTCTACAATATATCAGAGCATATATTATATATCCGCCCTATTCTAGATAATATCATTATACATTTTCATAATCAAATTCAGAACCAGAAATATGCATACACACGTGCATCGACAGTATTAATGCTCAAAACTACTCTGAGAGTAATGTTATAAGAAACAATTTTATTTTCCATTTATTATCATGTATTTCTTGTACCGCCTTTTAATAAGGTATGTTTTGTGTCGACATAAAACTTAAACTATGTGTATGTTTATACGTGCGTATATAATTGCATGGTATGCACGATTTTGTATATCTATTGGCATTTATTATATGTTTACACTAGTCTCGTGACAAATATGGCACATATATGACAATCGAAAAGCAAAGGTTTATATAGAATATTGTTGTTATCCGATTCCGTATCACATCCTGTTGGAAATCTGTAATATTTTTTTTATTTAATGCAATTTTTACTACTAAATTCCAACATGTGGCAGGCAGAATGTGATCTAAAATGTGACGCAGTGTATCCAGAAACCTAAACAAATTGATGTTTACAGAAAATAAACCCCTGCTTTGAATGACGTCATTGTTCATTAAATGATAGCTAAGGGCGCAATAAAACATCACTTTCAAGCATAAAAATCGGTAAATAAGAAAATGTCATATCAAAAATACCACAGATATTTAAATCTGAGCTACCTCTAGACAATGACGAACAATCCCAATAACCTTTTGACTATGTGAGTTCAGCTATCTTTTTAATCAATGTTCCGAATCGTGATGTCAAAGTGTAACATCCTCAATGTAACAGAAATGTTATTTTCAGCTACTGATAGTTAATGTATTGCAAGTATTTCAGCATTTCACGTTCTTTGGTATTTCGTATATTTTTTTCGAAGTTCGAAGTAACTATATGATATATCTTAACCCACCACATGAATACTGATAACAAGAGTTTAAGAAATATATACATCAGTTTGCATAAGTTTATTTTGAATGTAATTAAAATAAAACAATATGTTTTTAACTCGACTATTATAAAATATACTGACAGGTCACATTTTAAGTAAATATAAAGTCCATAAAGCATTTTAAAATTTAAAGAAAGTTGATGCTTCTTTCTATTTATCTTTTACTGTATGTCATTAATTGTCACAATTTAATTATTAAATTACAGGCAAATATATGCTAAATCTTGTATGAAATCTTTATACATGTAAATTTAAAACTTATGAACTAGTGAAACCTTGTTTCAATTGTGTAGTCCTTAAGTGACAATGGTCAGAACACACATCAATTCCATTTAAGTATGTCATAGAAAAATGGACCGGTTGCATTATAAAATTAAGAAATAAAAACCGAACATTATTTCATTTTCGGCAAACGTGTTATTGGAATCAATCACTCAACTCGCTGTCAATGAAATTTGAAAATAAATCATATTTGGTTAATTCATTTAAAATTTAAATAAAGGATTGCTTTCTGTGTACTGAATGATGCACTTTAATACTTTGTCATTGAGGAACAAAATTGTTAAATAAACACTAAGGCACTCTGTAGAAATCGATGAACAAAAATAAGTGTTATTAGTTTTCAAGTTTGGAGGCACAAGAAACAAAAAAGGACGACAAAAAGAGATTTCAGCAACCATTATTATTTAAAACTAAAGGACAAGCATATAATTGTAAGCATCATTGTTATGCAATGCTAAATATTTATTAATATCGGAAATGGTACATGTAGTTATTAAAATAAATAAAGTAGAATTACAAGATATGATAATATAAAAATAGAAGAATTGTTTAATTGAAAATATAGTTATTTCATATCATGATGCCATACTGCTATCTGTCGATAATGTGTTTATAATAATTTTAATTACACTTAATTAATGGTTACCATTTGTTACTGTGTTATGGTCTGAAAAGTAAACAATTGCAATACAAGTAAACAATTCTGAATCTTGCCAATAATACAGGTTTAAACCTCTCCAGAATATCCTAGTGGTATCATAATGGTGTAACAAAACAATAGACATGTGACCGCGAAAATTTGTCTCTCAGTCTTGTTAGTGTCAACGAACTTCACAGGTTACAGTAGACCAGAATGTAAAAATGCTAGTACATAACAAAGTTATTGTTATTCATGATTCCCGTAAGATATGTTATAAAACCTCTATAGACGTCTTCAGGTACTTATTAAGAATTAACTAAAAAAACTTCGGGGAATTATATGTTTATCTAGTTTTTATCTTCAAACTGCTTATTGATGTAAGCTGATATATATATAATCTACATATAATATTTAACTTGTTCAAACTAATCACAAATATAGTTTAACGATCAGAATGCTAATCTCCGTGTTTATATTCACAATACATGTATATATTTGAAAAGAAATTCGAGGGAAAATTAGTATTTAAAGCGTTGAACCTTATTACTTATGTATTTGTATTTTGGGTTTTACGGCATACGGACACTAAATAGGTCATACGGCGCCGAATAAAATGCAGTTTAACGTGAATTGAGTATAATCAGGTTAAAGTTACAATAAAGAACAGCTAGACAACAAATTATTTTCATAACAACACGTTTTTGTTAAAAAGAGATATAGAGAAAAACAAATAATATTCTTACTATATGAACAAAGTATAAATTTAGACCAAAAAAGAAACAACTTTTAAAAGAGAAACTGATTTTACTTTCTTATATATATTTTACATTATTTTTAAGAATGCACGTGTCTGTTATTATAATATAAATCGATATCATTGACAACATGCAATTTGCTTATACCATGTTTTTATTTGTTAACACAACATTTGTACTGACGGGACATTGGCCTATTGTATGAATAAATAATCTGTCAAGAACGCCTTTTCTTGGCCGTCAAGTTGACTTCGTACATATTGTAATTAGTGCACTTTATATAGCCTTAAATAGTGATTATGTTACAATTTCGCAGTTGTAACGGTCAGAATAATGAACAATAGTCAGAAAACATCAGCAAACGTATAAATATTGTTCCGAACAGATTACTGTCAATAATATTGACAGCTGTAGTCAGTATGGAAACCTTGATGTGCTTGACAAAAAGACATTTTTTTTTAAAAACGAATTGCATAGCATTTTAAGGTACAAACCCCTTTTCAAGCTAACTATTCTTTTATTGTTTACTCATTAATAACACATTACGGCAAATCGCTGTCTATTCTCGAGGAATAATTTTGACCAACGGAAAACTCGTTAAAACCACATCTATCATGGCTCAAATACGTTGTGAACAACACATTGTCGCTATCATCTTGAGGTTTTACAAAGCCTTTCAGAAATTGCTTTTATATCTTTCTTCCCTATGTTCTTTGGTCTTGAATGATTGACAAACGTTGATAAGAATGTGCCTTTAACAAACAATAAACCTATCAAACGTTCCTTAAGACATACTTGATATTTATCTTGTTGTATTTCATCCTTATCGGACATAACACCAATTAATGTATAACTTAAATCTGTAATGAGTTAATGTGTACAGACAGATGTCCAGGAGACATATATGGTTATATTTTACTGCATACAATTTGAATATTAACTTGATGGATGCTTATATATCCCGAAGCAAAGAAAATAATGTATATATAATACTTTTATCAACAGATGCGAGATATATCTCTGTTCCGACAAACCGTCCCATTATGGTACCTATTGGTTGTTCTGACTTTGTTATATATCTTGTCTGAATGTTCTGTCACGTTTACATTTATCTTACTTGTGTGCAATATTTATTTAAGTTCTTTAAAAATTTATTCATATTTTATATATATAATTTTAAATGTAAATAGCATATGCTATTCTTTGTTTAATTGTACTGCGTCAAAATGTTCAGTTACACTTTTTTGGCTTTATCATTAAGAAGACGCTTAAATTAGCAAAGAAATAAAATAGATTTGAGGTGAAAACAAAATGCATATACAATAACCAAAAGAACAATTCTTTAAACAGTATACCGAAAACTGTTTGTTTAAGCCTGTTGACAAGTATGTACAATATGTTTCATTCTGTATCTGGATTATTGACAGTGTTATGTTTTTCTTCTAAGATTCTGATTGGTGGTGTGTTCCTAAATGAATATTAAACGGTCTGTTTAAATAATTGATTTGCTTTTATTAAAATGTGGAAAAATATTGTCATGGAATATTGCAAATAACATGGATGTACTATAATTAAGAGCTGTTATAAAGAGAAATCAGCTTTCAATTGTATTTGATTATACACCGGCACAGTTTTGGGGGTTCACAAAAGTTTCGTGTCTACTCCAAACGAATGGTGTATATACATGCTAAATGTAAATATACCATTAAGGTATACTGTCCTTATTTTCTTCTTGAAAAGGATATCAACTAGTATTATTTTTTATTTAAGTGAGGACAATAATAAAGAGAATCTTTTTTAAAATTAAGATTAAATTCTTTAAATAATTTATTTAATGAATTAAATCTAAGTTTGTCCCTACGCTGATTTGTGAAGGGCCCAACACTTCATAGAAGACATATTACAATTATGTTGCTCCATTATCTAACTCGTTGTTTTTATAGAAAGAAAAATATGACACCAATATTGCATCACAAATCGCGTATGCTTTTAATGCTATTTGTATAGAATTAAATTAAATTGTCGGCTTTTGCTGTTATTCTGACAGCGAAAAGATGTTCATTTACAGACTTGTCAAACTAACTTCCACGCTTGAGAGGATTTTGATTTATTATGTCTCGAAAGCAGTAGTATACCTCCTTCGAAATATAAGAAACACCAGACACTGCTTTTTCATTTGGAAATAACTTCAGGAAAAGGTACGTATCCCTGTTTGTATTCATGCAAGCAAGATGGGTTTTTAAGGAACTTAATTTTCAGGAAAACCAATTTGACTAATTGCTTCGTATTTTGTAAAGAAAAATGATTTGTTGTAATTCTTTTAATTTAGTCCAAGTTGCAAACACGTTGCAATTATGTCAGTCACAATTCCAATTATGTCCGTCCATGAATCGTTCACTATTAAGACTGAAAATCAGAAGATCTAGGTCTAATCTTGAAATCGCATATGTCATTTTATGGTACACATGAGGAACAGTCATGTTAGTATTTATATTACAGTTTTTTCTGTAAAAGTCTTATAAATGATAATGCCTAATTAGCCTAGTTTAGTTGTTTTATTTTCCATATTGGTAATTCTTAAACCGAAGAGGTATCAATCTTGATTGCACATCTTATTTCGCGTTATTCATTTCAAATACTTCTACAATAAAATATATATTGAAGCATATTGCTTTATATACTTTAATTTGAATGTTCAAGTTGCCATGTAAAAACAATGCAATTAGGCATACTTACTTTAAACACAAGCTTTCTGTTTTCATATAAAGTGTGACATAGTACCTTAAAGGCACAAAAGATTTGTAGATTATAAAAGTATCAAAAGCAAATGTTCTAGTATAAAGAAAAATATGATAGGCAAATCGTTCCTGTTGTCTTCTGTTATCAAATGATATATATTGTTTTTCCAAGATAACCCCAAGGCACGCAGATAAGCGCATTAGCCACAACAATGGATCTATGATAGAACTTTTTGGAAAAACACGTTTTCTTCAATCAAGCTGTCTACGCTATACCAACTTTTAAAGAAAATAATAATGGAAGTCGAAATAGCTTAATAGAAAATTATGTACCACTATTCTATTTATTCAACATTAAAATATTTTTCTCAACTCAACTGCCAACTATTAGATTTATTTTTTGCAACACTTATCTGTTGTAGACAGAGATAAAAATATAACAAATATTCTGAAATGGTACCTATACATGCCAATGTACTCTATGTGTATAATAAAAAGAACCTACTAGTGTTTTAAACAGTATAGTTTTACCACATTATTTTATTTGAACTAAATTGCAACAGTCTAATTATACATTTTTACAAAATAATATATCAATATTATATTTGTTAGCCAAGCAATGGTTTGTACGCACTATACATCTAAAGGACTTCCATGAGTATGTATGTGGCTTACAATGTTCTTGTTAAATATTACTTAGCTTACATTCTGTCAACGATATAGAAATATTCCTGATTATGGTTCATACATATCATTATATAACTTTTAAAGTATAATCAAAGTGATCGTTTGTAGTAGTCACAACAAAATTAATGTTATGGCAAGGTAATAGAACGGTAAATGGAACGTTCCACATATATTGCCATCTTTAAGATACACTTCAGCATAGACACACAGACTTGTTTTTCCTGGGCAATATTCTTTTATAATTATTTGTATAAACACGGATCCAGCAATAAGATTGCTATGTAATACATAATACACTAAATAACATGCTTTGAAAAATGAGATTGTCAATCGAATATATTCGTTTTCTACGAAAAAGAAAGCATTACAAAAATGTAGATATGTATATGTAAATTTCTAACATCTCTCAGTGGTACAATGTAGTATTATAGTGTAAGTGGTAGTTCCTTAAAATTATGTCTATTAATATTTATAATTTTATTAGTCAATAGTCAGTCTTAAAAGGATTTTTGCATAAGCCTTTTATATTTAGAAAAAAAATCTCAGCCGTACTCTGGCTGTTTTACAGCTGCTTAATTCGAATTATATTCTGTGCTGAAAACAGCCGACGGTATAAAAACATATCTGTCCTGAAGGAAGTACCAGACAATGGTTTCATTGCCACTTTCCTAGCTATCTTAAAGTGTAAACACTTTTGTCTATGAAGAAAATTCTTAATTCTTTTGTGTGAAAATCGGAACATAAACACTTATTGTAATGTGTCTGGTGCAAGACAATATATTTAAAAACACACACATTAAATAAGCAACGTTGCCACACATTACAATCTTGCAATTCTAAAAGAATCAACGAAACTCTCAGAAAAATATGCTCAGGAAAAAAAGTATCTGTATCTAGATTAATACTTGACAACAGTGTATATAGGGCATTGATATGCCCTTTTTAATGGCGTTGATTGTTATTTAAACCTAATGAGGAGTGTATAGGGATTTTACAACTAATGCAATAACCGATTACTAACGTCAAAGTGTGTTTCTATGTCATTTTACAAGAATTTTCTGACAACTGATTTAAGAAATCACATGAAAAGCTGCAGACTGACATCCTCAAATTCAACAACTGGACTTTTAATCATTTAAGAGTTTTAAGATCAAAGGCCACATTAACAATTATGCCATATTGACAAAGGTTTTAAGAAGATGTTTTCATGTCAGTCAAAAACAAATATCGCAGTACATTATTAAAAACGAGTCCTTTTCAAGACTATGGATTCTTTGAAAAAGACATATAATCTGATTGTCATCCTAGTACAGAATGTGACATTTATGTTTATCAATATTATTTTAGCATAGATATCCGTGTCAAAAGTTTATGTAACCTTGTTAACCATGGACAAATGTACAATAGTTTTGTATTTATTTTACTATTAATGTTTCTTGATTTATATTTCGGGGAAGATTGTTTATTAGGTTTACCCTCCCACCAACAGTATTTTATTTATCTGGAGACGGTGTTCACGTGGAGATGTTAAAGTACTGCATTCACTGTACATAGCATGCCGTGAACACCTGGCATGATAATGTACCAAACCCAGTCAAATTATCCTGACACCGGGCCAACCAGTCGTAGAACTACTCTTATATTTGCTTGGGCATTAGCAAGGAAGCTATACCATGTTAACGACTTTGGTATGTCGCGGCCTGGGGACCTTCATACCGAGCCGACGCACCAATTGCGCTATCAGATCCAGTAATTTGGGAGAGTAACGTATCATCCGAATAATGGAAACATGTTCAGCAATAACAAAGTGTAGGAAGAAAAAATATTTCCCATTTTACACTCTTTCATAGAAATGTTTAACTAAGAATTGAAATTCAAAAATGTTTGTGCCTATGTTCATGAAAGAAAAGAGTCAAATGAAAGAACATTAGTGGCGATAGAATTGATTAAACTAAATCATGCTTGAAACAGTTCTGGCCTCAGGAAATGTTTCTTATTATCGTAATATCAGGGTCCTAGATGTTTGAAGACAGGAGCATATGGACATTGGCTGTCCCATCGTATGATATTATGCTAATAATTTCATGCTACCAGAAACACAAAATGCAATATAATGCCAAAATGCTATGCAGCATTGAGGGAAAAGAGTTTGGTTACGCTATTTAAAGGTAAGCAATATTTCCAAATAAAATACTGTGTTGTCGTCTCTTGCTACATATTTTGAACGTTTGAAAGAAATTTTGTTTTTGCTTTAACGTCGAAAAGGAAATGAGAAAGAGACTGTCACAAAAATAAATATAGCTAATTTTCTACTTTCTGACGTGTTTAAGTTTCGATTAAATTTTCAACTTAAATTTTGTTTGTTTAATTTCAATATTGTCTACTTTAACTTAACGATAACTACTGTTAGTTATAAACCTTCTTAATTGATACAAAGCATGAACAATATAAAAGGCATACAAGCATCATATTTATTCCTTAAATTTATTGTCAATGAAGTAATATCGAAGTACCAGAAAGGGTCGTGATTAAATAATATAAAAGCAACATTAAGCTTGATGGGCTTGCCTAAAGTTCATGCATAACTATTTCACTGTAAATAAACAGTAGCATAGTAATCAAATTAGTTATGTTATTACCGGTTGAAGACACAACACCCGTTTATTATCGACACTTTGATTATAGTTAGGTGAAATTTGAGCACAAGATGACTTACCGTCAATCGGAAATAAGTGTGACGTGACAGACAATCGTACATTACTGCCTTTGTGTCATGGAAATTATACACTAATTTTCTGCAAAAAAGAATGTTTAACTGACCAAAGATTTGTGATAACCTGCCTGCGGGCATGCATGTATTTTCAGAAAACTGCTATGAGTGGAATCATTCTTTTCTTATTAAGGCATCTTGCATTGCTTTAAAAAAATTCTTTACTAGGAAATGATCTTTGGTCTAGAACTATGTACACTGTCCTACTTGTCCTTCTTGTTATGAAGGTCTGTTATAAAGCTTATTTGCACTAGTAATGTAGACTTGTGTTGATAAACTGATGGATAGGATAATACGAGCATGTGATTAGGCAGTGTTTATGAAACCAAAGACGGAAGGTATATTACAGAGAAAGCAATTGGTACAACTCAGCCCAAATATTTGGCAGGCTGTGATAGTATATGACGAACTAACTGGCAACACACATTTTGACAGCAATATATTTTGTATAATTAAAGATCTGTGTGTTACTTTACTTTAAATTAGGACAATGATAGTCCATTGTTAACAGTAGTTCGGCGGCGACAGTTTGAAGCTTTGTATTGTCTGGTTAATAAAAAAAGAAACATGATACCTTTTAATTTTCTCCTCTATGAACCTTCTGATAAAGAAATTATCATCATAATAAACTTGTACTTGTGCAATAAACACAGAGGAAAGCATCGCTTAGTAATAGACCAATATGAAACGTGTTTCGCTATAAATAATTTAAGCACAGCTTATCAGCGTGTAAAGGAGCTACATATAACATAGCCAATATGAATACGGTATTGATTAATATTTATAAGAAAAGATAAGTGGTCATTGCATAAGCTAGAGAAGTTGACACGATTAATGGTTTCCATGGAATGCATCCGTTCTTCTAATATTTTACACATCGATTGTAACATTATAATAGAAACCATTGTGACTTGCTTTATTTTATACATGATTATATAATGCTGGAAGAATTATATGATTATTGAGAACAAGCAGGACATAACCTTGCTCCACATCAGCTACAATATTACAATATGGCTTAACGCATCGTTATTTTACAAAATTTTACTGGTTTAAATTATTTAAATTTCCGTTTAACAACTTTAAACTCTTGTTCTGAAAAAAAATCTTTATTCAAATAACTTGACATTTGATAACTCGAGATATTATTCCTCCTTTTTGTGTTTACATCATTGCTAATGACAATCAATTATCCAACTCTTATTCTTACGTCGACTGTAAAGTTACAATAAAAACATGTGTTGTTGATTATAAAATTTTTAAGCTGAAATTATATCTAATACCATGCAAACAATGTGTTTTTGTTTTAGAAAGTATTTTGAATAATTCGACATAAAAATTTTTTGATGATACATGTCAGGGACATAATCTGTCACATCAACAATGCTATAATGGCTTGCGCATCTGTTATTTTACAATGTTGTTTTTGTTTTTTTGTTTAAACGTCATAATGATACAATCCAGTACATATTCAGTAGTATCTTTTATGTCTATTTTGTTACATATCAAAAGCGATTCCTAAAAGATACTTGTAAATTGCTATCATTTTTCTTTTGAATGGTATCTATGTAGTATTTTAATTTCACTTGTAATGCAAGAGTTATTATTTCCCGCAAATACGGGCATGAATCGAATTACTTTATCCTTATAAATAGTTTAATGTTTTATGTCTATTCCAAATGTGTGATGGCAGACAGATATGCGCATCGAAAGAAGTTCCTAAAATAAATAAAGTACTGACAGACTGAGTTAATTCAATAGTGGCCTGATGTACTGCACTGCTGTATGATTTTTTATCTCAATGCCGTCTAGAGGTATTAAATAAATGCTAAGAAAACTTTATAGTCGTGGATAGGCTCCTCAGCTATTACTATTTTCAATAATTATATTTTATATAAACACTATAGTTAAACAGCCGCACTCTTTTCGTGTCTTTCAAGGTCGTCTTTTATCTGGTAAAAATAATAATATGATTTTATATAACGCGACATTTCACTAGTGTTTGAATAGATGAAGTTTTCGTTATGAACAAAATCTATATTAACACTTCCTTGGGAGTGTTTTATATTCATGTAGCGATAAACAGATAGCTGAAATAATTGGGAAAACATGAATAGCGTGTATATATGAACGTGCATATCACATGTATAAATCAAGTAACGTTAAAGGAGTTTTATATTATAGAATAAAACGAATAAATAATAAATAAGAAGAAACATGGCTATTTAAAGTGCCCACGAAAGCAAGAGAATATATTTGGAAACGGAGCGTCTATAACCATAAAGGTTTGTAGATTAAATGGCGAAATAGCAACTACATGTATGTAGCACAAAAAATCAAAATGAATTTGGCACGAATATTCTTTAAATTTGTTTTTGTTTGTTAATTGTCTTGTTTTATAATAAGCGATATCAAACATTTTATCTTACTACCAGTTCAAACAATTTCTTACAAATCGTTTAGTTATTGAATAAAGTTGTTGCTTATATTCGACGCTTTTATCAATGAAAGGTTATCGACAACACCGGCTTTATCTGCAGTTTGTCAGAAGATTCGTTTCACAATGTGAATTCGACAGTCGATTTTTCAGTCTGTTCCCAGCAAACAATTTATTTCCAGATAGTTATGTCATAGACTTATCTAAAATACCTAACGTATATTTTGTTTAATCATGTTAAGATAATTTTATTTTATCATGGGAAAATCAGCTATAAAACTTAAAAATTATTATCTTTAAGCATGATTGAACACTATTCAAATAAATACAGGCATATGTTTGAAGTCAAATGGACACGTTTACCCCAATTTCTAGAACAGCACGTCTTACAGTAAATATCAAATATGTACTAACCTACATCTGAATTGTAAGATACTTAGATGTAAAATCCGGCTATTTTAGTTTTGCGAATTATAATTATTATAAAACTTCTTTAAATAGTAAATCTGATTTATCTTTGCATTTAATAATGCATTTGAAGTCAACAGTCACAAATATGTTCCTTATAGTTGTCCAAATAGTTTCTGATTTTTAATTTAAGAAAAAAATAGATTAAAAGAGAACGTTTTTATAGGATTGGAGAATGTTCAGTTTTAACGGAGTAACAATCTGTTACACCTTACAGTCTATCATTAAAATCGTGTTACTATAACGTTCGGTGACCTGTCTTTTTCTGTATTTGCAAGACCTTCGGTCAACGAAACAAACGTTAAAAACACATAGATCATTGATAAGCTAAACTGAAAGACTAAACATTGTCGCTGGTCTCTTGTGCTCTTTGCGAAACGTTTATTATTATAAAGTTAAAAAATTAACATTTTCAGCCAAGAACTATTTAAAGTACCATAATAATGAAATATGTAGTTTTGCAGGTAACACAGGTCTCTTTAAGCACCGATGTTTTTTTGGAGTTGTAGGGTATTTAAAATTAGATTCGTTTTGCATACAAGTTGCATATAAAAGTTGAAATTAAAAGAATGTATTCATAATCTTAAGTGTGCCCATATGTGGAATAACAAAACGTCAGGTTTGAAATGTATAACAAATATTAACTATATTGTCCTACTTTAAAGTTAGTTCCAACAATTCTTCTAAATGATAGCACTATAAAACCGATTTATTAAATTTAGTAGACATTGCATTCCTTGGTTGTTTGCTTGACAGCTAACGCTTGTTTATTCTGTAAAGTTGTCAGATTGAATTTTATTTTAGTGGTTTTTATTGTATGTGTCTATAAAGAAGCAATTTATTTCCATTAAAGTAATTGTTACACATTTTTGTTAAGTCCTTTTATGACTTTACGCTAGTAAAACATTTTTTAACCCGACAATTTTATAGTGAAATACCTAAGAAATACAGAATGATTGATATTATTTTGCCAATTAGGTTGTCGTTTTAAGACGTTTCGAACAAATTTGGAAATCGAAACCATGAAACAGCATGCAATTTCTAAATTCTTTGACACGACAATAAATAATAAAACAAGTTCCTATATTTTACAATACTTATCTGACGAAGCATAAGTAGAACTGTCAAGTTAAAATCTTTCAAATAAACTTAAATAATAATTATTTTAAAACTGATATCAAAATAAACCTCATTCGTATTGTATGTGCTCTCTACAAAAAAGAGTGTTGTCAAATATGTTCACAGCTTGGTACAGCCTTGTATCATGCGTCATAAGACGTGTCTGTTATAATTGAGATTTAATGAATTATAATAACACAATTAGATGCAGAAGGAACAGATTATGATGATAATTTCGGGTGGGAAGGGGGGGGGGGGGGTTAATATACGCATGAACTCGATGGATTTACAACCATTCGATTGTCTGCTAGAATGTATCGTTAAATTTCTAAAAATAATTGTAAAAAGAAAGCGTAATTGTCGTTTCTGTTATTACAGAGTCATGTGATTACATTTACATGAAATTTTTTGTCTATGATTAAATTTCTAAATTCGGTTTTTGACCTGAATATATATATATATATATATATATATATATATATATATATATATATATATATATATATATATATATATATATATATATATATATATATATATATATATATGTATGTATGTATGTATGTATGTATGTATGTATATATGTATGTATGTATGTATGTATGTATGTATGTATGTATGTATGTATGTATGTATGTATGTATGTATGTATGTATGTATGTATGCATGTATGTATGTATGTATTTATAGATTATTTGGAAGAATATTGTTAAACAATTGTTAATACATTTACGTCTAGAATCATATGTGAAACGGTGTTATAGGCGAAGAAATAAATGTATCTATTAATTCTAGATTTTCACAAAATGCCAGTGTTCTTCCTAGAAGATAGTAAAGTTGCCCCCTAGATTTACCGATGACGTGAAAGTGTAGCGGAAGATAAACCCTGATAGTGGTGTTTCGTAGCAACCGTAGAATAAGTAATAAGGACTTTGTCATATATTCTTAACATTGATATTCAATGTAATCATTTTGTATTAATTGTAATACATTTTATTTATTTCAGTTCTTATTTGTTAGTTAATATACTAAATTAACAAAGCAAATGTATTTGCAAATAGCATCCAGCAGTTAATTCGAAAATGTAAAATTATAACCAATAATGAAATAAATGTTTAAAATAATGATATGCAACAAACATATTACCCAAATAGAAATAACGTGATACGAGTAAAAGATACATTCACTATCTTTATTTTTTTTAAATAAATGTAAACATCGTTCTTACTGTCGAAATTTCTTGCAGGATATGGAAGAATGGCACAGAAAAGTAACTGTCATCCTATAAATTGTTCACGCCATAGTCTTGTCTGGCAGGTCCGGCCAAATGACAATAATTGTGGCTGCGACGGCGTGGGATCTCCGGACGAAGGAACAATTGTGAGGAATAAACAACAGTATCAAAGATTTATTTATACGGAATTTTATTGAACAACGGACATGTATCGGCGGAAGACGAATGTCATGAATTAATTATACAAACATTATCTAATATGTATAAAGAAATTAGATATGTAAAGATTAACAACAAATGATAAGCATTCCGAAAAAAGCCTATAATGATCGTTATGGAACGACAAATACATAAGCGATATTGATATTTAAGAAAATGTACACAACGAGTTAAGGTCATTTCAAATGCAATCAATACACCAAATACTTTATTATGCAAAGATATTAAGTTAACATTATCATGATACTAACTGTGAGGTATCGCTTAGTAGCCTGACAAAAATGTCACATAAGGGTCACGTGTTAGCGCGCATGGGTTAGTCGTAAAATTAAAACTTTGGTCGGTAATATATATAAACTTATATATATATATATATATATATATATATATATATATATATATATATATATATATATATATATATATTTATAAAGATAGTAGTATAGTATAGAGAAGTAATTAAAAGTTATAAGTATGTGTTAATAGCTCATTAAAATATATTAGAACTTCGGCTAAGAGAAAACAAAATAAAAGGCTATAAGAAAGAAATAATGTACTATTTGTGACAAACGCAATAAGAAACAAAAACGTCCAGTCTGTACGAAGCAACACAATTATGTACAAGTTGTTCTAGTACATACAAAACTCACTTGCTACAATTCCTTCTGAAGCAACATTTACTTACGTCCAGACAGGACATTAAATCCAGCTTCTAAGGTCTGAACACAGAATGCTAATACGAGTAATTAAGGCGTTCAGGCTTCTGGAAAGCATAAATAAATACAACCTTACAAAATAATTAACCGGCTACCCCATCCACTAATTGTATTGCCTGTTGTTTGTTTTTGTCTGTGTGCATGGCGATGCTTTATAACAATCTTGTGTTTGGGGAAGATGCATTTTTATAACAGAAGTTTTCCTCCTTACACGAATAGATAACTGTTGTAAAATGACAGCACCATTTTTGTAATGACGACATTAGTCAATATAATTTTAGGTAATCGCTTTGACTGTGTTTGTATTTCATTCAATTTTACCTCTGTTTTATTTCACTGTTTTTATTTCATGAAGCCTTTTGGGAGAGAAAAGTTTGAACTGTATTAACTCGCTTCCTCGTATGCCTTTTTCATTGTGGTAGCTTTTGAGGTTTCTCTATTATAGATAAATGTATTATGTCGGTGCTTTTTTGTCTTTTGAACTTTTAACCAGCGTATGTATACATTTTTCTTCTTCAGTTTCAAATTTAACTATTTTATGATATTCGCAGGAATATTGATAAATTTTAGTAAACGTAAATACACCAGTCGAAGTTATATTACATTGCCCCTTATTAAAAGTGGAAGAATTCAATTATTATGTGCCATTTAAGTAGTAATTATATGCTCTTTACAGAAATAAGAAAAGTAAATAAGAAAATGTCCAATCAAAGTAACCACATATATTAAAATCTAAATTAGCTCTAGACCTAGGCAAAAAAGGTAAATGTAAATATGACAAAAACACAGAGACAAGACATAACGCACAAAAAGAAAACCCAACATTTACCGCATGGGAACGGTCAGTCAGCAAAAGGACCGACTGGGGTGCTTAAACCTGGTTTGTGGAGCGCTCCAACCCCGCTTCATAAAGGGACTTCTATCAAACAAACAGTGTAAATAGAAATATCCCGTCACACAGTGACAACTAACAGCAAGCGTCTGCATCGGGAGCCGAAACAGTTACAATGAACTAGTATAATATTCCAAAATGAGAGAGTTGTTTAAAATAAAACTTCCAAAGCAATGACGTATTATAAGGACAATTTAATGAGGTCATACAATGTCATGACGTCATATGCCAAAAGTGTCAAAAGTGAAATGTAAAAACAAACACGAAAAAAATCATCAAATATCAGAAAATAAACCAAATAAAGAATGGCGGGATATGAGGTTTTAGTCCCTCCAAGTGTAGAATTGACTTGAAACGTTTTTTGACGATATTTACTTGGAAATATCTACAACATCTTGTACATATTATCACGACCCTTGCTTACTGTTGTGATGCAAAGAAAATGATGCAAAAATTTTGACGTTTTGCAAGTATTTAATTATATACATGCAAAAAAAGAGTAAACTTATTGAATAACATTGGTGGTAACATATATAAAGCAGCAGTTTTAGAACATGTTAAAGTATGTTTATTATATATTAGTAATAAACGATTACTTCAAAAATGTAAAATTATCTCAGGAAATACTTGCGTAATGGTTCAGATCTCACTTGCCCTGTTGTCACTTAATTAAAGGCACACATCAAGTCCAGCTAGTTAGTTGATCTGATTACTTAGAAGATTTGTATTGTAGACCTAACGTTGGCTGAAGGTATAAATAAATACAACCTTACTAGCTTTTTTGTTTCATCACATAGACACAATTATGGTCATATTGGCACGTCCAGCTAAGTATTAGTGGAAGAAAACACCAGACAGAAGGATGAGTAGAACCACTGGTGCAACCCATGTTAGCTGGAAAACATCCCCCAACATTGAAATGTGATCGAACTTGTTTGCTCATTTCTTATTTGATATACGATTAGAAGAAATATTACAAAACTCAGATTAAGTTTATTCAACGCCTTATTTGATTGAACCGATTAGACCTCACTTTCTTTGACCAAACCGTTTAGACTTCACTTTCTTTGATTGTACAGTTTAGACCTCACTTTCTTTGATTGTACAGTTTAGACCTCACTTTCTTTGATTGTACAGTTTAGACCCCACTTTCTTTGATTGTACACTTTAGACCTCACTTTCTTTGATTGTACAGTTTAGACCTCACTTTCTTTGATTGAACAGTTTAGACCTCACTTTCTTTGTTTGTACAGTTTAGATCTCACTTTCTTTGATTGTACAGTTTAGACCCCACTTTCTTTAATTGTACAGTTTAGACCTCACTTTCTTTGATTGTACAGTTTAGACCTCACTTTCTTTGATTGTACAGTTTAGACCCCACTTTCTTTGATTGCACACTTTAGACCTCACTTTCTTTGATTGTACAGTTTAGACCTCACTTTCTTTGATTGAACAGTTTAGACCTCACTTTCTTTGTTTGTACAGTTTAGACCCCACTTTCTTTGATTGTACAGTTTAGACCTCACTTTCTTTGATTGTACAGTTTAGACCCCACTTTCTTTGATTGTACAGTTTAGACCTCACTTTCTTTGATTGCACACTTAAGACCTCACTTTCTTTGATTGTACAGTTTAGACCTCACTTTCTTTGATTGTACAGTTTAGACCCCACTTTCTTTGATTGTACAATTTAGACCTCACTTTCTTTGACTGAGCCATTTAGACCTCACTTTCTTTGATTGTACAGTTAAGATCTCACTTTCTTTGATTGTACAGTTTAGACCTCACTTTCTTTGATTGTACAGTTTAGACCCCACTTTCTTTTATTATACAGTTTAGACCACACTTTCTTTGATTGAACAGTTTGGACCTCACTTCCTTTTATTAAACAGTTTAGACCTCACTTTCTTTGTTTGTACAGTTTAGACCCCACTTTCTTTGATTGTACAGTTTAGACCTCACTTTCTTTGATTGTACAGTTTAGACCCCACTTTCTTTGATTGTACAGTTTAGACCTCACTTTCTTTGATTGTACAGTTTAGACCTCACTTTCTTTGATTGTACAGTTTAGACCCCACTTTCTTTGATTGTACAGTTTAGACCTCACTTTCTTTGATTGCACACATTAGACCTCACTTTCTTTGATTGTACAGTTTAGACCTCACTTTCTTTGATTGTACAGTTTAGACCTCACTTTCTTTGATTGAACAGTTTAGATCTCACTTTCTTTTATTAAACAGTTTAGATCTCACTTACTTTGATTGTACAGTTTAGACCTCACTTTCTTTGATTGTACAGTTTAGACCTCACTTTCTTTTATTGCACACTTTAGACCTCACTTTCTTTGATTGTACAGTTTAGACCCCACTTTCTTTGATTGTACAGTTTAGGCCTCACTTTCTTTGATTGCACACTTTAGACCTCACTTTCTTTGATTGTACAGTTTAGACCCCACTTTCTTTGATTGCACACTTTAGACCTCACTTTCTTTGATTGTACAGTTTAGACCTCACTTTCTTTGTTTGTACAGTTTAGACCCCACTTTCTTTGATTGTACAGTTTAGACCTCACTTTCTTTGATTGCACACTTTAGACCTCACTTTCTTTGATTGTACAGTTTAGACCCCACTTTCTTTGATTGTACAGTTTAGACCTCACATTCTTTGATTGCACACTTTAGACCTCACTTTCTTTGATTGTACAGTTAAGACCTCACTTTCTTTGTTTGTACAGTTTAGACCTCACTTTCTTTGATTGTACAGTTTAGACCTCACTTTCTTTGATTGTACACTTTAGACCTCACTTTCTTTGATTGTACAGTTTAGACCTCACTTTCTTTGATTGTACAGTTTAGACCTCAATTTCGCTTATTGTACAGTTTAGACCTCACTTTCCTTTATGGAATGTCAAACCAATTTTCTCGAAAAATAAAGGTTTTGTTTATCATTTCTCTAAAGCGGTAGTATATCTCTATTCGGATAAGAGTGCTCCACGAGACACTGGAAGTCATCTTGTCAAAGTATTTTAACTATATATTAGTGAGATCTCTGTACATATACATGTAAACTACTTGTGTTCGCTGTTTTATGAACAAGCAGAAATTAAGGCATAGAAATGTCGTCAGTGATATTTACTTTTCTTTCAAAATATAAGGCGTAAATACCTTAGTGATTATTCATTCACTTTTTTCCTTTTGGACATCATATTCTTGCCAAATGCTAATGTATCATGGACAGTGACAGTGACGGAACACTTTATTCCGAATCCAGATCTTCAACTAAAATCCAATTACAAGATTCGTTTTATATCGTACAATACAGCTGAGTATAAGCAATACATTGAACGATATTTTAAATATTTTGTACTATCTCTTTTCTTCTTTCCATAAAATATAGCTGTGTGGGAATTGTGCGAAACTATGGCTAAGATAACATGAACATATATTGTATCGCAAGTTATCATTTCTGGCGTTTATAACAGTTGTCATTTATAAGAGTGAAGTCTATTTAGCAGTGTTTGCTGTTTGTACGCAGAAATTACATTTTATGAAATGCAAAATGTTTCCATGTCGTTGGTTTTTTTCTAAAAAAATGAAGATTTTTTTTTTTCTGAAACGTAGTTCTTGCGACAGCTTTTTTATTAGTGAATTGATCTTCTTTTGAGGAGAACAAACAACAAAAACAGCAATACTGTAAAAGGTCTGTAAACTTATCTCTTACTTGTTCTCTTACGCTCAATGCGGCAGCGCCAAACAACTTAAAAATGAAAGATATATTGCAATAAAAATTGAAATGGAAAGATTATTAAAAAGATATGTAACAACTATTATTTTATGCATATACCTAGTTTTGTTTTATCTAGCTGGTGATATTCCTAAAGCAATTCAATGAAACGTTGCCATAGCAATAGCATGTTCAATAATAATCAGAAAAATAGTAAAAATATATAGTTTCAGAGTAACATACAATAACACTTACTAGATTGTGCTATACATTTCTTCATAACTTGATTGATACATTGCAGTATGAATGCCTCAGCGGTATGGATGATACAAAAAAGTATTTCGCGGTTTCAATAAATACAATTCGCCAAATCGTTTATTTGATAGCCCGGAGTTAAGTCCGACAATTTTATCATTGTTTTATTTATTGTAAGGATATTATTATTTTTATTGAAATATAATTTAGATTTCAGTCGGAAACAAATTGAACTAGGTATCTTTCTGTAAATTCATTTTTGACACATTTTACATTAGCACCGTAAGTATCTGGAAATTCACAATGGATGCCAAAATCTCAACTACAGTACATGTACAATATGCATGTGAATTGCGTGTAAACCAATCGTGAACTGTCAGCCCATTTCTGTATTAGGTGCGCAGGCACTAAGTACAAAGTAACCATGAAATGTACAACTAAACAGATTTAATCCTAACAAAACTTGAATGATGAAGAAATTTTACACATCTATCTTTTAAAATGTTGCTGAAGAAGTCTGTGATAATTAATGCAGTCTGTCCTTGCAGACGAATTAGTGCAGTCATTTAATATAAAAATAAGAATCAACAATTGAAATTAGTAAGATTTTAGTTGTGATTATTGTCTCAGTTCTTAATTTTTTGTTGATGTTTTGCTGTCGTTATTGTTGTTTTGTTGTTGTTGATTGTTGTTGATTTTGTTGTGTTTTTATTGTTATTTTAAGTGCTAGTTGTTTAGGAAATAAGAGAAACCAAACGCCATAATAGATCTATGAAAATATGCCATTTTACTGCTGATATAGCATAAATATAACCGTTCAAAATACGAACGCTTCTTAAAGCTATGGCGTCACCCAATAGACATTTCCAAAACCAATTATAAATATTAGGGTTGCATTTTTTCGGCGACCCATTAAACTTTACGTGAAGTAGATACTGTATTTGTAAATGTACATCCTAAAATCGATTGCAACACAGGAAGTGAGAAATCTCTTATATATATATATTTCTGTTATATGTACAAGCTCATCTGTCAGTGATCAGTACATGGGCATGCCGTCTGCCAACCTTTCAGAAAGCAGTACAAGCTTTTCCGTTTTTGCCTAGTAAATATCGTCTGCTAACTAAATCATCAAGAGTCTGTTTCTAACAATTTGATCTAATATCCAGATGTTTCTTTCATTTTCTGCTTTCAAAACTATTTTATAGAAAAAGGCTAAAAGTTGACACTCTCAATTTAGTTGGCATAAAGAATAAACAACATTCGTACACTATATTTGAATGAGAAGTCCAATTTTATCCCTTTTTGTTTATGTAAACAGAAGCAACATTATTTTGAAAGTTTGACATGGACGAATAAAATCAAAAGCAAATGAAGATTCGGATCGCGGTTTGTTACGTTTCCGCGTCGTATTACATGCTCTGTGTTGTCGAGAATGATGCATATACGTCATTGTTGTAAATAAATTATAAAAGATTATCTCATGGCTATGTTTCCATACGCATAGTAAATAATGCGGACATAACTGTGGAGGTCATCGCTAGTAAGTCTCATAGGAACTTTTGTATTCTTATTTTCCAGTTCGAATATAATCCGTTTTTGTCATAAGACTGGTAAACGCATCTGTTATGATGCAATACGAAATTATTACGGTCCTTATGTTTAATTAATAACACGTTGAACTTAAGAAAAAAACACTGATGGCAGCCAATATTAAGAGGTCGTTTTACAGCATAAAATAGCACGTACAATAATGAGAAAATGAACAAACAATGATTTAAAACAACAAAGATATAGCAAGGAATAAATAAGTCGAGTCAAAGACACCTTTAACTAATTATATCTTGTACACTCTAGTTGATATCCATTTTTGTGATGTAATTTTTGTTATTACGATGTATAGAATTTTGCCTTGTGAAGCACCTCATATTTCTCATTTACGTCCAGACAAGTTATTACAAACTGAGCATTTAAGTTGATCTTATTACGTGGGACTCTAATGTCAATATGCCCCATATGTTTTGTAAGGTTGGTTGAAAGCATAATCCAACCTTACAAGAAACTAATCGATCTACATGCACATTTCATGCTTGATATACGATTAGACACAATGTTGGGAAACCTTAAAATGTTTTCCTAATATGCTTTACGCCTAGATTTCGTTGATTGATTGTTTGTCTCGAACGATGAAAGAATGTGGTTGGGCAGTTTGATGGGGGTTGACAACGAAAATGTAAGGGATGCTTTAAGGCGTTAAAATTTAATAAGATTGGATTGATGTTGGATGTACAACATATTTAACATATGCATATGACACGCACACGCACAATTAGAAATTGTACAATATTATTTTTATATGTTTTACTCTATTAAATTTTGCAATATTATTCAATCATTTAGTAAGAAAACTGCAAACTTAGCAATTTTGTTACACTCCGATTACTATAAAAATCGACCTTTTATTCAATGCAGATTGTGGCAGCCATCTTTGTTTACAGTACCTTATTTTGGCGCATTTTGATTGGCTATTTATATTTATCACCACCACCGTGTTTACTGGGCTTCCTTGAAGAGTATTGTTTGCCACCAACTGCTACCTGAAATGTAACAACATAAATTGATTTTTAAATGTTATTTAACATGTTTTGTAATCAACATTAGTTAGGTATTAAGTATTCCTTATGATACTGTCATGGCCATTAATCTATTTGTTAATCTGCAACCTATGCCATATTTTATTCCTCCTTAGTGCAATGATGACACAGAAATGTATCTCCTCTCCTAATAACCCGGAGATTTGTACAATAAGACAAATGAACCCAGAGCCCACACTGGTCACACTCGGCCCATTTGACATATATAACTGAAATACTGCTTCCGATTTCTGTTGGAGTGTACAGTTTACAAACACAGCATTTCTCGCTATCTTCTATAACTTCTGATTCATCAGATGGAACATCAAGTTCAGGTTGTCTGGTCAAGGATGATGGTCCAAGCAGAGGCTGTGCCTTCCTCTGTGGTTCTGCCACTTTACCTGCGTCAAACTGAAGGATGGCTTGTACGGTCTTTTCTTCGGTTATTGCCTTGCCACTTACAACTGAGCTTAGACATCGCCTCTTTTTGGTTGGAGGCTTTTCCGAGTTGCCAGATGCTTCTTTTGTCACAAAGAAGGCTTCGGCAATCATGTCAGCAACGGGCTGCATGGATGGATCAGTAGGAAATGTTTGAAGGGCTTCTGAAGGCTTGAAGTTGGAAGAATTGACAACGTTTATGTTGAATGGATATATTTCTGCTTTCTTGAGTGAAGATTGCAAATTTGCAGATGACATAGCTTTGGCATAAGCAGCACATCCAATAGCACAAATGCTGTAACGAGATATGCTATGTCCACAGTGCTCACACATAAACTTGTGAGAGAGCTGATTGTAGAGTTTTTTTCAAAAGGACCAAATATCAAGCGGTTGGAGAACATGGCTTGTATGGGCTGGAAGAACAAAAGGGATCATGTGCTGAGACTTTCCTTATTCAATAAACCCCAGATTGACATGTGACTTATGCCCGTCGTACAGAACAAGTCGTTCCTAAACAAATGACTGTTACTCCAGCCTGTCTCGAAAACATTACCATCTTACCTGTGGTGCACACAACTACAAGCTCTTGATGCATCCTAGCACCTGGGAATGTGAAATACAGTCCTGGCACCGTACCAGTTGTCCAAAACATCGTATATCGTGCGTATTTCTATCGTAAACGTATCGTATGGTAACGTAACGTATCGTGTAACGTAATAGGCCTATCGTGAAGTAACGTAACGAGTCCTATCGTAAATGGTACATCGTATCGTATCGTATCGTATCGGAACGTAACGCTTATGACAAGACCGTGGTATCGTAACGGAACGTTTAGTATGGTAACGTAACACAAGGAGAATTGCACTGTGCCTTCTCATAATTCTTTGATACAAAGATACATATATTGTGACAATTTTCTAATGACATTATCATGTTCATGCAAATGTTCACAGGAAATTTAAATGTCATAATAAATGCTTCACAAATACAAAAAGAAGTTATGGTTCTAAACAGAAACTAAACTATATATTACATTTCCGGTACATGCATACAATCGATGATCAAATGAATATTGCACACCTTCGAACTTATTACTTGAATGACAATATGCGTAGACTGAATATGAATGTACGTTTAGGAAAATATTCGTGAAAACTAGGATTCTGGTTATTTGCCCACGCTTTTATGGATAAAAAAAGCAGTAAGACGTTATTGGAATAAACATACAGCTGGAAAAATACTAGCTATAACACAATCTAGCTCTATGTCAGGCTATGGAAAAGAGGTTTGTCTCAAATATGGGATTCAAATGATACGGCTCATATACAATGAACATTGTTAATAAATAATTGGACCGTGTGGAATCATCTCTGATATTCCGACAAGTTAGTTAATTGTAAAGCTAGCTTACCTATGTCATCGCCGGGCACAATCAACACTGATTTAGTCTCTTCGCCAATTATTTAAACGCGTAAATTTTACACACATTTATGCGAATTTAAATAAATTAATAAAAGCAATTCAGTGCTCGACGAAAATTCAACAAAAGTACGTTCACAAGTGAAGCAAACAAATTAATATAACTATTCTTCTGCCCGTGATGGGATCAAACGTTTAAGGTGTGAATGTGTTTGTCAAAACAATGTGCTAGTATCATAAATAACAGTGAACATCTGTCATCATGCCTTCTTAATTTCCGTACATTTTCCCGCCCTGCCAATCACGTGCACGTGTGTTCATTCCAATTAATTGGTGACACTTTTATGACACCACTAATCTTAAAGGAAGTAGGATTTTTAGCCGTTCGTTATGTTGATTGGTTTGATCCTTAACGTGTTGACCGGGGGTGTTAATTGGTCTGTTCTTAAATCGATTTCCTCTTATAACGAAATGGTCCTTTGTAAGTCTTTTTAGGTTGATGAAGCCATTTACATACTCTCCTAAAATAACTAGCGCACATCGGCATGCACCTTGACGTCAGTATGGATACTGAAAAGAATGCCGTTGGGGTAACAGACAGACAGACAGACAAATACTTTATTAACACTCATGTACATACATGTACAAAATGAGGATCTGTACAATTTGTTTTATATATAATACTATGTTAAGTTCGGTCAAACAAGTGAGATTCTAGAATAGAGGTGATGTTAATGGAAGTAGGGATATTTTGTTAGTAGGGAGGTTGGGGTAACAATAGAAAATGATATAATATCTAATCATTGCAAAATCAAGCAAGTCAGCAGACATATATAGTCTTTTAGTCTCCTGTCAAAAAACCTCAATGCCCTTATACAATTAGGTCGGGTACCAAGCCATGGAGAAAGAGCTATAATTAATAAAAAAATATAATAAATAACGCACAAATTTAGATATTCGGACATGTTGGTAGGTCTCTAAGTTCAATATTTACTGCCACAATATCGTTAGTTTATAATAGTTTTTAGTTTAAACTAGGATCAAGCTACCCTTGTAAAGAATGCAAGTTCACCAATAGGAACTGTCCTTATTATGACATAGAGAAATACTTTAACCCAGTGCTGTTTTGGTTAAGGCAGCACACAATAGCAAGAGATTAGCTACAAAGACCTATATTAGTCACGCGTGTCTTTGCTTTTTGTACCAGCAGAAAAGGGCAGATTTAATAAAAATGCAACACTTTAATACCTAGAAGATATTAGATACATTAAATACATTTAATTCTCTAATACAATATATATTATATACGATATACTAAACTAACTGAATTACCAACCCATGCTTAACTACTCACACACTTTTCCCGTACTTTTTTCACTTTAAAACATCCTCGTAACTAGTGTGTAACTTGATGTATTTTTTGTTCATAATCATCCGATTTCATGTTCAGTTTTAGTTCAAAAAGTGCCAGCTCTAATCAGGAGTAGAAAACATTTAAATGATGAACATTTTAAGAAACAGTTTCTTAGGGGTGTAATGCCTTTAAACAAAGAGCAGTTATAATCTTCCGCCAAATTGGGGTCCAGCCAATCAGAGAATGGGTTTATTAGGAATGTTTAGATTTTAAAGAGATTTCACCCCATCACGTGTCTTGTGGGTTTTGAAACTTTAGTTATTGTTTGATTTGGACATGATATCGGTTGGACATTGTATTAATTCAGTTTATGTATGTGTTATCCTATATTATTAATTAAATATTTAATGAAATGTATTTATTCTAAAAGAAGATTAAGAGCGCGTATTATTAGTTCTGCTATGTCGGGGCCGGCGGGTGGGGGTGGGGGTGGATGATTGACTTTCTTCACCTAGGTAGCTGGATCCGAGTATGAGTCTAGTAATATTTAATCATAGGCTATATTATGATGGTGAGTTCCAATCTCCAAATTCATATTAGAGATTTTGCTTAACATTTGTATTTTAGTATTTAAATCTATATATTTCTTTGATTAGTTCTTGTCTATTCTTTCCGTAAATTGTCTGAAATGCTTGTAAATAACTAAGAGAGCCGGGGTAAATATGTATTGTTGATCGGCAATTTTGTTCTATTTGAACACATTTTATGGGTTGTAGTTAACAGTTTGCTTCTAAATATAGAATGTCTAGTGCTTAGTTTTATTTTGGTCTTGTTTATTTATTCTGTTAATTTTCAATCATAATAGGGATTAGGGATTAGCCGGCATTTTTGCCGATACTGCGCAGCGACATTTCTATCATTATAACTCATGCTCTTATAGCATTTTTGTTTGTATCCTTGCTACCGTCGGTGTAGATGTGGATGTGGGTAGCGATATCTCAGCACTCAGTATTTGAGTTGAGTTTAACTAAGGGAATAATCTTATCAAATACGTCGATTACGTCTTCTAAATTTGTTTTAATGTTCATGGATTTGATCCCTACATGAAAAGGATTAAGTGGAGGTGTTAATTTGTCGGTTGTTAGTCCAATTTTGTCTCTTAATAATATAATTATTATTTAATAGTTCTGTTTCTATCTTTTTAGTTTGTTAAGTTTTTTTCCCGATTGACCCATATTCTACTATTCCTTACCGAATTTTTAATTAAATAGTGCTTGAAAAAGGGTTGAGTATGAGACAATGGTATGTTTCTGATGTTATTTATTTTCTAGCAGCTAGTCCATTTATGTAGGTTATTCGGTACATGTACCTACAAATCACGCGAGCGATTATAAGCCCCCACACAGATTGCCACTTTTATGACACAACGTTTCTATTCAAATTAGACGGGCAGTGGTCATTTATCTGTAGTGCACAACACCTGCATCCGGTCTGAAGACATGTCATACATGTCTGAAGATTCCAGCACACATAATCTGGCTGTGAAATTTCACTTCAGTAAAACGCAGACACGGATGCGGGGAATAGGGGCAGAAAATTGAAATATACGTGTATAGAAGAGTGGTGTAAGAATGTTAGGAAATTACAGATTTAAATTAATTTGTCTTAACATGGTACATTTTTACACACTTGTTCAATGTTTAAGCAGGCTATCATATTGGCGTCACTTACTTATCATTTGCCTACACATTTTACCATTTAGATGGAAATAGTTGTATTGTCTCATTTGAATGGTGTGAAAACATTACCGCCTATATGCGCTGGAAGTGGGCCGATTGGAGCAGAACGATTTGGACTAAACCGAGTTGGTACAGTATAAATAGGCTGATTGAACCTTTACTTTAACAACATGTCGCATTTGCCATGGTATTTCGTGTAACGTGACGTAAACGGAAACAGTACAGTATGTTGTATCGAAGCGTACACCGTATCGCATCGTATCGTGTAGATTTTCTATCGTAATGCATATCGTGTATGGTATCGAATCGTAACGTGTATGGTATCGTGTAAAAACCGCACATGGTATCGTACATCGAACGCAATCGTACCGTACGTACATCGTATCGTGTGACAACTGTTACGGTTCCAGAACTGTAGGGTGGTACTGCCATGCCCAGTGTATTGCCACAGCCAATAACAATTACATTTGTCCTTGAAAATCATACTTGGTGAGATCGACCCAAGTTCAGTGTAATACCTCTGAACACAGTCGACTGTAACACTTTTAGCTCGGTGCATTTCTAGTCCAAGAGGTTTTAAGACCTTTAGTTCTTTCCACCTGGTCACAAAGCCAGTATACCTGGGAACGGTGAGAGGTTGCTCTTGCTCTCTTTTGCCTAGGCAAATGGCATACTCAGTGGCCATGTCCACCACTTCAGACCTGCTGTAGCAATATTTCACAGGCAGACATCATCTTCAGGTGCTCAAACTGGCTCTCTTCTAAGACATTGAACAAAGGTTGTGGCTCAGAATGAGTGGCCTTGGGATTGACCCTTCCGCTTTATTTATGCCCGACAGATGATTATGGTACATTGGACTCTCTAGCCTTTTTCCTTATTGGGGCTCCTGCATTAACTACTGTCTGCAGTGCAGTGGTCATAGCAGTTGGGGAATACTGTCTGTATGCTACAGAAGGTGCCTTCAAAGAAAAAAACAATTAAGCTTTATCTCAGTTGCATAAAAGTTAGAAATCTTAATTAATTAATGTTAATCAATTAATGTAAACGAAAGTCCAAACATAGGCGTACATGGTACACGGGAGTCATTTTCGGATAGTTATATTAATAATAATCACATGACTGTCACGTGGCATTTATTACTTACTACGAGCGAGCAGATAAGTAATCCTACTTTGAAGCATTAAGAAATCAATTAAAATTCCATTTAGTTACAATTATTAAGCGAAGTCTTACCTTGAAATCGCGGATTGTCCACATAGTAAACGGCTGATCTATAAACTGTCTGTTTACAATACGGCCGATAGGAAAACGGTTCAATAAACTTAACGTTCAATGTGAAAAGGTGATCATGATTCGAAGGTTCGTTCCATCACAGTTGTGCGTTTAATACCTACGTTATTGTTTGTTATTATCATGCAGTTCCTTAATGCAACATCTATCATGAATCATTTGCGGAGAGCAATAACAAATTGCCATTCTTCATCTATGCTTTGAACTCGATGACATCTCTTATCACTTCAAGTGTGTTAATGGTGGGTAACTATCGTCGCCAAAATGTTGTTATCTGCCAGTAACATAATAGAAAACACGTTATCTAGACACATTGATTTAATAACCGATTGCAGTATTATCTTTATTGCTTTTATGTTCTGCAGATTGAATTACCATCGCAAAAAATGGAGTAAGTAAAAAGTAATACATTTTATTGTCTCGATAATTTTTGGTGTTTCTCTTTTTTCATTGAAAAAAAAAATGTTTCTTGGTCTGTTGATTAAGGTATAAAAGGGTATTAACAATTCATTAAATTATGTGCAGTTAGTTAAACAAATCTCTGGTAGTAATATGGTCTTTTGAATATGTTTTTCTTTCAATTAATAAATCGGTTTTCTATTATGCATGTTAATCCTAACAAGGTTAAGTTTTTTTCAGTTGTACACGCGCAATAGCGATACGTTTTCTTGTTGTTATTAATAGATGGTTTGACTTCTCTAATGTTTTTCTACAAAAGGCAACAATAATTAATTGTGTAGAATATAAAGTACAGAAAGTATCATTATTTAGATGGATATACATGTATACAGGTATTATGATTTTACTCTCGATAGTATCGCTTGAGACTCACATTTAAGTTTATACAACGCATGAGTGTACATTGACGAATTACTGTACAAATTGTTTGACTATACACAAAAGCATTAACAGCCAAGAATTAAAAGAGAGATATATTATTCGGAATCACACACGGTTACTGCTTAAAAATTAATTAAATTTGTCATTTATGTAGGTCGAATCTTTGTCTGTTCAAATACACATTGGTCTTTCGTGCAACTGAGACATATTAATTAACGGTAAAGCATGCAGTTATTGGGAAATCATTTAAAGGCCATAACGTGAATTACCGTTCTTTTCTTCTAGGATATATTTGTGGACACTCGTTTAAATGTCATCAATCATGTTGCAGTTGAGTAGGAAGATAACACATTTTCACGGTCAGCACGGTGTATCTGTGCAAACGTTATCGCATAAATGCATTTTGTGTAGTTTTAACTGTGCGTTTATTACTGAGGGGCAACAACATCTATCAGAAGAATCTGTTGTCCGCTCACCAGTGCAAATGTAGACTTGTACACAAGAGCGATCACAAAAAAAAAATGAAATATGTTTTCTCATTTATAAAACAGTAAATGTCTAAAGTATTTTCCATCATGTAAAGAAAGACTATTCGGAAGAAATCAACATCAATCATTGCTTAACAAAACTTTGAAGTAATACATTGTCGCTTTGCCAATAATTTCTTAGACATCTCACAGAACGTACTTTAAAATATTTTATATTATTACTGTTTACATAAATTATTGGAAGGAATGGATGACTATTGGCAATAAAAAGTTTTTTTTTTTATAATAGACAGAAAATGCAGTTAATTGAGCCAATAAAAGTATATGCAACTAATTTTATCTGGACTATATCTTTATACATTTTATCATTTATAAAGTTATTTTATTTATCTTTTACTGAAGCCACATTGTCATATCAGAACGTCCTTACCTTTTCCAAAGCTTGTATGACTTGTTTATAAATGTCAGTTAGAAAATGTGCCAACTTTTCCTTTTTGCTTGACAGCTAAACTTTAGCGTAAAGTTCTTCGTTAAAGTATCTTTCATTACTATTATTTTTCTAAAGCAGTAGTAAGTCTCTTTTTTGAATAATAAAAATACCAGACACTGATAATCAATTTAACAAAGACGATATATTTGTATTTGAAACAGCTGCACATCAAAAAGATTTTATTCAGACTTCAGATTCTATAAATTTGATATTTGTTTGACAAATACTGCTTGAGTGCTATCTATTGTATATCTCGTAAGTTTAACATGCTGCCATTTTGTATGTCAATAAAATGAAGGCATGTGCCAGTGCTAAGGGTTAGCTGCTGAAACATCCATCTTATCTGTAGATTAATACTTAAGTGATGTGAACGAACATAAAAAACCGAATCCGTCCTAAAGACTAATCGATTTAAAATGTTGAAGTACGTTCTTTCTAAGCTCTTAGCCGGAGCTCTAGTCAGACTGTCTACACAGATAGAAAAATAAAGGGAAATCTTGATAGCTAGAGATGTTAACACTGTTTTTTGATGCAATCTATTTAGTTTCGTTCGGTAACTGACAAGAAAATATTTCATATACATATACTGATGTCTGTCTGCTGGTAACACAACGTAATTTGATTTATTTTGTTTGTTCTGGATTTATCATCTCACCAACAATATTTCAGTTATTTTGAAATCGTGGCCACTTAAAGCGGACAAAGTGCTGCCTTCGCCAAATACATTAAGCTGTTCTTTTCATGATACCACACAACTTCTGCCACTGGGCCGATCAGTCGCGAAACTACCTTAATATTTTATTAAACATGTTACATGTAGGATATGGTGTGTTGCGGCCTGGGGTCGAAGATGGCATTCTACCAATTGTACAAACCGGTCTGATCAGATGATTGGGTTGAATCAACGCAATTATAGGTTGAACGGTAAAGATATCAAAACGCTCCTTTTTGTTTACCGATGTTTTTGTTTTGTTTATTTGCTTCACTGGTTCCACCAACAGTATTTCAGTTATCTGAAGACGGTGTCTACTTGAAGCAGATATAGTGCTGCATTCACAGGGTATGGCATGCCGTAAACACCTGCCAATTTTACTACACTCAGTCACATTATCCTGACTCCAGGTGAACCAGTCGTGGAACTACCCTTACACATGCACTGCTGTTTGCTTGAGCGTTAGCAATGGAACTATACTGCTACCATGGACCTCCCTTTTATGGAGCCGACGCTCTGCTTATTGCCCTACCAGGTATATATATATATATATATGTGTGTGTGTGAATATATATGATTATATATGTATATGTGCTATATTATGGATTACCAGGTGTTTTATTGATATTCATATGAAATGCACCTGGTAATCCATAATATAGCACACATAACATCATACCAAAATGCGGTGTCTGATCAGAGCATGTACATGTCTAATAACATTGCAAGGAGACCTTTTACCATGTCCCATCTGCTATTTCCAACAAATAAAAGTATACTTAGAGTTAATTAAGACTTCTGTCCCACAATTAAGTTATTCTTAACTGAATTTCTTCAAAAGAACCTATTTGTATTAAATAATCTATAATAAAGTATTTGTGTGCAATACTTCACAAAAAGAATATGAATTCTATATACAATCCAACAAAACTACAAGGCCTCGTTGTATTTATCATTACATTTTTTTCAAAATTTCCGTTAGTATTTAGGAAGGCAGTTCTGTCTTAACACACATTTAGACGTCACTATGGTTTATTTACTCATTTCATACTGTCACAAAATTTGGTATAACTTTACATATGCAACTATCAAGACGTGTTTTACAAAAAATGCGTAAGTGTAATGTTACACGAACATTTTTTTATCATTATGTATAGAAGTTTTGTTTTATGGCCTTGTATACAATGAATCTCGAGGTAAAAATTGAAACCGATATTCGCACACCGTTTTAGGAATTGCCTAGTGCTAACATAGTCTGGCGCCTTCTCAAGCATCACTTACTTATGTTCAGACAGAAGATCAATCAAACACAGGATCGAAGCTGATCTTACAGTATAGTGCTCCTATAGTTAAGGCGTCATCAGACAAAAGGAAAGTGTGTTCAGACTTGCCATTTGCGATCGTTGGTTATCTTTCTCGTAGGAACAAAATCCAACAATTTGCTTCATTAACATAAAAATGGATCCTCCTCGACACCAAATAGAAAAATGCTAAGAAACTATACACATCTATTCCTTGGGTCCAGTTTTATGCTTCAATTTACTTGATTGAACGTATGTCAGAACGCTAGATTTAGGAGTTCCTCTGTGGCGATATATGTTCCATTGCACATAAAAAATATATGTATGATTGAGATATTAATATCTAATTAACAAATACAGAGACGTTGTATACATATAGTGATTTCCCTTTGAACGGCAATCTAAAAGGAGCCGGATTTGGACATATTACAAAAGCAAGCCCACCCTTTTGTCATCTCAGCGTCAGAAGTAATGTGCATTTCAGAACACGGTAAATTCTGTCACATTGAAGAAGCTATGACAAATATGATTTGTACAAGTAGAATATTCTAAGTCTATAATATTTAATATAATTTTCAAAATATCCATACCATTTCCATTTTTATTTTAAGGATAAAATCTAACGATGGTTTAAATTAAAAATAAATTGTTGTTTATATCTACATTTAAATGATGTGGAACATTTTAACAAGGGATTTGATGTATACAAGTATTTTTTTCGCATTATCATGTCTTTCGAATCGGCAGTGATAATGCAAACTGTAGTAGAAGTGTAGTGTTAGATCATTTTTGACAGAGCGAAGAGTGTAGTGTTTGAAAATTTTAACAGAGTGAGGAGTGTAGTACGAGTTTTTGTTAATGCTAACAGTGTGAGGTGTGTAGTGTTTGATAATGTTAACAGTGTGAGGTGTGTAGTGTTTGATAATGTTAACAGTGCGAGGGGTGTAGTGTTTAATAATGTTAACAGTGCGAGGGGTGTAGTGTTTAATAATGTTAACAGTGCGAGGGGTGTAGTGTTTAATAATGTTAACAGTGTGAAGGGTGTAGTGTTTAATAATGTTAACAGGGTGAAGGGTGTAGCGTTTGATAATGTTAACAGTGTGAAGGGTGTAGTGTTTGATAATGTTAACAGTGTGGAGGGTGTAATGTTTGATAATGTTAACAGTTTGAGGGGTGTAGTGTTTGATAATGTTAACAGTGTGAAGGGTGTAGTGTTTGATAATGTTAGCAGTTTGAGGGGTGTAGTGTTTGATAATGTTAACAGTGTGAGGTGTGTAGTGTTTGATAATTTTAACAGTGTGAAGGGTGTAGTGTTTGATAATGTTAACAGTGTGAAGGGTGTAGTGTTTAATAATGTTAACAGTGTGAAGGGTGTAGTGTTTAATAATGTTAACAGGGTGAAGGGTGTAGCGTTTGATAATGTTAACAGTGTGAAGGGTGTAGTGTTTGATAATGTTAACAGTTTGAGGGGTGTAGTGTTTGATAATGTTAACAGTGTGAAGGGTGTAGTGTTTGAGAATGTTAACAGTGTGAAGGGTGTAGTGTTTGAGAATGTTAACAGTGCGAAGGGTGTAGTGTTTGATAATGTTAACAGTGCGAGGGGTGTAGTGTTTGATAATGTTAACAGTGTGAAGGGTGTAGTGTTTAATAATGTTAACAGTGTGAGGATGTAGTGTTTGATAATGTTAACAGTGTGAAGGGTGTAGTGTTTAATAATGTTAACAGTGTGAGAGGTGTAGTGTTTAATAATGTTAACAGTGTGAGGATGTAGTGTTTGATAATGTTAACAGTGTGAAGGGTGCAGTGTTTAATAATGTTAACAGTGTGAAGGGTGTAGCATTTAATAATGTTAACAGTGTTAAGGGTGTAGTGTTTGATAATGTTAACAGTGTGAAGGGTGTAGCGTTTGATAATGTTAACAGTGTGAAGGGTGTAGTGTTTGATAATGTTAACAGTGTAAGGTGTGTAGTGTTTGATAATGTTAACAGTATGATGGGTGTAGTGTTTGATAATGTTAACGGTTTGAGTGGTGTAGTGTTTGATAATGTTAACAATGTGAAGGGTGTAGTGTTTGATAATGTTAACAGAGTGAGGTGTGTAGTGTCTGATAATGTTTACATGTGAGAGGTGTAGTGTCTGATAATGTTAACAATGTGAAGGGTGTAGTGTTTGATAATGTTAACAGTGTGAGGCGTGTAGTATTTGATAATGTTAACAGTGTGAGGTGTGTAGTATTTGATAATGTTAACAGTGTGAGGTGTGTAGTGTTTGATAATGTTAACAGTTTGAGGGGTGTAGTGTTTGATAATGTTAACAGTTTGAGGGGTGTAGTGTTTGATAATGTTAACGGTGTGAAGGGTGTAGCGTTTGATAATGTTAACAGTGTGAAGGGTGTAGTGTTTGATAATGTTAAATGTAACAGTGTGAAGGGTGTAGTGTTTGATAATGTTAACAGTTTGAGGGGTGTAGTGTTTGATAATGTTAACGGTGTGAAGGGTGTAGCGTTTGATAATGTTAACAGTGTGAAGGGTGTAGTGTTTGATAATGTTAACAGTGTGAGGTGTGTAGTATTTGATAATGTTAACAGTGTAAGGTGTGTAGTGTTTGATAATGTTAACAGTGTGAGGGGTGTAGTGTTTGATAATGTTAACAGTATGATGGGTGTAGTGTTTGATAATGTTAACGGTATGGGGGTGTTGTGTTTGATAATGTTAACAGTGTGAGCGGTGTAGTGTTTGATAATGTTAACAGTGTGAGGTGTGTAGTGTTTGATAATGTTAACAGTGTGAGGGGTGTAGTGTTTGATAATGTTAACAGTGTGAGGAGTGTAGTGTTTGATAATGTTAACAGTGTGAGGGGTGTAGTGTTTGATAATGTTAACAGTATGGGGGTGTTGTGTTTGATAATGTTAACAGTGTGAGCGGTGTAGTGTTTGATAATGTTAACAGTTTGAGGGGTGTAGTGTTTGATAATGTTAACAGTGTGAGGTGTGTAGTGTTTGATAATGTTAACAGTGTGAGGAGTGTAGTGTTTGATAATGTTAACAGTGTGAGGAGTGTAGTGTTTGATAATGTTAACAGTGTGAAGGGTGTAGTGTTTGATAATGTTAACAGTGTGAAGGGTGTAGTGTTTGATAATGTTAACAGTGTGAGGAGTGTAGTGTTTGATAATGTTAACAGTGTTAAGGGTGTAGTGTTTGATAATGTTAACAGTGTGAGGAGTGTAGTGTTTGATAATGTTAACAGTGTTAAGGGTGTAGTGTTTGATAATGTTAACAGTGTGAAGGGTGTAGTGTTTGATAATGTTAACAGTGTGAAGGGTGTAGTGTTTGATAATGTTAACAGTGTGAGGAGTGTAGTGTTTGATAATGTTAACAATGTGAGGAGTGTAAAGTTTGATATTATTAACAGTGTGAGAGGTGTAGTGCTTGATAATGTTAACAGTGTGAGGGGTGCAGTGTTTGTTGATATTAACACTGTAAGGATTGTAGTGTTTGATATTATTAACAGTGTGAGGAGTGCAGTGTTTGTTGATATTAACACTGTAAGGATTGTAGTGTTTGATACTATTAACAGTGTGAGGGGTGTAGTGTTTGATAATGTTAACAGTGTGAGGGGTGCAGTGTTTGTTGATATTAACACTGTAAGGATTGTAGTGTTTGATAATGTTCGATCAATCAATCAGTCTTTTTTCCCAATTCCTGGAGATATGACATGAATATACAAATTGAAACACATAGAACATATGTACAAAACACATAGTTATGCAATATTTCTGACCATCATTAGATAATTGACCAGGCTTATGAGTATGTCAAGTAGCGCATAATATAGTTTGAATATAATGGAAGTCGTATGAAAAGCCCATATACATCAAAGTTTAGACAAATATAAAAAGAAACATTTGTCTTGGAGATATGCTAAACACTACCCTAGTAGATGTCTTTTTTCACAGTGTATGTTTTATGTGTCGTTAGATAAGCAAACATACACGGATATAGCGAAATGACCTGTATAAGAATTTATAATTGTCTGTATCTCCTAAGATAGGACTAGTCGGTGCACCTAAGACTCGCAAGGTAAAGTTAACATTATCTTATATTAACAACTGGCTAACAAAAACTACACCGCATTCTCTCCGTATGTCCTTTATGAACAATGATCTAGCATGATTTGTCGCAGAACATTCACTTATTGTTTGGACTAGCCAGTTCTGTTGGACGTTAAGACACTTTTCACACAAGGTCACTTCTTTCTGTACAGGCTCGTACCAAGCTTGTGCGACAATTGATCACGTCGATCTTGTGCAGCTGTATTTACAAATGTCGTATATCACAGCACGGCGAACAGTTGGACAAAGAATTCGAATGAAGGCAAAATCATCACAGGACGACATTCGTTGGCACCACTCTTGTTCTTCTGCTACATACACAAGTCTTTTGATAAGACGTTTCCACTCGTAGTTTGTCGGAATACTTGCGGGATAAATTAACACATTGTTGATGAATGAGTGTAAGTTGTACTTGCACGAGGCGGTGCGTCGCTGTGTGAACACAATTGTATTCGATTTATCTACATTCATGTCTATATTTGTGCTCAAATCAGAAAGTGTTATGTAAGTGAATAGCAAATAAAAATAACATAGTGAAACAAAACAACCTTTCAAAAAACTATGGAAAGAATGAAATTGCACTATAAAATATTTCTTTATGTTTTTAGTCAAATGCATTTCATGTTTCGGTTCCTTGGAAGAAGAAACATTAACGCATTTGTGTATTAAATTTCAGTAGTTTTTTCTGATCTGAACATAGGTTGACATAATAGAAATATATAAAATATAATATAAGATATAATATAATAGCAAACAAAAAAACTCGGTGTTAAAAGGCTAGCAAATAAGCGGGATACTGACAGCCAATGTTTACAGACAGTCCTTAAACATTCACATTACTACCACACGCATAATTTAGCAACATAACAAATTGCCTGAACCATATCATGACCTTGTATTTCTGTTAATGGTGAGTAATTGATACTGCCAGGTGCACAAATATTAAGTTTAATCTGCCCACAACTTTATAAAAATGGTGGGCCAGAACAAGAATGATTCACAGGCTTTCATCAAGCTTATCTAAATAGTGGTATGGTTCTCTTTGCAAAAGTAAAATAAAGATTTGCACATTTGGAATAATGATTTTGTTAGCCTAATAATATTTGTTTATTATGTCGGACAACATGCATTTCCTGTGCTGTGCATCAATTACAGATGGTAAATCTTATTGCATTCTCAGTGATAAATGCGATATTTTTTTTTTTATTATTCACGTCCCGTAGTTGTTTACTTATAACGGTGTTTAACTCTGCCACTCATACATTTGCCATTTCACGCTTTTATGAAGCAATCACAATAATCAGTCTTAACTTAAGTAGAATCTGCACTACTTATTTTTCGACTGGTGTGACCATGGATTCACTAAATGATGAAACAAACATGTGTTAGAAATACTTTAAACTGTTTTTAAGCAACATTTTATAAAAATAGTTAAAGTTTCAAAATCATTTACAAGTACTGTGAATGAACGGGTAAATTTCAAATAATATTAATATGGATTTATCAATAAACACACCAAAGGTTTTATCTAAGATCTCAGATATGCAATAAAATACAATGAACTATTGAGCCTGATATTTGTTTGCAATAGGAAGAATAAATGAACAAGTGATGATATTTCATCAGTTTAAGAGAAAGTGCATTTTTGTTTTTACTTTAGTACAATATGAGTCGGTCAAAAACGAGTTAGAAAAATACATGACGGTGGCCTGTTTAAATACTCTTGAGCATTAAGTCCAACCGTGTATTAAGCATTCAAGTCAGACAATATTTGATTCATTAATTAGTACAAGTGCAACTTAAGCACATGTCGATTATTGAACGGGCACAGGTCGCTCTAAATCGGAAGAAAAAACAACATTTATCATACGTATACACAGGAATGGGTTGATATACAAGATACGCTCACAAACACTCGTGCACACATTGATGTATCAATTCATTTGTGTTAATATGGATAAAATATATTTTTGTTTACTTACAACACTGCTCTGATATAGATAAACAATAAAACAACACTGACAAGTTTTAAGAACAATGTTGTTGCCATGGTATATGGGCTAGCAGGGTATCAAATATTTTGGACAGATCAAACCAATTTCAAAATTGCATAAATGCATTACATTATGTGCTGCTATCTAAACAATCCGGTAAACAGGGCAGTGAATTATCTCATTGAATACGGCTGTGTTATTCGATTTTTTTATGCACTCAATACATCCAGGAAAGCGGAAACTTGCGTTCGGAAAAGTACCAACAACAGTGTCTTGTTTTTAAACATCATAAATGTGTTCGTATTGTTCGTACTAGGCAAAGTTATACAATGTTATATTTCAATGTGTCATCTGATGGTAGTTCATCCAGTGGAACACATGTTTGCTTAACGACATAAATTACGTCTTAATAACAATTCTTTTCATAAAATGCGACTATGGTAGAAAGGTGTATTTTATGATTTATTATCTAAATGTATTTATCATTTGAAAAGATTTGCAAATATCAGATAAATGCCATTATGATCTCGCCATGTAGTGACATGTAAACGAGAATCATGTTTCATTTTGCTTTGCACTATTACGATTCAAGAAAGGACAATGTCTTTTCATGGTAAATAACTTCAAGAATGGACAATGCCTTTTAATAGTAAATAACTGCAAGAAAGGACAATGCCTTTTCATGGTAAATAACTGCAAGTAAGGACAATGCCTTTTCATGGTAAATAACCTTCAAGAAAGGACAATGCCTTTTCATGGTAAATAACTTCATGTTAAATAACTTCAAGAAAGGACAATGCCTTTTCATGGTAAATAACTTCAAGAAAGGACAATTCCTTTTTATGGTAAATAACTTCAAGAAAGGAAAATGCCTTTTCATGGTAAATAACTTCAAGAAAGGACAATGCCTTTTCATGGTAAATAACTTCAAGAAAGGACAATGCCTTTTCATGGTAAATAACTTCAAGAAAGGACAATGCCTTTTCATGGTAAATAACTTCAAGAAAGGACAATGCCTTTTCATGGTTAATAACACTCTTTTTTCATATTTGAACTATAGAAACAATATACTAGCACATCAATATATAGATATATATATATATATAAATACATTATAATATCATTTCAATATGAAAGAAAACTTCAACCTTAATACTTATTAAGCAATTCCCTTGTGGCAGTAAATTTTATCAACTGCAGGCAATGAAATGAATATATCAAACGTGATAGTTAATGTTTGTATGTACGAAACTGGCGGTATTATGCTCTATAACAATGGTGCACCCAATTAGGTATATAGTACATAACTAGTTAAATGTATTTCCCAATTGCACAGTCGAAGTGTATGGTTAATAAGACCTGCATTTCATTTAAATGAAGCGTACACTATTAAGAGCGACCAGAATTGATAGTACTCGCATTAACCCACGGTGAATTACTAATACTTTAATTAATAGTGTTGTTATTGTTGTTCATGTTGTTGTTGTTTTATGTTCCTGTTGTGGTTACAAAATGCAACTATTTATACGAGCAAAGTCATTTCGCTCCTTTAATGTGTTTTGTATTTCTACTCACATATAACATAACTACTCTAACTCCAACCGATCATTGCAATAGATTCGTCTTTAGTCTAGTGAAAGAAACATTCGACATGCATTGATCAGAGTGTCTGGGATTTGAACAACCGATCGCCATGAGAATGTTGTCTTAACCTAAGAGTATACACTAGACATTGGTCCAGGAATTTATATATTGAGTACTGATTCTAGCCCAGAAGTTAGAAATAGACGAAGGCAATCTCCATTTGAAAGACACTATATTCCATTAGCTTAGATATTGTGTTTATACAACAAGCTGTTTATATAGTTTACATTTGATGGAAAGATCAAAGTCAGTTTACATAATGATACTGCAGCTAAACGTTAACCCGATTTTATAAATGACATTAACCGGTACAAGCCATTTATAAAGCGTCTAAGCTTCATATTATATTGGTAATGAATAAGAGAAAAATGGATAAGGGATGGGGAGAAAGTAGGAGAAAGGGAGAGGGAGAGATATGGAGAGAGGGAGAGATAACAGGATCCTCTTTTCGATGCCCCCTATTAAATGATACGAACATACAGCGACATCAAATGTATTTCGTCGAGATTAGCCTTTCACCAAGACGTTTATGTATCCGTCATAAGCTTTTGTCTTCACTAAGTAAATAGAATTTAACTGACAGGATATTTAGCTCTTAAGAAGTTGTGTGAACATATCTGTATACACATGAGGTCTTGTACGTGCTTTTGCATTCTTAAGCAGTGGGTATGTTTAAGTACAAAAACAGTAGCGAAATATTTCCAATGACACACTTGTTTATTTTGGTAAGAATGCATATATCATAGCTCCTAATTGCTTGAAATCAATACGAAATAAAGCAATATTTAAAGACATTTAGGGTCATCAAAAGGACGAAGTAAACGGCGTTAGACGCGATATGTGCGTTATTCAATGCGGGATATGTATTTTATAAAGTCAGTCGTTCTAAGCGACCAAAACACATGTTTACAGAGTAAGGCCTGTGCTAACTGCCTCACGGCGATAATAATATAATTGTTTGTTGTTTTCACGTGAGATATCTGCAATACTAATTGAAACCCAATATTCTATCGTTTAAACTACTATGTCATGTAAAACCTACATTTTTTTTTGTTATAGAGAAATAACAGTCTATAGAAGGTAAGGCGGCTTTAAGGGGATGATTTAACGGAACACATGACTTTTAGTTTAATTGTGCGACGTAAAAGTAAGTATGAAGTTGATACAAACGTGAAATTAAATAATCAACATATTATAAGCTGTTACCCTAAATTTAACTTTAAACGATTGAAAAAACAAATGTTTGCTATGTTTGCTCTTTTGTTTTTATTAATTCCGTAGAACAACAATAAATATGACAATGTAAACAACCAATAATGTTGTACAATCTTTAGTAACACAACACTTCCATACGATATATACATCTTACTAGTTAGTTCCCATACATGCTGTTATTGAATAACATGATATGTGTTTTGTAATATATTGCTTTTCAATATGATTCAATCATGCACAATGCACGTTGAAGGTTTCTGCTGTCAATTAAGTGTTAAAACACTGCAGATCATTCTATAATGTTGTGTATTATAAGGTACATACGCTGCCTCTACTCATTTTCACAGCATTGGTCTCGATTTTATTTTGCAAACTTGAATTTAGTTTTAACGTCTCTTAAACTTGTATCAGGATGTGTAAGAAATATCGGACAAAGAACAAGAGTATAACGTACGCCTAATATTACGGTTCAGATGACTTTATAGTGTAAACTTTATCAGCAGGCAGCAACATTTGCTTTTTTGTTTCAGATTTGGAAGCTCTCTAAGGAATCCATGCGAAGATAAAAGGGTATTTAAACTAATGTTCAAGATTTGACTTAAAGTCGCGATTATCAGTCTGTGAAAGCTTTTAAAATGTTCTAGAAGAGCTATTTATTGAGTCCATCTGTTTCTTTATCGTTTTTAAACGTTTCCCTGGCCAATAAATGAAACGATTTAAATGCATTATCTTGTTTTTGTAAGGTTCCAGCCTTACATAAGTTATACAATGTCTGGGAAACTGGAAGACTTAAACAACATAATTTTATAATGCAGACCGTCACGTTTACCAGACATTAAATCTTCAAGTGTAATTGTTCTCAGTAAAAGCTCTGTTTATCTTTTTACACGTCAGTAAGATCATGTCTGCAAACGTGTGCAATTATTTTCTGTATTAATAGATTCTGAATGAAGAAGATAGTATCACGTAAACACATACTACAAATAAATCAATGTGAAAATGCTCTACTTAATCTAAGAGGTCTTTTAGACCTCCTATTTTTGTTATCATCGATTGATGAAAGTACAGTAAAAAACCTCTCTAAAAGGCACCTCTGAGCAGCAACAGCCTCTTAGCAGCAACCCTTTTATTTCCCTCCATAAGTTTTAAGTGCATTTTAAACTCTTAGCAGCACCTCTGAGTAAAGGTAAACGGCCATTCAAATATGTCACTGAAGGCTGTGATAACCTCTGCTGAGCACCACCTGGGGGCTACTTGAGAAGTTTCACACTTTTGTTAATTAATAAGGAATCTTGGTTGACTGATTTATTATAGGTGCTAATCCAGTGTCTGACAGGTAACAAGTTGAGTGTGAAAAAAACCCTGATAACCTGGTTTCAAAACAGTGCTTATAGAAAGAATATTATCAGTTAATTGGCAAAAGTGAATAATAATGTGTTCAAATAAAAAAAATCATGGTGAGTTATTTGTTACTGAAACCCAAATGAAATCAATCTCGACAACTACAAATGTTTTAGTAAACCTAGACATAAAAAACTAGTGGTTCGGGTGTATTGACCGTGGAATGAATTGTCCAAGCACATAGATGTCATAAATTGTGACTCAGAGTATCTAGAGCCTTTTATCTTCAAAGATTCCTGATACAGACAGTCATCTGACCACAATGTAAATAACAATGGCCGAAGGTTGCTAAACATATGCAAAAACATTATAATTGCGAATGGGAGATTCTGCGTCAATCCCAAGAAATGCACATTATAAAAATGTTTATCTGTTATGGACTATGTAATTTGTTCTGTAGAAGCTTTTAAAAACATAAACACATTCAATATAAGAAACACAGACACCCTCTTATCATATGGCCATGACATAGAGGAAGTTATTCTTCATATCTTACCCCACCCAATGCACTTAGCTACCGTGTGAACGATCCCTATGAAATAACAAACCAAAGTGAAACGATTATATGCTGACGCCTATCAGCAAAATATATCAAATGAACAAATAGATTGGTTATTACATTGTACAGGAAATAAACTAATAGGAACAATTGAAAGATTCAACAAATTTTGACAGGTTAGCAACAAAATTTAACCAGATACTACGCAAAAGTGCTGAGATGAAGCAGCCAGTAAGAAGCGTGAAACCTTTTAAAACCAAATGTGTAAATCATAAACCATGGTATGGCTGGGAATGCAAAAAAAGTCAAGAAAGCTATTAAATGACGCATATAAAAGATTCAGTAAAATCCCACTATAGATATATAGTATATAGGTATATAGTAGAAATGACATAAAGGGACTTTGCAAACAATACAACAAACAATGAATAAATGCATAAATAAATATCACAATCACAATACATCAAAAGTGTAATCCAAAAAAGCCTAGTGACTACTTGGAAATTCTCAACAGAGTAAATAAAAAGCAGAATGTGAAGTTTCCGGCGATTGGAGCACTATATCGACACATTTAACAAGCAAATAACAATGATGAACACCCTTTAAGTGACAGAGAAGTGATTCACATATCAGTTAGACAGAAATTGTCAAATAAAAATGGTTTCTATTATTAAAATGAAACATGTGTGACTAAAGATAAATATATATTATAAATTACATTGCAATGGTTTCGACAACATTATTGATGTTAGGTGTAAAAACCTGGTCATTGGATACTGAAACCTTAAATGTTGCTTTATTAAATATAAAATGAGTGTATTCTAAATAATTTTCTAAATATCAAAATATTCGTAAGTCTTAACAGTCTTTAAGTTTCTAACAAATGTCAAAAACAAGTAATGTTACCAAGAGAGTTTCCTGTGCACAAATGTAGGAATTTTTTTCAACTTGCTGGCCTCTGAATTTTAATGGCGTGATAACTTGATCAACATCTATTAACATTTAACATGTGCTGTATTAAGTATGAAATAGCATACTATCAGATAACAGATATGGCATGAAAATCCCTTAACGAAGTCACAATAGAATCCAAAATATAAAAAGTACTATTTTCTTGATTCCAGCTTTTATCATTCTTAGAAAAGAGACAAAAGTATGTTTAAAGGGGTAATGTTGGGAAATATCAAATATTGACAGAATAAATGAGGATCAGCACAAGGTGTTCGCATCATATTTATCAAAAATGATGTAACCAACATGAGAACCAATGTGTAATGACTTTCTTTGATATAAATGCATCCCATAAGATATTTATCTGTGATAATCATACTTCTTAATAATTTCTATATTCTTCGCCAAAATCCACATTTGGAAAAATACAAAAAGCCGAACAAGAGTTTGACGTATGCAAATAAGACTTTTAACCTACATTAGTTATGAGGCGCTGTGCTTCATGCTATAGCCACCGTCAAAATGAGTGTCAATGTAAATGTGTTCCAAATCGTTCAAATGTCAACAGATTGAAGCATGATATAAATTATGTATCATTTAAATATATCGCTTAAAATTATGGTTCTACTTTATGTGTTACAGCCCGATGGTTGATTTACAGTGGTATTTTGATTTACTTTTTGTCTCCTGCTAGGCAAGTGGTCAAAGTGGAAATATATCATAGTCGAATGTAGCTGAAAGTCTCCGGTAGTTTCTGCCTTGCACCCATCAATCCGATCTTTGAAACTGAATGTAAAAAGAATGCCAATAAATATATATAATTCAGCCTGCAGGTGTTTAAAAATGTTTAACAACTATTCTCATAAAGTCGTGAGGACAAGGCCATCACAGTTTCATGAAATTCCATTTTTGTGTCCTAGGTCAAAAACATTGAAAAAGAGAAAATTAATATTTCATTAAAGTATTATAATTTTGACTAAGCCAACTTGAAAGCAGGGCTGAATATTCGAATGGATGCAAAATTTATAATTAGCCTTTAAGTCTGAGAGTCACGTAGAGCTACAATGTTCTAAGTGAAAAGGCCGGGTTTAGTTCTTTAAAAATGTGTAGATCTCATTTTTTGTTACATTGAGACAGTTATTGATATATTGGCGACGTTCATCATGTTGTTTATGTGGATGACCTGAGACACCATGTTGTTGATGTGAATAAAACGAGACGTTTTGTTGTTGACGTGAATGACCCGAGACACCGTGTTGTTGACGTGAATAAAACGAGACATCTTGTTGTTGATGTGGATGACCCGACACATCCTGTTGTAGATGTGGATGACCCGAGACACCGTGTTGTTGATGTGAATAAAACGAGACGTTTTGTTGTTGACGTGAATGACCTGAGACATCGTGTTGTTGATGTGGAGGAACAGAGACATATTGTTGTTGATATGGATGACCCGACACATCCTGTTGTTTATGTGGATGACCTGAGACACCGTGTTGTTGATGTGAATAAAACGAGACGTTTTGTTGTTGACGTAAATGACCTGAGACACCGTGTTGTTGACGTGAATAAAACGAGACATCTTGTTGTTGATGTGGATGACCCGACACATCCTGTTGTAGATGTGGATGATCCGAGTGATCCTGTTGTGGATGTGGATGACCCTAGACATCCTGTTGTTGATGTGGATGACCCTATACATCCTGTTGTTGATGTGGATGACCCGACACATCCTGTTGTGGATGTGGATGACCCGACACATCCTGTTGTAGATGTGGATGACCCGAATGATCCTGTTGTTGATGTGGATGACCCGAGACACCCTGTTGTTGATGTGAATAAAACGAGACATCGTGTTGTGGATGTGGAGGACCAGAGTCATCTTGTTGTGGATGTGGATGACCTGAGACATCTTCCTGTTGATGAAATACAAGTTCTGACCAGAACTGAACATGTTAATTAACTTGTTCGGAAACATTGTCAGGCATCAAATATTAACAACGAGAAGAGAAATAACTAACTGTTTGTCCTTAGATCTGACTAATATCTGATGCATTATAGAGACAAGTACTCCATGACCTATATAGAGGAACACAAAACGACGTATTGGCTTGTTCTAACTTGAAATAAAACATCTGTCTCAAGTATGAAATGTCTTTAAGAGTTTGTTGGGTTTTTTTTTTAAATCGCAGGTCAGAAGGTTATTTCTTCAAACATTTTGATGTGTCTTTTATTTCTTTTTTACCCTTAAACAGTAGGTGTTGCCTGGATCTCTGTCTAACCTATGTACTCTACTATGTACATCACATGGATCCCGATAATTGGCAATCATAAGTAGTTCAATTTGTAGACGACTCATGTGATCAATTTTCAAAATGTCGATCGAGGGCGGATTGATTGATGTTGCAGAATGCAGGTAATCTACATTTTGGGAGAGGCTAATATAGCCTATACACGTACAAGAATTAAATGAACGACTGAAAATATTTTTCCCTAAGGAAAATCGTTTGAAGCTCAAATAAAAAACGAACAGTTACCGAGCTAATTCCAAGTTACTTAGTACTTTACAATACAGATGATTTCAATTTAACATGGCTTATTTGCCCAATACACAATGAACATTTATTATCTCACTAAATATTTTCTTGGCGTATACGACGAACCCTTGTTAAATAAGGTCAGATATGCATTGCACATACTTGTCACGATAGCGGACGGCACTAAACAAACGAGGCACATAATGTTCGGGTGTATCTCCAGCCAAGACAGTTTGCTGCCTACAAAAGCCAATTAGAGACATATTCTACATCTGACACGGACTCACATTTAACTTTATAGCACAACGTGTATGTAAACATTACGTTTTTCCTCACAAGACTCCGGCATTTTAAAAGCTTAAGAAGAAAGTGGTGGTGTATAAAGAAACCATGCCAGATAGAAATGTCGATGATTTAATTATGCATGCGATCCCTACGTGTAGGTTCATCATAGTGTGCCATTAAATGCCTTTAATAATTACAATTATTATGTCAAAACGCCACAGTTTTTGCAGTAATAAATGCTACACTTTGGGTAAATCGCAATAATAAGGCATAAACCGATATAATTTTGGGACTTTGTACTTATTGTTAACTTGAAGAAAGAAATATATCTCTTGACACCATCCTACTTTTTCAATCGATATCTGTATCAGAACATTAAGTAAACATCAAATATATTTATATACATGTAGTATTGAAAATTGATTAAGTATTAACGAGCGGCCCTTAAAATGTATTGTAGAAAAAGCACACAATACACACAAATGTGTTTAATTTTAAATTTAATTAGGCAAAACTGTTTTAACCCCCGATGCAGGTGCTTACTGTTGGTTATTTCACTTTGACTGGATAGTTTTATTTACACTGTTTGTTTGATAGAAAAACCTTCAGGAAGTGCGAGGTTGGAGCGCTCCACAAACCAGGTTTAAGCACCCCAGTTGGCCCGTTTGCCGACTGACCGTTCCAAGGCGGTAACTGGTGTTTTTTTCTTTTTGTTTGTTATGTCTCGTCTCTGTGTTTTTGTCAAATTAACATTTACCTTGTTTGCCTTTGTCTACAGGTAGATAAAATTTAAATATCTGTGGAAATTTTGATAGGACCTTTTTTTGTTTACCTATTTAATTTTAATAAGGCAATATTAATTGTAATATAATGTGTCACGGTTTTAATACATGTTTGTAAAAATATATCATTCATTTAGATTTTTTAATAAATCTACATCTGTTTTCGGAAATCAATTTCCATTATTCATTATTTTAAGATATAATTGGAATGCCTCGCACAAGACAAGGAATGTATTATTGCACTCATTATAATTAAACTACACATGCAAGTATTTCGGATGATTTGTCATTAAGAATTTTGATATTTTAGAACGCGAAAAAGCTTAAGTTCAAATATGAAGTTAGTTTATGAACAAAATCGTGCTTCAGAAAAAAAGACAAATGTGTGTGTGGTAGTGCATGTTTCAACTTTCGTAGAAAAAATTAGACATGCACACCACTTGTTATTTCTATAATGAATGTTCTGTCAAGACTTACATAAAAGGATATACCCAAAAATATTAGATTTCCTTCCAATATTATTATACATGTGGCTTAAAAGCTTTGTTTGTGCTTTTACATGCGTTTTGCTGTTAACTTGTTTTTAAAATAAGATGAATGCAAAAAGAAAACATTATCAAAATGACACATTTTTTTCAGAATGTTAACATTTAGATAGCATCTATATTCGAGAAACCATAGGCTTCATTTCGTATGAAAAGTTGTTGTTGTTGTTGTTGTTGCTGTTGTTGTTGTTGTTGTTGTTTTCACATTTAACGAGACAGTCGTGTGTAAGGCAAGCAGGTAAAAGCGTTGGTGGATAAAACATGTACGTGTATTTTGAATTTGTTTATAAGATGTATAAATAATGGCTTGTTGGCTGTTGCATTTGCTCTTCATTTACAATTCCTGACATTTGTCGAGACATACGATAAATCAGTGAAATTGATGCATAAAATTGGTCAGAAACTGTCGCAAACGTGGCACCGGGATCCATCATAGAATTTTATTGGCGTCGTTTTTTTTTCAGAATGTTTGAATTATTTTAAGATTAATCTACATATGACTAATCAATCAAGATATTAGTCATTATAATAAAACATCTAAACCTTGTATGAAAACCATTATTTATCTAGAAGAGCAGATACTGAAACTGCCATGTAAACATTGTTGTAGTAAAGCGTTACATCCAATGGCAAAATATAAAACAAAACACTAACGACTAGTTTTATTACAAACTATATTTTATTCATCATATACCAGTTTACATGTATCTAACAAAGTCAATAATAAAGCAATTTCCTACAATTAAATAAGTTAAAGATGATCCAAATCCCAAGTAAATTACACTTAAAAAATTCATATGTCTTCTAGAGTTCCACAGTAATAGGTATGATCAAAAGATAATTATATTTTAATCATAAATTCATGACACCTACGGTTTTCCAATCATAAAACTTCACATTGCTCAACTCACTTATAATGTTATTTATTGTTCCAGAATGTAACTGTAAAGTTTAAAAATGAAATATTCCAGAACATACAAGAAATCTACACAGGGAATGTCAAAACCAATAAATACAATGAGCAAGACATTTCAAGGACTGTTTTAAAACCGCCATAGGGGCATTTACAACCAACGTTCATTTAATGTTGGCATACATAATTTACACTTATTTAAGAGAGGAATACAAATAAACGAACACAGGCAAATAGAATCATTGCAGCCAGATTGACCTCTAATTGATTTTACCACATTACAACGTCATGTATACTTAAAGTACTTCTACCAGTACATCTATCATCATGTTGCAACGTAAAGGATTAATATTTTTGGACCTTTAAAATCAGAAGACATGTTACATGCATAAGTCATATTCGTATAATGCCTATTTTTGCTGTGTAAATAGAGTAAGTTTACAATTGTATGATAACTAATAATTAAAGTATTGTAGATTTTCACAGAGATAGTAGTGAGGATGGACAGGCGTATTTCCATTATTAATTCACATTGTTACTTTTGGTTAAATATGCATCAATTATATGACTATGTGTCCACTATATGCAAAACACTTAAATGTACAGCCTAACCTTTGAAACGTAATATGCCTCAAACAAACGTGACTGAATTGCCCCATATGAACATTAAAAGCATTTTTAAAAAGTGAAGTTCTAAGATGATGGTATACATGTTACTATAAATAGCATGAATGCACGAAACGCACAAATATAGAATTAATTATTTGGCGTACAGTTAATAATGTGGTATCTGGCACTTTGTAAAAGTTAGACATATATAAATGTTATACCAGCTTTTCTCTGTGTTTATGGATTATATACAGCCTTACTCTTATTCTAGTCTTAAGAAAGGACTAGGTCCAGACGTCCAGCAATAATTAAACAGTTTGTAAGTGTAAACCATGCACTTCTCGATGATACGATGTTAAACTATTTTTTAAATCGTAAAAGATAACTAAACAACTAACCAATAAATATTTATAGATATGTTCATATTATTTCATCTGAAAAAAACTCATTAAGCGCATCGCCACAAAAATGATGAAACATCAAGGATTGCAACGCAGCCAACAATAATAATTATGCAATTATGTACAACAGCAGTTATAGTTTGTTCTCGTGCTGCTAAAATTAGAAAAGGTCAAATACAGGATACTTCAGAATGATGCTTATATTGATTAAATATTAAATATTATTATTTATTACAGCATGGTTGAATTAGCGGTGAAATTGGATTTAAGAAGATGTATCTCAAAAAATATTAGTCTGTGCATATACAAAATATATGCATTGACTGTATGTATAGACTATGTGTCTTTATGACATACATTTATATAACATAATAATGGTGAAGAGATTTTAAATTCATTTTAAATATAGTCGACAAATACAGTCAGAGACAATTCTTTTGACTCAAGAGTAAAACGGATATTGGCTGCATTTATTAAGATTATTTATTAATACTAATAATCTCAAGACTTCTCAAGCCAGACCATTTGGTTAATATGCCTAATCAGTAGGCATATATTTTGTTCAAAGGAAACTGATTAAGTGGACGTCTTTACGGCTTATCCAATCGGTGAACAAGTTGTACACTTGACATCGTAACACATGTTATAACTGCGAAAATATCGCCAACATCAAAATAGGTAAGTACGCAATAAGCCATAAATGTTGTGTCTGCTGAACGGAAATTGACAACTTTGTTAATACTGCGGCGGCCTATAATTTAGTATGTATACCAGGAATTTCTTTGTGGAAGCGGAAGTTGTAAAATATCTTCATGGAAACGAATTTTAACAACCTTGCGTTCAACTGCTCGAAAAAAGAAAAGAAAATGGCGAAGAGGTATTTGCTTTGTAGAATACAGACACTGAAACTTTCGATCCTATTTATGTTTGCGTTTTGTTTTGTTTCGTTGTTTGTTTTAGATTCATCGCAGCGACCAATTATAGTCATTATAGCCACGCCCATTATTGTGAAGGAAGGCACCATGCCACTGTCTAGGTAGAACCACCGACACACCGCAAGTCAGCTAAAGACCTTCCCACATTAAGTCCTTTGCCCCGAACGGGACTCGAACCCACTAGGTGGGAGGTTAGGCAGTAGGGCTGAGCATCGATCAAAAGGATACGATATTCGTATCGATACAATGTGATTGATATCCGATATATCATATGATGTTTATATGTCGGTAGGTAGATAAATTAATTTTACATTTACCACATTTTATTGCTTTAAACTATAACACGTGTTCAAAGCATTAACAGTATCCATAGTAACCCAAATTATCACGAAGAATAATATAGAAATATAAATATTGGATTTCATACTAGTAAACAGAGGAGCGTTAGTAAATATAATGTGAAAGGTTTCCATTTAACTCAGAACACGTTATCAAAATGAGTAACTAATTATGAGACATTAAGTTAAGAAAGGAAATAAACAGTGCAGAGGGCCTAGTTTATTAAAACAAGAATAAATATTATAAAAAGGTTATACAAACTATATTTTATTTTGTTTAAGAAAAGACAGTGGTAGCTTTGCATGTGTGAACTGTGTTAGAGTGTGAATAGTGCATGAAGAAATAAGAAATACAAAAAAAAACTACAGTCAAATCTGTATTAAGCATCCACCTAAACGACAGCCTATAGCGGGCTGCTTAAGTCAGGTGGCTGCTTTAAATGAAACATTATTGTTGGCCTAATACTGTGAGCCTGTGTATTTAAAATGGTATTAAATGTACTTAAATAGTAAATCTACTCAAAGTTATGTTCTAATAAATATTTAACACTGCATATACAACATAACTGCTATTTACATTATTTACATCAAATTTATATTGAGTGTTGACCTACTAAAATCTTCGTCAAATTGTAGTTCCATTCCAGTTGTATCAACAAAAATGAAAGTGCATCAATTGTATGTACATGTCGTCAAGTAAATTTAGTGGTGTCAATCTATGCATAAATTAAGTCGTGCCTAAATAACTGCTTCTGCTATAAGTTGCACTACCATATATGCTGAACAGATATTATCTACATGTAAGACAGTTATTGTGCTCCAAGTATTAGATGGACGATCACTTTATCAAGATTAGGAGATAGAGACAGTTAAGTGTGATGATGATGGTGGTGGGTGAGGAGCTGGAGATTAATGGTCAAACATTCAATGCGGTTAAAATACAGCCATACCTTGCTTTCCGGAGGTTGCCTATCGTACACAATCTGTTGATGCCATTGCATTGACATGATAAAAAACTGAAACACAAAGAACGTTAATCCACATTCAGGGTTAATTAAGCATTTGTGGAAACACTGATAATACGATTGCTAATCACTTTATCTTCCTGTAAATTGTAAATAAAACGATTGTAATATTTCGATTTCGATGAAATGTGAATGCGAAACTGGTAAAAAGATACTGTTCCGAAGTTTTTTGATACTGAAAGGACCGATACGGTTTGTGAACTGAATACTGTATACCGGTATGTGTATCGATACGAGGACCGGTACTCTGTCCTACTAAGGAGTCAGCGGAGTTACAAATCGGCGACTCTACCACTACACAACGGGAGCCCCTGTTTGTGTTTCTTTCTCATAGTTTTAAGTGTAAAAATAAAATAAAACTTTCAATAGGTTCCGGTATCTTTTAGAAAAAACATATCTCTGAAAGTGGGTATTTCTATTTATGTAGGAATATATTGTAGCGGTAATACTATACTTTAACTGATCCCATTTGCATGGCATAGTCGGTTTACACTAATAATACATAACTACAATAATAAAAATAAATATTTAGAATTGTTTTCCATCTGAAATTTGTTTTTATCAGTTAGGTATGTACACAAAATATTCTATTATAACGAACTCTTATTTCCAATAGTTTTCATATTAAAATGATTTGTTAAGTGTGAAATCTGCATAATAATTTTTCCCCGTTTAGATATAATTATTAATTTTAGCTAACAACCCCTAATACATTAAATTTGTGGTAATATCCCACGACTTTACGTCCTTTGGTCTTAAAGCTTTGATTTTGTATATTAATAATAGCAAATATAATATAATATAGTAATGACATTTTAATTGCTTTTAGGCTTTTTTCTTTGTTAGTCTTTCGCAAACACACAAAAAGAACTTTGCAGAAATCTAGATATAAATACGACGGCTGCTTATGCTAGAGAATGGCTTTAAAAATATCTGATCTTCTTTATTAAGCCTAAAAAATCCCAATTGCTTTGTCATAACGTGTTTTCCTACAGACAACACAGAGGCGAAGAAGTTGTGATGGGTATGTCAATTTGAAACCAATCTGCTTAACTGATCCATGATGGATGCGGTTTTAACGAGTTGTCCGTAAAACTACCATACAAGAAAGGCGAGGGAATAATGACTTTGAAAATGCCGGAGAAATTACTGGATTGCTTAAGGGCATCTCACTGTATACGCTAACTAAGAACGAGCTTGGATGCATTGTTATAAGTATGTTGCTGATAATTATATTTCTAAGTTTGAAATCCACCTTTAACCATGGTATGTATAAATATATCTAAATATGTAAAGCTATATATGTGTATGGGTGATTGCGTAAGTGCGTCTGATCTGGCTTGTTTGCATGCTTGTGTGCGTGCGCGCATGTGTGTATTTTAGACCATTTGACAAATTATTAACACACCTTGCCGAGAAAAAAAATAAATAGAATACAATAAAAGATTAACTCCGATATATTGTTGTTAGTGTTGTTGGTGTTGTTGGTGTTGTTGGTGTTGTTGGTGTGGTGGTGGTGGTTGTGGTGGTGATAGTATCTGTGATCACCCTACATGTGATGTTACTTTCGTTTGTCGTAAACATTGGAAAAGCTATGTGACTGTAACTGTTGCTTTTATTTTGTTTTGAGCGCTTATCATTATTACCACAAGAGAATCGGTAAAACTGACGGATGCTTCCCAAATAGACACTTGTTCCAAAAGAGTATTTTTAATGTGATTAAATAATTAAAGTATGAAAAAGGACAAAGGGAAAAAACTCCTAAACTATGCGAAAGAGAGTTATGGTTCTTGTACACTGCACTTCTTCTAATTTAGATCTATCTACCTTTGAAGTTCAATGTTGATAATTCTTAAGTTTTTGTGTTAAAATCCAGACAAAAATTAAGTATTGAAAAAAAAAAAGGACAATAACATCTAAATTATGCAAAACAGAGTGTTTTTCTTGTACATTGCACTTCTCCTTATAAGAATCTGCCTTTGAAATTTCATGTTGACACCTCTTACAGTTAATGTGTTACCCAGTGTATACTCTAGACAAAGTTATGACGGACTGACGGACGAACGAACGGGACGGGACAGACGGAATGACAAATCGGCGACAATATGCTCGCCCTTCGTGGAGCATAATAAAAAAACAAATAGTAGAACAGGTGCGTCGCACAATACAATATAGTGAATATACACTTATCTAGGGTTCTGCTAGATTTCAAAATACGTAAGGTTGTGTAACCAATAGGAATTTAACTGACTCATGTACAATGCATGCAGAGATAGTTTGTACATAGTGGACAAGGATACTTATTAACTGACTTGCAATTAGGTTTTCTAATACAAAGAAATGAGAAAAATCTATCAGTTCATCTTCACTTATCAGATTGAATAGTGAAATGAATAATAATTATAATCACAACACTGACGAATATAAATTATCCAACACACGTTAATCTTGTGGCAACCTTTTATGTCAATAAAACATGAATGATTAAGTTCTGAAAGCGCTGCTTAATTTCATTTATGTTCCATTGTATTTCTGGTTTGTTTTAAAATGTTCATCGGTATTAAGTGTTGGTTGTTCTTCAGAGATTAATCAAGTTTGCGAGCTCTCCGTCATTCTTGACAAGTTAAATTTGATAAGCCGTCCAATCACACCATTTTGAATGGATCTGGACACAACAATGGGCATTTTTAATTTTTCTCTTTTAAATTTTACATGAAGCTCAAGCAGGAAGGGAAAATGTTCTTTATACAGAAATACGTTACGATGACAAAGCCACGCTGTAATGTTCATGCAATGTGGTAAAAATATCACTCCATGTATTTTAAACCTCATTATAAGTAAATGCCTTGTTTTCAGACAATTAGTAATTTTGTACCCATAATTGTACGAATTTCTTGGTTTGAAAATTGCAATAATGTTAAATATATTTAACTTAACTTTAAACATACACACAAGGAAGGCAATCGTATTAAACGTGCGAGCTTCAGGAAAAAAAATATTTTGAAGGCAGTCAAGTACGGCTTGGGAGTGCGGGGTTAGAGCTCTTTAGTGCCGATTAAAGCACCCCAGTCGGTTCGTATTGCTCACTAACCGTTCCAAGGCGGTAACTGTCGGTTAACACTTTTTGTTAAATGATCATCACAGATTTGTTCTTACTTTTACATTAAGCTTGCATGTGAATACCTTTGTCCTGGGTCTTTGTCATATTTTCTTATTCTTACACAGGCGATATCTGCTATTTTGGGTGCTTAAACTCCTGATAGGTTTCTCAAAAGAAACCCGATCTATTTGAATAAAAATGTCCAAGCGCAGACGATTTCTTTGATAACTTTTGACAAAAATTGTGACGTCATTAAAATAATGTCCGTATCGTGTTTAGAAGTTTAGAAGAGAAAGAGGTATTATTTCGGTTAGAAGAACTACACGAATATTGTTGATTGTAAATGAAATTAACTTTTTTAATCAAGCAAAATTGACCAGAGAAGAGTAAAATTTGTAGCACCAGGTTCATGTGAAGATGGAATTGAGGAAGCAATTGCATTTATTTTTTATGAATTTCCGGGTGTTAAAGCCAGAAGTTCAAAGAAGTAGCTAGTACATACGTTGTAGAAAATAGTACGGTTAATTATTATGGTATAGTTTCAACAGGCATTGGGCGCATTTTTGTTATATCTCATAGACACAATAATGGCAACGTCCAGTTTACTATTGGCAGAGAAGGACAACAGACTAACATATGGGTAGAACCACCGGCACACCGCAGGTAAGCGGGAAAACTTCACCATGTGAGAGTTCTCGCCCCGACTGAGACTCGAACCCGTGCGGTAGGGTGAGGGGAGTTACAAATAGGCAAATCTCAGCCACGTGCGCCTGTACATCATTCCTGTATGAAGACGCCATGAGACAAGAAGTTAAATGTGATGTGTTTCTAAAATCGTGACATTTTGGTACCGCTTATCTTTGACAGGTGATACCGTCAAACAGACTTGTTAATAACTTAATTGTAAACAATGTTATCATTATTATTTGTTTATTGTCAAATAATATAATTTCAACAAAGTTTTCGAATTTCTTGTTTGAACTAGTGCAAATAATGTTGTTTATTTGTGTTTAAATCATCTATGTCTACAATAACATTAAGTGACGTCTCTTTTCAAAGATCTGCTTCTGCCACAGAATTTACTTTGTCTTCATGGACTAAATAGAAAGTTTGTATTTTATGAAATGACAGGCGACATCTATCATCCAATTCAGCTCCGCGAAAATTCAATCCATTTAAATACGTTTTTAAGTTTCTTTTAATAACTGACTGGCTCTCCTAGATTGATCTGCACGTGCAGTTAATCAAAACAAGAACATTTTCTGATCTTTTCAAACGAGATTAATTACCGAATAACCGCTGAAGTTCTTCATTTTCACTGACAAACAGGGATGCGCTGCACCTTATTTCTCCTTGCTTAATGTGTATTTAGTTTCTTAAATGATCAAAAGAAATAAATGAAACCAGAAATAAACTTCATTATCCTGTTCATATGTTTCAATATATATGAAATTCAAAGTAAATATTAGGCTACTTTTACCAATTACATAATATCCACGCAAAGCCTTAATTAGTTATCCCAAACCGTACCTTGAAGGAATCTAATCGCTGAATGACAAGTATGTCAATTAATAAATGACTGGTTTGACGTGTAAATCTCTTTTTAGGTATACCAGGGTACGTTCAACACCCAATCATGTCGCCATTCAACCAATTATATGTGATTTTTAATCAAATTTTAATATAATAAAGACATTTTACATCGCAGCAGTACACTTGCATTCAGGGAGGGGGTTGGGGGAAGGGGCGTTAACCCATGTACCACGTACGTGCATTTTTTCAGAAGTGACTATCGATACTTTCGTGAAACTCAAAATGCATGCTAAAATGGAATGTCACTCCACAGCTTTATATCATGAGAAACTATCAAAATGACATAGATTTGAAAGAGAAACACAAAACATGTCACAACAAATTATATATAAATATTAAATTTACATACAGTTACATAAAACAACATTTTACAACTTGAAAATCTTTAAATGTTTTAATTTTAAACACTGCCATATCAATATTTGTAATGGAAATATTTAGTTTTAATATTTAGCCATTAAAAGTAGTAGGTTTACCTCACAGATTAAACAAACATATTTTCCCTACATCACAGAGTATATCAAAAGTTCTATAGGGCGAGAAATACCTTAAAACATAAACTGTACACCTCATAGTTGTTAGCATAATCAGAAACTATGACACCACTGACGCCAACGACTTATTTTAAAGTAAGCAATAAAGTTGTATCCAGATTCTTCCGCTTCGTAAAAATGGTGAAAACATATATAACATCATTTTTTTCAACAGAGAGGAAAAAAAGAAATTCATATGTTCACAAGCAATGTCGTATTTTGAACATTTATAGCTGTATAAAAAGTTGCTGTTGTTTTATATTTCTAAACACTGGCTTATTTGCCCAAAAGGCAGACCTCCGTTGCGGTAGCTATAATATTTGCGATCTGATCATCAACTTACTTGATCTAGTATTTTCTCCACTCTAACATCAACTTACGTTTTAATTCACAAAATAATTCTGATCAAATCAACCGTTTACCTCGTCCTGACAACAATGAGCGAAAACAAAACATTTAAGGCGTTACTGTGATTATAAAAGTTTAAAATTTAGAAAGTTTAAATAAGTTTGGGTCTTCTCAATCGCCTGGCACCTTCAAAATATCAAACTTCATTGTACCTTTAGCAAGTTTATGTCACGTAATTAAAATAAGTAGATATACAATAATAAGATTTTTTTCTGTTTAAGTCACCAATTTAATTCGGCCTTATGAAGCTCTTTAAAATCCAAGTTACTCAACAGCGCAGCATACAGCCTAAAATACAGAACACTTTAGTCAATATTATTAATACAAAAATTAACATGTTATATCAATAATGACATTAATGAAAACAAACGTATTTTGGTACATTGTATTTACATCAATACGCGCACAGCTAACTCTTTCGAGTCATTGGAAAGACATAACTATAAAAGAATGTTAACTTTTTAGCATCAGTTTTTTGTATTCAGAACATTTTGCATTTAGTTCGTAATTTTTTTTTTTAATTAATTTTAATAAATATTTATTCCTGTTTTCAAAATGTCTCAATTCAATTGTTCTCCAATTCTCTAATATTTACTGCTGTCTGAACTCTGGCTGTATCGAAAATAAAATTACATTTTTTAAATATGTAACTGTTTCGAGCTTTAGCAAATGTTTTGATAGGAAAAGAGATGTTTTGCCATTAACACTGGTTTTGGGTAATCAACTTCATGAGACACAACGTTAAAGCAAATTAGTAAAGTATGCTTTTGAACTCAAAACTTCTCTAACACCAGTAAACACATTATTCGACATTACAACGTTAAAATCTCTAACAAACTAACCATTATCCTTTCTTCATTAGCATGTATACGGTTCCAATCAATAAAGTAATATGATTCCAATTAACCACATTTGCCTTCTAGACATATCAGCCATTTCTAATAATAGGTTACTTATTGAAAATAATTAGAAGTGAAATGTAGTTATAAATCAGACTGATAAAAGGTTGTTGCGCCTGGATCTGAGAGGAAGAGTCGTCGATATGTAACCAGTCTGACAGCTTAGCCTCAGGCCACATTGGTTCGAGTCTCGGTACACGGCGCATTAATAGTGCCTCGCCTATTTCGTTTAAATACTCGCCTATTTCGTTTAAATACTCGCCTATTTTGTTTAAATACTCGCCTTTTTCGTTTAAATAGTTTATTCTCGAGTTGGGATCACGCGAATTCACACACAGTCCAAAGATATATTCATTTCTGCTCGTCTTATAAAAAAGGGTCTTTTTTAAATAAAACCTAACATATACCTACGAAATGGTCAATGATAAAATGAAATGACGACTGCCATTGCAAATTACATCCTCGACAAACTCATTGAACGGTTTAACATTTTAACGTATTGAAGTCTTGCCACAGATTAAATGTACACGTTGAATGAGTTAAATAAATAGCAAATAACACAATATTGTCATTTGTAATTGTTTGGTCAAGTTCTGAAATTAACCTTTTACAACCTCTGAACTTAACTCATGTCGTATTTTATAGAAGAACTTGTGCAAACAATGGTTATAACGGTATAACATTAATTTTATTTCGTCAATTTTATTTGTCTGTTAAAGTGAAAAAATTAATACGCCAGTTGTCTTTCTTTCTCTGGTTGTGTGTTGTTTTGTAATTGTTGTTTTTGTTGTTGTTGTTTCAAACAGAAATATATTTAATCGAAAGTTTGTGGACGCGTGTTCTTAAACTACCCAGAAATCATCTGTTTGTGTTAGTGACTAGCAACTTTATCAAATATTTCCAATTCCCCATCCTTGACGAAAGAACTGTGGAAATTGATGAAAATGTCTTTCCTCGGATAGATACTGATAAGACAAAGAAGTTAGTGGTGAATGACGTCATTGTGTTATATGTCTACTTGTGATTGATATGATTTTACCAGGATGTACATAACACTGCCCTATAAGGAAAGAAAGACAATACACGTTGTGCCTTTTAAATATTAAAGAAATGATTGCATTCCATAACGGCATCTAATGTACAGAATACAATATATACAAGACAGATAATGATAACGTATTTTATATTAAGAGCAATGCTTTTTTAAAATAAAGTTGCATGCTGTTTTACGGAAATAAAAGAAGTTTAATATAAACAATTGTAAATAATGACTTTCTAAATTTATAAATGTCTATATGTATATTGTATTTGATAATTGTGCACAAGGGTGCACTGCTATTCCTGTTACAATAAGATGTAAGTTTTTCTATCATTAGATAACAAAGTAAATTATATATAATTAAGCATTTTATAACTGTCAGCTGAAATAAATGATGGCGAAGATGTTTCCTTTCAGTAATGAACGAACATTTTAAAATATCACGTCCTGTAGACATAAATCATATTACAGAAAAACGTTTTTTAAAAGACAAGGAATAATGATGTTCGAGTTAATTATGCTTTACACTCTAATTGAGTATCATCAATGTATGAAAATGCATTTTTATAGTAAATAAAAGCAAAAAAGCAAATAAACATACATTGAAGAATCTACGCAATGTCAGTTTAACCTTGGAAATATACTCATTATTTAATTACAACAAATGATATAACAATCATGATAGAACTGTGCTATAAATGCATGTGTTAACAGTTTTACATTAATGTTTTGATCGGTATGAAATTTGGCTGTTCAGAAATAATCAACTGTGCGATCTTTTCACCCAGTTTTATCAAGCACGCAATTTTGAATGGCGTAGATACAGATGAGTGGGTTTTGATTTATTTCGAAGGTACTAAGCTGAGAATACTTCGCCGCGAGGAACATAACGCAGAACGAGACACAGGTGTAAGCGTTTAAGTGAAATGCAACAATGACAATGTAACTTTGAGACAAAATATTACACAAATAGAGAGAGAAAAAAGAAATATATGTCATCTTGAAAATGATAATCGGCAAAATGACCGAATGTGTCCATAAATCAGTGTTCGGTGCTCCATTCTCGGACTATATCAGACGTTCTTTATATGCAATGAGTGTGAATATTTCGAGCTAACAAATGAACAAGCAAAACTAGCCAAATAACAGTGAATTAAATAAACATTCTAAACTGTGTTACAATATGTACAAAGGATAAATAGATACTCTCTTCAGGGGCGTGCCTTGGCGATATTTGAGTATACGCACTATTTCTATGGGAGTCTGGGAGCCGTTAATGCATTCTTGGTGTTTTAAACACGCAAACTTTGCCTATAACTATCGTTTGTAATGGAAAATATAATCTTTTTCACTTGTCTATTTAACTTTTCATGGTATATTATGGACAGACTTATTAGAAATTAACACAATGTCAACATAACTAAATTAATTTGCGTTACGAGTAATACTAGTAAATCAAGACTGTATACATACTGGAAGAAGGTGGGTGCGAAATTTTTTGGAAGCAATTGTACGCACGTGCGTAAGTGCGTAAGCCCAGGCACGCCTGTGCTCTTAAATATTCAGTAGCTAATGTAACGTAGTCATTTGAAACTTAATTATACATCTGAATCGTATAATGAAAGCTAAATAAATGCGTCAAATGCTGAAAGAGTAGAAAAAGCGACGTTCTAGAATACATTATTGTTTTTAGAATACAAGAATACATTATTGTTTTTATCCGACCCTTTTGCTAATCTAAATCCTCAAAAATACAGTCGTTCTTTTCATGACAGTTATTTAATTTATGTCTATTTTAAAAACTTTAAAAATTAAGGTTGGACTTTCATCATCAAAATAAATGTAAATAATATTTTAATCATATTATATTATGTATGGTGTGGCTATTAACATGTGGTTATTTAAGAGTAGCTGTCAAACATATCTGACTGAATAAATTATACAAATTTCAAAAACATAATTCTAGCCTCTAACCGCAGGTGTTTAAGTCCCGTTTATGTGATGTGGCACGGTCTTTCAGCTGACCTACGGTGCGCTTATGATTCTCCCCAGACATTTGTCAGATGTTGTCTTTGGTCTTCCTTCACCAAAATAGCTGAATTTCGCTTTGATGACCAAAGCTTGTAGCTGCGGTGTATTTCAAAAACAAACAAAATGATGACGCTTTATGTACATCTCGCTACCAAATACTGACGTGCTTTTTACAACATGTTCAATGGGACACGTCCATTCGATGTATATGCGCTATTATTTATCTTATTTATTTTCAGATAATGGCGAAGAGATTTGAATTTTGGTTCTTTTATGAACCCTCAAATCGTTGTTAAAATATGTCCGACCACAAAGATTTTATTTGAAGATCGGATTTGTCCTTATCTTACCCCTCTTTCCATTTATAGTAAAGAACGAAACTTAAATGTGATTTGCGTTGTTGATAAAACAATCGTACTAAATTTTATTGTAGGTAAACAATATATAGAAGGGTGTATACGTATTAATAAGCCGATATTTAATTTGAAATAATAACATTCTTAAACAGTGTCTTACAAAATTATCCTGAATGTGTAATGCACGCAGACATGTCTTATATGCTTTTTTGGTACATACGAATGTTATATACATATTCCAAGCAATAACACTCTTAAACCTAAAAAATATTTTAAAATCGATGTTAGAGAGTGATTGCTATAACTGTATGTTTAGTGATCTAATCGAATTAACATGTTTCTTTAATAAATGTATGCCTTAATCAAATGATTGCCCAGTCTCCCAGAATGTGCGGACAGATTAGCACAATTGGTCTGTAATGAACCAGACAAAGACTCAACTAGCTTTAAATAGACTCATTGCTATGTTGAAAAAGTATATAAAGAAAAACAAGAAGCCTGTTCAATCCTTCTACAATACAATTAAAATGACCTATGAGAATTGCAACATATGTTAAAATTATACAACTTTGAAGGTCATACATGTATCAAACTGATAATTAATTTTTATAACTAATAGAAAGTTAATTGATAAATCTGATAATTGTCACTGAATTATAATACATCATTTCGTTCCCTGAACGAATTATAGTTTCTAAACAAGATACATGTTATCATGAAGAAAATATCTAACAATAAGAGATATATTATACCAGAATAACAATAAAGCATACATTTTTAAGCAACAAAGTTAAAATTAGAAACAAAACTGATTTATAACCAGCAGTTTAAACCAGACTTCTGAAAGGAAAGAAAATATATCCAAGGTCACAAGTTACAAACGTACGCAGAATGATTTCCCTGTTTTCTTTTACAATGAAGTGGGGGCACTTGTGAAGTTTACAATGATTTTGGGACGGACACCTGATATACGTTTACTGTAGTTGAATGTATGGGGGTTCTTTTTTATTTTTAAATCTCCGAAAAAAAAAAATTCAGATTGTCCATATGCTCATAAAGTCTTATTTAATGAAAACTATAAACACTCAGTTATATTCAGTGGGCATATAATTATAATAAAAACTCACTTGAAAGGAGGACTATTTTAACATATCTTTTTTATACAACAAAAAATAAAATGACTGATATAATATTTTCAATCATACAATTGAAAATTAACGATAGAATAAAACAAAACACACACAGCACTTGCTGATGTACTTTTACAAGCAACAAATATTGATACTGAAATCAAATCAATGAAATCCTACTTCTACTATAATGGATCCCTTGGTAATGAGATAACCACGACATTTATTGGCAGCATCTACATTCTTCAGTATACTGAAACCGACTGTATCTAGCAAATAAAATTACATTAGTTTTAACGCAAATAGTTTTGCGTTGTTCATATACAAGTCTTTCTGTGATACAAAGTAAGCAAATTTACACAAATCCGATCTTTTCTGAATTACTCGGTAATTTTCTCAGACCGTATAGGCTTCTTTACAGTCCAACTTACCCAAGACCGCGTGCGTCTCAGTTATTGGCGTTTCTAGGTAATGTAATTTGTTGGGTATATATGCAATGTAGACTATGGGATTAAGGAAAACGAGAAGATCGATTTGATATATGGTGGTTCCTTGGCAAAAGTACAACTACTGCCGCAAAGCCAATAATGGTGTTTATTTGCAATATACGAGCCAGCCTGGTTTTGCAATGTACCACACACACACACATATATATATATATATATTCGAAACTATGGCATTAAATAAAAATTGCTACACCTGTATGTTTAAAAATAATGTTATTTCCTGTGAATGGACATATATATATACGACAAGATTTTCTTAACAAATATGATTAATTTTAGAACCTACACAGATCTATAGATATTGTCAACTAATGTTCGTTTTTAGCGCTTTGTTTATGGCCTCTGATATAACCATGTTACTAACTTTTCTGCGTAGACAGGGGCACTGACAAAATTCCAAATTGAATTCACCTTGTTAACAAACGCTACAATTGTTTATAAATTTTTGAATTGCCTTACATAATTGCATGCTTTTGTGACTGAACTGGTTAAGTTATAAAACACAAGAAAATTTACTAACCAATTCTGAAGAATATTAAACACGATTATTTATAAACCAACCTCTCAATTCCAATGATTGCCGTCATTTTCGAAGGACAATCTTACACGACATAAGTTTGAGCTTTTATCATGTGTGTATCTCTTCGAAAAGGATATATAGAATTGAAACTCTTATTTCGATATAAATATGTTATATACATGTGAAATGCGGAGTAATCCGCACGCTTAGAAACAAGTGTTACGCCTGTTGTCAACTATGATACATGAAACTAATGCCACCAACATTAACTATTGATTGTTAGGTGAACCCAGGACGTTAAAATGACAAAATGTCTTTATATGCAAGCATTATGTTTTGGTTGATACGAGTATAACGATGGTTATAATCATAAATCTTTGAGCCTTGTATTGGGTAAAAATCCTAAAAAGCAACATTAAATAAAGTACGTTTAAGTTTAATATTTAATTTATCGATAAATGATATTGTTTAGAATTTTATTGGATTATATCTGCAAGAAATCTAATTAATTTTCTAATGATCATATATTTTCATCGCATATCAGCTGATGTATGTGTTGATCTGAAAAACGTGTTGATTTGCTTGGTCTGTGTAAAACATGTAACAATATTTACTAGTTAAGGTGTCATCAGCGGTACTAATCAAGAGCAATTACAAGGTACATGTACGTGCATTTCGAAACTACATTTTCGTATTCAATTATTAGGAGAGTTTAATATTTCTTAAATGTGTTGTATTGTTCTTAGTTATAAGGTTGTTTACTAACGCATATTCAGAGATGACTGTCTTCGATCTTAACATATCGGGGATTTAATCCCAGAAAAACAACCAGAGATTATGGGGCAATGACGTAATTAAGATGGTGCAATTGATTAGTATTTTATAAGTTATTTTTTGTCGTTAAATATCGGGTTTTGTATGGGTCTTGATATACGTATAAAGCATTTTCTGTAGACAATGATAAACAAAAATGACCAAACATGTTCAAATATAATTCAAATATAACAATCTTTTATATAACTTTACTCGAAACTGAGATGTCAGTTTAGTTCAAAACAACTGAGGTGAGTAATACTTCAAGATTATCAACCACTTTAACTCATTATATTCGAATTATTCATAAACACATTATTCATTAACGCATTATTCCTAACGCATTATTCATAAACGTATTATTCATAAAGACGGATATTGGTCATACATGCTGCAATAAATGTGTTAGAAATAGCAATAATATAATATTAAGGTAATATATATCTGTTGAAACTATACATCAATAATCTTACCTGTAAGATAACAAAAGTGTTGATTTAATCGTTATATTTTTAAACGAAAGGAGGAATGTAATGCCATTTCTTGAAGGATTAATTATAAACAAATATAAAATCATTTTGCAGACAAAAGGCAATTTTATAGCAAGGAGAGACTCTTGTTAACAACACAACCATGAACGTTTTCCAACCATGCTAGGGACACGCTTCGGGAGAGAAAAAAAACAAGAACAACAATATGTGCTAAATGTTATATTGAGTGTTTAGAACATATCTCGTAATATTTATTAATTACAAGAAAACAATTATTTACAAGAAAAGTGTCGACTTCAGCACATTCAGTTTATATCACTTTCATGGAAATGTTGATCGAAACAAAACTCCACTGTTTGAAATAGTTTGGGTATGAAGTGCAGAACTTTTTGTAACCTCTGTAGACGTCTACATAGACGTGTGTGACCATTTAATAAGGGTCATCCAGTCATATATACAACCCAAAACAGAGAAGATATGTAATTAAATTTCTAGAAAGGGTTCACTTGTTAAGTGATCGGACACTTTCATTCTGTTAAATCATCGTCCTTCACACTTGATAGGCTCACAACCCGGAATTTTATTCCATCAAAAGACACGCGAACATCAGACAGGTTAATTGCGCTCTCAGAGATAAATGTTGCATCTGATGACCGGAAATTGACCACTTTGTCCCCTGACGTAAAATACGATTGGATGGACTCCTAATTGTTACATATACCAGGATTACTTCCGTGGAAACAAAAGTCTTGCAGCACTATTATGGAAAGAAATATGAGCAATGTCGATCTCTGCTAAGGTAAGCGATGTCGCAAATGAGCTTGGTCTGGAACACACTGTCATATAAACAACAGCTTAGTTCACGCCGATCAATGTTGATCAGTGTATTTACTGTACGTGTATTGAATTTCCTTGTAGATTTTTGACGTGTTGAGGGGCAATCCTTTTTCGGTGTAATTCCTTATTTTAATATAAGGGGACGTTCACCTTGCTTGTCGAATTTTATGGTGTTATCTTCCATAACAAATGTTATCCATATAAATGAGACTATTTTCTACATAAAGTATACAAGAGAACATTGATTCAAAGCAGCAAAGTTTCGCCGGTAAAGTCCAGTGCAACAATGTAACATTTTAGCCTAACAAACCGACCAAGAACAAGTGAAACATTATTGTTATTAAAATATTTACAATGACATCAGACTTTATGTCTGAAAATTAAAGCAGTAACGATTTGTCATTGGACGCATGGGAATCAGGCCCAAATACAAACTATAGAAAAGAACATACCATTTGACTTGTACATAGTACATCATCGTAACATATGCAATTTAAATTAAACAAATCATACATACGAGCAATTTCATGTGACCGGTAATGAAGCAGAAACATTTTAAGCTACAATCTAACTTATTTATGAAATTCACCAAAGTTAAATAATAACGGAAATGAAATGAAATGGCCGCACTTCATTTGTTTCAAAGAACAAGATGGTGTCATCCATAGGACTTTTCCAGGGAACGATTTCATTTGGAAACCACGTATACTCAAGGGAGATAACTAATACATTTCTGATAGTTTAAAAGTCGATAATATAATTGATATACGCAACCAGTTCTGTATCTACCTGAAACTAGTAAGGCTTTACTTTCCTGAAGCTAAACATACTACGATAGTACTACATGTACTTGCAATAACCATAAGCGAATTATTTAATTGTTTGTGTATTCTTAACTAAGATGGCATGTAAGTAGTCATACAAGACTTTCAAATGAGAAAAAGCATTTGGTAACTCATGTTTAGGGGAAAAAAGTAAATATAAGAACAAGAAAACAACACATGCATAAATTTTCCAAGAGCTAGCATTAACCATACCGTTGTAAACTGAAAATGTATTCGGCATGTGAATTGTTTACGTCCGTTTAATCAAAATTAATTTAAGCAATAGTTAAATCGCCATACTTTAGCAAACTACTGTGTAGAAGGTATGTTTTCATAAAGAACTCGAATCCAGTTATGGACTTTCGAAAAGAGTTTAACAATGGGTAAGCTAAAGAAAAGTTTGTAAATTTCACAATGACAACGGTTTCTTTTATCGGTTCAAAAATACTTTTTCAATTGCCAGTATAGGAGCTTCAAAGGCCAAAGATGTGAGGAAAGCGCCACCAAAGGAAAACACAAGATGTCCGATAAACTCGTATGCCTGCAAGAAACAACAAGGTAATCACATTACATATTTTCTGCTTTTGAAATTAAATAATTTCGCAAATACAATTATACAGCAATATCAATTCGACAATGACAATGCGATTGAATCGGGTTCAAAACTGCCCAAAACCGAAAAGGCCCAATACCATACTAAAACTTGTACCAAAAACGCCCATATATAGTTTGTTTTTTGGGTTTATCGTCCCACCAACAGTATTTCAGTTATCTGGAGACGGTGTCCACTTGAAGCAGATATAGTGCTGCCTTCACTGTGTATAGTATGCCGTGAACACCTGGCATGATACCACACCCAGTATCCTGATATCGGGCCAACCAGTCGTGGAATTACCCTTATATTTGCTTCAGCGTTAGCAGGGGAGCTATACCACTACCATTTTTAATGACTTTGGTATGTCGCGGCCCGGGATCGAACCCGAGGCCTCCCGTACCTGAAGCCGACGCTCTACTGATTGCGCTACCAGGTCCGGTACTCCCATATATAGTATGTGTTGTTATGTATAAATATTTTTATTATTTACATGCATATTATGTATATTATGTTCTTGTAATTAGACAGATGTTAAATGCTGATTTGTTTAATGATTAATTAAGTAGCTAAAACCGAGATTGTTGTTTGCGCATTCGTGTTACCAGGCGACGTCGCAGTTAATTATGTGTTAAAATGTTAATTTTAGAAATATATGTTTATAAAATACATTTACAGTATTGCATATTATATTATATATTGTATAACATTATGGGAATAACACAGCAAGTAAAACACCACTCATGCTTTCTCACTAGGGGGCTTGGGACCCAACGATGGCGCAATCAATGGAATTTGAAACGAGAATTTAAAGCAGAAAATTGCCAAAGAAGTAATCGTCCAGGAAGAAAAAATATAATTTTTTGAAGTTTAAATTAAATATTCTTTAGAACAAATAATTAAGGCCAAAATTTGCCAAAATGCAGAAAGTACAAGAATAGTATATAGAATTAATTGTACTTGATGCAAATAGAAAATATAAACACATTATTTTAAAACAAGTTGGATTGTTTTTACGAAATTAAGACTTAATCAATTCAAATTTTAGGCATAAAGTCTTGGATTATAAGAAAATAGTTTGATGCACAATTAATTAAAATAATATTTTACTGTTTAACGAACAGAGTGAAGTCAATCATAAATCATCCATGTCAATTTTATCAGGAGATTCAATTAAAATTTAATATAAAATTAAATCATGATCAAGTTAACATAGTAATTTAATCATGGTGTGAAAAATTCGACATAAAATATATTTTTAATTACAGTACTTCCTATATTAAACCAAAATCATTAAATAATATCACGCAATAATATATTTACTAACCTTGAAAATAAATATGTTCGTGTAAATAAACAGATGCAGCAATTAAATATTAAGGAAAAGTTACAAATAATATATATTTACATGACTTGTGTGCCATTTACATACTATGCGCACCTCATGTTGTGCCAGATATCAAGTGGAAATATTAGTAAATACGTGTTTTACAGCAGAATATCACGAACTTATCGAACAACCCTCGTACATATAATAATATACAACAACGATCAATTTTCTACTTAAACAAATCAATAACATACATGTGCATATCACAACACAAATGGTCCTTTTTGACCTACAGCTTGTGGGCTATTTCGATATCCTTAAAATATGGGCGTTTTTGGTCCGGGCCGTTTTGGACTGGGCCCGTTTTGGATTTAGTTTTTCTTTACCCGACACCGAATTGTTAACTCATGAAGTGAAGAGCAAATTATTGTTTATAATTGAAGTTAAATAGCAATCGAGTTATTAACTCCTAGCTTGCTATTCGCGTATTATAATGCTTAATGGAAATAGTGTAAAGCCACATTCAGGAGCTGCCACGATCTACGGTATTTGCTGCTCAGTCTCAGTTTATAAGTGTATCAACCTTGACATGTAGCATATATATTACTAAAGCAAGAAAGCCTTAGAATTAAGCATGGGTTTTCATAAAGAATTAGGTGAGCTGAGGGTTGAAGATGCAGTGCTACCTCTGCATATAGTATCTTTGATATTATTAGTTTTTTGCAGTAATGCATAACATAAGTTACATAACAATTTTAAATCTAATCACATTACTAATATAAAACACAATAAAGCAGATGATGTGTGTATTAAGACCTAACAAATCATATGCAGAGATACATATTTAAAAGAATTAATTAAGACTGGTTCATTTATTAAGTACTGACCAGGGTCACATCTGTGTAATACAGCTCCTGGCGCAGGGTGTGCAAATATATCCCAATAATGAAAGGGTGTATGAGGTAGGCACAGAACGTAAGGCGCCCCAAGGGAATAAACGGTGACCACGACAAAAGAGTGTTGATAAACCCTAAAAAACATGGTCAAAGATAAGGGGAATTACGACATCACTAAAATGCATAAACAATTAAAGATTAAATTTAAAAAAAATCATATGAAATCCTTTAATATCTATTAACAACATAATATTTCATCTTACATTAACAGAGTGTTAAGCAGCTAAAATAAAAGAGGTATTCAACACAGCTTATACATATATGTCTGGGATAAGGTCCGTACTGATAAGCTGTTTCTTTCTTTGTGTTCTGTCATGTCTTAGTGTTTCTGTATCACTTTTACATAAGTGCTTATTACTTTTTAGTTATTATCAGAACTTAACATAGAATTGTGTTAACATTATACGCCATATAAACAAACTAAGAACGTTTTGATTAAAAATTAATGTTCAGCATAAAATGTCATATTAATTCATAACTAGCATACCTCCGTTTCCGGTTGCGCACGCAAAAATTATCCAGGCAATGGCGATACCCCATCCGACACGAGCTAGAGCCCAGTATGCTGCTGCCCCAGAGATGCTGAAGACATTGCTGTTCCACTCGTTGTAGATGGAATATGTGATTACACAACATATACTCAATGCCAGTATCCACAACACCAGGTTCACGTACTGGGGATGAAAATAAGAGAAATATATTATTCAACATGTACCCAGGTTTAGTATCATCAAAACCCTGTTCACTTATTGTAGATGTAAGGCAGAGCAATGTTACTACATATACACTAGGTCAGTACCCTCAACACCAGGAAAATCATATGTCGTCGTAGGTTGGCATCCGCAGCATCAGTTTCACATAATGTTGATACATTTGTAACAACAGAACGAGTCTACAACATTTACATGAACCAGTGTCCAGTGCCATCAACACGGGTTCAAATACTGCGGATAATATGCCGATATGAACTAATTAAGTAAAATTAAGTAAACTGCGTGCGTACATTGCCGCCTTTTATGTAATTTTCTATGTAATTACCCACATGGCTGTAATTTTTGTAGACTTTCTATATGTTCTAGGCCATAATTACCTTGTTTATCTTACACTTGCAGTTCCACCGGTACATCAAGAACCCAGTAAACACGCCGACGACATATGGTCCTATCCGTGTATAACTTGGAAAATACAGGTTATACAAGGCCTCATGATTTTCTCTGCCAGTAAATGAAAGATACATTAACATATGTTTACACCATCTTTAAAAGTCAAATCTTGCGTCCGATTTGTGTAATCATAAAATCATTTATTGTTCCTTTTCATACTATGAACTGTGGGCGCGCTAGTGGTCGAGCGGTTAGAGTCGCTGAATTGAAAACTCCTAAACCCCTCACCTTGTGAGTTAGTGTCCAGGTCGGGGCGAGAACTTTCATGTGGGGGCTTTTTTAACTAACCTGCGGTGCGCCGGTGGTTCTACCCATATATAAGTCTGGGGTCTTCCTCCACCCTTAATTAGCTGAACGTCGCCAGTATGATCATAATTGTGTCGGCGCGATGTAACAAAAACAAGCATAACCAACAAAATATAAACTCATCGTTCACATACAACAATGCTTAAACTATACAAAATGTAGTTCGCACATGAGAGTTATAATAATGAACTAGTCACAACTCACAAGACAAAACATTGTTCATGTAAAATGTACTGAGGAACATCAGTTAAATCTGTTTACTACTTTTGATTGAAAAATAAATTGACGCAAATTCTACAGATTGTTGCTGTAATCAAGATTAACCTTCAAACAAAGCGCATTACTTGTATAATGAACAATGTTTCCAGAAAAGACAGCACTGTAAATTTGGTATGAAACTTTTAGATAATATGACTTTTTTTTCATATTTTATACACATTTGCTTCATTTCATATAAATGTAATCGTATCTATAAAGATCACAGATTCAAACACATTATTTTTGTAAACATTTTATCTATGAAAACATGTGTCATCTTGCCCTTGTTGCATTTTGCATTTATATTTAAGTGAAAATTAGCGGCTATTTCCTGTTTTTGCAACGCATGTTCTTCATGTCATAAAAGGTCCACGTATGACATTTAAGTGAGAAAGCTATCGCTGAATCTCCGAACTTACGGCGGTGGAACAAATGGAGAAATTGGTTGAGGACTGTATTTGTTTGTGTATGCAATTGAGGCGGTGACGCCGACAGTCACGGCGAGGAACATCATACACGTGACAACGCCGACGAACACGTTGCTGAAGGAGAGAGGAAAAGAATCAAAAGATATACACATGTGTCTAAAATGCACCATTAAACAACATATATTAAGGTAAAAAAATGCATTGTCAAAAGCCAATGCCAGAAAGTTTATACCAGTTACTGCAAAGATAGTCGGTTGTGGAAGAACTTTAAAAAGGTGAAAATTTCTGCTCAACCCCAAGTGAATGAGTTAACTTCGTTTCTCACACATTACATCTACAGACATTATGCTAGTTCATAAATAATTACAAATATTAATTTGATGAATGACTTCAGTCCTAGGCGAACATATACTGTATCACATGAAATCAAACATATCAAAGATTGTCTAGGGGATGAATATTGACAATTTAATCAACTGATACCTGTTCTTAGCTGGAAAAGAAGCAAGAAATCACAACAATTTTTTCAACTCGAAGGAGACAAGGGGAAATAACTCACTAAAACAAAGGCAGGATCATCAATGGACTAATTACAAAGAACTGCATGTCAGCTGCTAGGTACCATGTCCAGGGCATACACTGGAAGAGAAGCAATTGATCGAGCGATGTTATGGACTCTTAGATAACAATGCTTATCAATTTTCTATCATGAATTAATGTGATGGCTGCTTTACTGAGTCAAGTACACACTAAATATACGTTCCACGTCATACGTTTATAAAGGTTTAGAGGTACTTAACAAACAAGCCTACAAAAATATAGATGTATCAATTATACATGCACATAAACCCAATAAGGTAAGAATGTATAATTCATATACATGTAAACAACGAATATATAACTAGGTTTTACAAAGATAAATAGACGTCTAAATTAAATTCATCATGGCTCTGTCACGCGCGCTAATATGCAAGCAAAATAAAAGAATAAATTTCTAAACTTAAGTTCGTTAAAAATGACTTCGATCTAAGTCATAATGCTCATAAGTCGCCAAGATAACACGACCAGCATCTTCTAAAGGTATAGCTTTCGTTTGAGTACCATGTTGTCTAAATCTTTGAAGACCAGGTTGTGGACGAAGAGTAGGTTCGCCCACCAGGTCTTCTTGCAGTTTTTCACCAAGTCTCCGGCTCCAAATAGAGGTCCATCCAGCAATAAGGGCAAGAGCACATAGCCTACCATTAACACCAGCATGTACACAGGGGTCAGCCTGATCAACGATATATACACATAAAAACATACATAATGGTGACAACAGACTATAATTCCAGAAAAAAAAGAAAAAGCAACATTTACATTTTGAAAGTCAAATTAAAGTCCTAGAAAACTATGGATCCAGGAGAAGAGTCATCTTTAGCTAAAAGAAAATAATACTAGCATTATAATAAGAATAATAAATACAATAACAAAGCCCTATGAGCATTGCAACATATACCAAACTGAGAAAAGGCAACGGACAATTAAGGTATTTCACATTCAAGCCAAGTGAAAAGTATGAAAAGATTTGTGATGAGCCATTAAACGAATAGAGCAAACCAGACAGTTACCGCCTTGGAGCGGTCAGTCGGTAATATGTCACTTTTTTAAAGTTACATTTTACGCAAGATGTAATCGTACGGACTGTTTGCTTAACGTTAAGTATTCGATAAACAACTGACTGAATGTATTCATTATAGCTAACTGACAACAATGCAATTCGTTTTGTAAATCTACAAAAATATCATTATTGGGGACCCAAAACAAAAAAAAACTAAGGTTTATTATGTGGCAAAATGAAGATTTATTAAACAATACATATGTTTTATGTATGGCTGTATTCATGTAGGATTTGTTACATAACTCACCTCCAGAATCTGTGAGAATAGAACAGAAACCAGTTGAACCTTTTGGCTCCTCCAACTTTCTGAAGCTTCTTCAGAGTCAGGTAGGAGAGAAGGAGTCCGCTAATGAAAAACGAAACACAAACAGAAAAATACTAATGCTGTATGTTTGTTTGCTTGCTTGTTTCCTTCTTTGTTTGTTTGATTGTTTCCTTCCTTGTTTGTTTGCTTGTTTCCTTGTTTGCTAGTTTCCTTGTTTGCTTATTAGCTTGTTTGACACCCGAGCCAATCACATTATCATAACAACGAACCGACCAGTCGTGGAACTAGCCTTATATTTGCTTAAGCAATACAAGGAAGCTATAGTACTACTACTTTAAACTACTGTGGTATGGCAGAGTCCGGGATCGAACCCGAAGCCACCCGTGCCTGGAGCCGACGCTCTACCAATCGCGCTACAAAGTCCTTTGGAAAGCTGTTAACAAGTTATTATCTAAAATAAAATACAACTTCTCTATATACATTTAAATCAAATAAATTTTAAAATGCTCGCTGTACTCGCTTTTGTGTGGCATTATACACAAAAACCGGTCTTATTTCTTAAGTGTAAACTTAAGGAGAAAAAGTCGTCTTAAAAATATTGAACAAATATACAATGCATGTAAAAGGCGCTATCAAAATCACATACCTTAGAGTGAAAAACGAGTCTACAGAGAAGCTTCCATTGATGATAGCGAGAAAGGTCCAATCAGACATGGTCTTAGAGGCAATATAGCGAGCAATGTTACCTGTAACAAGACTCGTTGTCAAATATGTACATGTACATAGTTCAGGCATTTTACGTTACAATATATCTCCCTAGTTAGTGCCGAAACAACTGAAGTTCAAAAGGTAATCACAACTGCCGTGCCTAAGTATATGTTTATGCTTATAGTATATTAGAATTATATGAGTGAATATGCGTTTGATACTCGCTTTATGGATATCAACTGTATATCCGTGTATTAGAATCCATGTAAGTTTGTCGTTAACAAATAGTAAATAACGAGTTAATGTAAACTTTTCAGTTACAATTTAATTCACTATGTTATGTTTAAACACGTGTATATAAGTAACGCCTATCACAACGATTCACATCCCGCTACTAACAGGTTAGTCGAAGCATCGGCATGTCAGTAGGCTCAAATCAACATGTCTAAATAACATTCCGACTAAGCATTGAAGTGATTTGTTAACAGCCTGTATTAATTTCTGGAGTTTCGCTTACAACAACATGCCTACATTACAAGTCAATGGCTTACTGCTGAAACCGGAACTAGTCAGGATACCTCCGGCGATTATAACATGCCCAGTATTACCCAGGTCATGGAAAGAAAGCGCAAACCATAGATGGCTTCGATATTCCCGGTGGTTTTGGAAGTCGAAAGTAGTTTCTTTCCATTGCTGTAGGCGGAGAAAGATAAAAGAATCTTTCTTAGTACATCTGCAAAAACAAATGGTTGAACAATTATTATCCATAGCCCATGTCTGCTGAATTGCATTGGCACTTATAGGGAGGTCTAGTTATCTTGGTAGAGGAAGACCCCCCAGAGATATGTCGGGGTAGAGCCACCAGCGCACAGTAGGTCAGATGGAATATCTTCCCACAATATTTCTATTGTTTGTATTCAGTTACAGAAAACATACAGGAACAGAACAGAACGTCTGTCCGCTTGAACGTCTAACAAATATTCAAATGCAAAGTGTTACACGTTTCAAAAATGTTATAACACATACATGCACATGCGGTACCTTTTATCACTGGCATCAAGGACCCGGATTCCGATTCTCTTGAAGTGGTCAAGTTCATTAATGGTTTTGGGGTTTCAGTTTTCTCTTCCAAACTTCTTTCCTTGTCATCCGCAATATACACAGTGCTAAGCATAACGAGCACCTCCATTCCACAGAGGGAATATTAATCCATTGGGCCAGTTATTTCTAGATCTACAAGTTGAATTGTTAGATTCATCATTGAGAATGAATATTTCGCCTTTTCCGGTATCCTTTGCACTGAGTCCCTGTAAACTCTTTTGTTGATTTGGATCGTTATCAACTATTTTGTCAGAAATTAAATGTGTATTTATGACGTCATACAGTGTGCCGAAGGTGATCATGAAGCCAAACATCGTGAATATGCATCTGCAAAGAAAAACAAATCAATATAAGATATATGTTACGGGAAAATTATTCAAAAAATGAATTACTATACTAGATAACAGCTAGACGAAATAGGCTTTGCTTCAATTTTAATTGTTATATATTGAAATATATTGTGTGCGTGCGTGCGTGCGTGCGCGTGTGTGTGTGTGTCTAAATGTACCTCCAATAGTTGACAATACCACATAAGTAATGAATGCACAAATAAGCGTACAACGAGAAGATCCATTATTGTTATTAATTGAGCCATTCGCTATGTTACTCACTCAGAACGAGACTTAAGATTGTATCTGTTTCTATAAAAAATCGACTCTGACAATAACTACTTAAATAGGTAAAAATATATGATTGTCTTAAACTACATGACTAATATAGACCCTGCTCTCTTAAATCTGTGTGTTACATGTATGAGCAGTGTTACATGTACAGATAGTGTTTCAGTATGACATACATAGCTGCTATGCTTGCACTTCCTAGCCGCTTATCCTCAACACATTCCACACTGGGAACCGATGGTTCAGTGACGTTCATGGCTCCGTAAACTGTTGAAAGTAAAATATGTATAAAGCTAATTAATATGTTTGTTTTAAATACATCTGGTCGATCACTTATTATTATTATAGCTATTTAGTGGGAAAAGCCCTTCCCCCCACCGCCGAACGGGACTCGAACCCACTCAGTGAGAGGCTAAGCAGGGAGAGGAGTTGTAAATCCGCGACTCTACCACTACGCCACGGGTGAACCCTTAATTACCGGTAAAACAATGTGTCCTTTCTGTAATGGTAACTGTACTGTGACTGTGCTAGTTTTAAAACGTTTTAAAGCCATTTTATGCGCTTAGATTAACTTACTTGCAACATATACTCCTTGTATGTCATGTGAGGAGCATGACTTGGGTACACAGCTTCCTAGGATCATAGATCTGTTCAAGGCCTGGTACCAGAGGGATAAAACAACATTAAATCAATGAGAAAAGAAGTAAAATAATGCATTATGTCATCATTAAAATGATGTTATTATTTTACATCGTACTTAGCTTAATGTCCATATTAAAAGGAGAATTGCACAATTATTCTTTGTCATTAACTAAAGATTAACTATTTGCTGAAAATAATGAACTTTTGTCATATCCAAAACATTAAAACATTTTTAATGAGCTTACTGAATACATAAAAAATTCAACTTGCTATACATGTAGTATACGTGCAACAGATTTAAAGAGAATAAAATGCAATTCGCTGTCAATGAAAATAGGTTACTACCCTTAGCTAATTACGTAGTGTAGCGTATGTCAACCAGCTTTGTGCCTTTATTACATTACCAAAAGACAAATTCGACATGTGGTTAGTATTCATGATTTTTTATATTTTATTGACTTCTTATTTACTATTTTCGTATTTAGTAAATTGATAAGCGTGTGTATTGATATCATATAACAGTCTTCATAGGATATGATAAGTGAGTGTATTGATATCATATAACAGTCTTCATAGGATATAATAAGCGTGTGTATTGATATCATATAACAGTCTTCATATGATATGATAAGCGTGTGTATTGATATCATATAACAGTCTTCATAGGATATGATAAGCGTGTGTATTGATATCATATAACAGTCTTCATAGGATAATACGGTATTTTTGTCAACTCGAACATGAGCCAATTCACCTTTCCGCGAGACCTAAAAATAGATATTACAAATTGTGTATTAGCATGGAATTAGCCAATCACATCGCGCTGATTGACACTCTACCTGCGTTATGCTGATTCTCACTTACACATTGTCCCACAAACAATGATTTTGACAAGCGATCAGTTTAAATCTGTTTGAGCCTTTGGTTCAATTTAATACCAAAAGGGTTGTTTGTGGTTTGTGGTTTGCAAGGAATCGTACTTTGCTGTAATCGCTTCTCTGTTTGCATCTTAATTTAGTTGTTTGGATGAGGATTATCCATTTCTGCATCGAAAGGTAAAATCTCTCTGTAGCCAGCAACAACTTTCTTTCATAATTTTGTGTCATGAATGCATCATTGGGTGAAACTGTCTTAATCTTCATCTAAACATCTCCATCTTTGCATTTGGGAGATATCAAATGAAAATATTTTCGCGGATCTGTAAGATAATCTGTAAGATCTGTCATTTTAAACCAGGATGTTTGTGGGCAAGGGGGCGGAGCTTAAACTATATTTTAGACTCGAGGAAAGGTGAATTGATTCAAGTTCATTAGGCCTTATCGTCTTGATTGGTATTTTTTGTGTGCGCTCATTCAGTCACTGCTGTTGCAGTAACAACTGACAGTAATATTGAGCTTTTCAGCGCCTTTTGCATTGATTTGCCTCTAACTCGCCAATCTGTAAGTCGTATTTGAATCTTGTTTCTGTAAACGTCTTACATCTTACTTGTGAAACATCAATAGCTATACACTTAAGCTTGTCTGTCATCTTCTTTCACCAACTACATAAGTTATTTTCATCATTAAAGCGCTGTGATACATTTAAGATATATATTGACCTTAAGAGTTTTTTTGCATACCTGTATCTTGAGACGGCAGTACTTGGTGTGGAAGTCTGTTGGGTTGGCAGGGTCAAGGTGGGCGGTTCGCGGAGTGATGTAGAAGTCCAGACATTGGTCATAGTGGCCCAGCCAATGAAAGTTCCCCTGCAGAATGCCCGGCTCTGGCTTCCCGTAGGAGTCCAGGACTGTGGACGAGAGAATGTAATGTATATTTAAAGATTATAACAGAAACATGCCTGGAGTCCAATAAAGCTCCGTAAAGTTTAGGTAGGACTGCCTGCAAACGCGAACTTATGCATAGGAAGTTTTTAGTTCAGAGTTCAAATGTATTCTCGAAAAACGAGAACTCAAGCCTTACTGAGGTGTAGAATAAGTAAAAAAAAAGTTTGTTTTTTTTTAAATTAAAATGATTCTTTCTCTAATATGCGGATGGTTGTAAATTTACTTATTTCTCATTTCGCGTTTTGGTCTCACCCTAGTGGCCGACTATGACCATATTCAACTAAACAGTATCCATTTACTTGCCAATTTCCTTAAGGCAAATTCCCTTACAATAATAAAAACGGTCCTTTATACTTAAAACTTATTCACAAGGCACATTAAGTGTCTTCTAACAAAAATATTTACCAAAGTGCATGCTAATGTTTTAGCTGGAACCAGTCATGTGGCTTCATTCACCAAGCATCTTAAATATTCTCACAATTTACCACTTCATCTAATTAACTTACCCACGTAAAAATGGTCTTAGTGACAAAGAACCTTAAGTGTTTTCTTTACGCAGTTAAGGGTGTTTTTTCCATCTGTTGCAACACGTATGTAGGCCATGTACTTTTCCATGGCTATTCTTAGAGGCGGAAGACCACATTTGAATCGTGCGTAGTTCAGTTGTCACGATAAGCGATGAACACGTGTTCCACGAAGATAACACGGAGTGTAGCGAAGATTTGCACGATAACACCACCGTATCGATGAAATAAGCATGTATTTAAACGTGTGATTTAGTTTTTAAATTAGTATGTTACACATTAATGTGTGGAAAAAATATCCATGAAGTCAACAACATGTTTTAAGCAGACTACTTTATTAAACCGTTTGCGTATTTCATTTAAAACAGGACATTATTTTTATAAGAATAGTAACATAATGATGATACCTTATCGATAAAACTACATGTATATTGCTATTTTGGCACATTCTTTCAAACAACGATGCATGTGCTAAAATAATAATTATTGAAAATTATTTATTTTTTTAAATACTTTTGCAAAATGAAATGTGTACATTTACGAAATACTATCCTAAGGGCCCCCTTTGATTCGCTATCTTTAATAGTAATTGATTTTTAAAGAAAATGTGTGTTTTTAATACCACTGAAGTTGTCACTTGATTTTAAGGTATAATACGCCTAAATGTAAGGGAAAACTAATAGTTAAAGGAATTCTTAGGGTGCTTGGTGATAACCCACTAGGAATGATTAGGAAACATGGTATACTTATACATGCATTAGTGCGTTTAGCGTATATTTATGCATGTAGTTCGTGCTTTTGGCATTACGCGTGTGTGTTCAAATTGTGCATGTTAAGCATTATTTTACGCGGAATATTAGAAATCCACACTCAGACAGCATTTAAAATAGCAGTTCTTTGTACATAATGACATTTCTTGACCGCATTCGAACTCTATCCCCCATAAAATGTATGCTGATATCTTCATTCTATCAGTGGTTTATTTTCGTAACAACTTTTTCAGATATTTTTTCTACAAATGTTGTCGTATCTCTTGATTGCAATAGTTTAATTTCCAAGAGAAAGAAACATTGCACGTTACGCAATAAAATATTGCAACCATTGTCCCCAGTTCTAGTAGACAATAGCCTTCTGTATTTGTTTATAACGAATACAAGTTTTAGTTGTTGCTATGAGGGATGTTAACGAATATTCGATTATTCGAATACCATGTCGGTATTCGAATAGAGATCTTGGGATTCGAATATAGTATCATTCTTTATCACGTTTGTTAAGTTTAAAGTCAAATTGAAAGGGTATTTCTTTAGTTGATCGTATTGTCATTTAAACGACTTAAGACGCTGGCGATATGTGATTTGCGCTCGCTGTAGCGGGTGGAGGTCATGTCTTCTGATAACGAATTTTGAAATATTTATCTCTCATGATGTTTTGCTGACAAATTCAAACGAATAAAACCTCTAACTTAACTGAATTGTGAAAGCTTTTACGTTTCACAAACTAAAGGTTTTTTATTTAAAACTAAATCAAAACACTTATTACACATACTTGAAAAAAAATCCAGTTCTTAAAAATACTCCTAAACAAAACTACGACATTCAACCTAAAATAAGAAGTTTTCAAATTATAAAAAATAATCATGCAACAATGTTATTACAAAACGGTATTTCCTATCCGAGCCACGCTACACAGTTAGCTATTTTTAAAACAAAGAATATCACGTGCCCCCTCACTTTTAAATAAAGCTATACGGTCAAATCGGTAATTAGGTCCGACTTCGATATCTATTTCAGCTGGTTTCCTTATCTTGCTTTAAAGATTTGGGAATAAAAGACATTTAAACCGTCTAACAATTGAGCTAATGTTAGAAACAACCTTTATTTAAACTAAATTATAAATTTATGCAGCAATTATGCATACATTCCTCAGAACAGGAATAAGATGTTTTTTATATGTTGAGATATAGAGAAACTGGTTACCTCCTTTAAGACATACCTTCTAAAATTGAAATAAATTACTATCTAATTAGCATTGGTTATTTAATTTAGTATTGAATAAGTCTTCTTCAAAGATAAAACGTTTTTGTTGTGGTGGTGGGCTTGTTTGTTGTTTTGTTTCATATCAATTATTGTAGAAACTTTCATCATTCGGAGAGCCCGTTCATTTATATGAAAAATGAAAAAGTTTAACAATTAATGCAAAATAATATTAAAAAGGAGTTCATCCGCTTATAATTCATTTCAATTTATGACTTTACTATTGTCAATTTTCGTGCATTCTTGTCATAGTTGTCATATCATTAATAATCCGATATTATTGCTCGGTACAGTTCAAAAATGATTATTTCCTTGTCAAGATATGTTAAGCCAAAACGCAACGTGTCTTCTTAATACCAGATAAATATTAAAACTTAATATTATAGAATCAAAATGCATAATAGATCAGAAAAGAATATTTACTTTGCCAGGCCCATGGTTGCTTTGAAGAAATTCCTTCAAGTATTTCAAACAAGTTTGTTTGACATATTTGGCCCACGCCCTGTACTGCCATCATGGGTGACAATGCTGCCTTTGTCTCCGCAAGGGCGGTAATGGCGGACTGTCCGCTGTCTTCTGGAGATATTGGCCAGCTGGATCCAGAACCAAGGCCCATGAGTGTCACCAAGGTCGGGAGTATCAACGGCAGCGTCTCTGGGTTGCCCAACAACATGTGCAAAGTTGTATTCATCAGCGGAGACAACACCACCCTCAGGTCCGGAACAGATCCCTGTCATATGGTTAGTTGCAGCCAAGTTGAAATGATATCCGTGGTTTTAAATAAATAAAAACATAAAACTAACAATGCGACCGACGTCGACCTTTTAAATTCCTCAAGAATCTATACTGTAAGTTTTAATCCCATACAATGAGGGTTAAAATGAAAATAATCTAAATTAACAAACAAAAGATGCAATTTCAAGCAAGTTTATAAAGAATCTTGTTATGAAATAAATTAATAAAACTTACCAAATACCCGACTAACACTCCGATCTTTTTTGTTTTTTAATATGTGTCAATTCGTTTATGCTCAGGATTGTAATGGAAACTATTAAAAATTGCAAAATCAGCATATCGGTTATTGTATACTTTTAAAGATTTTTGTCAGTTTATCGTCAAATTTAAAAGTTTCCAAAATACATAAAATGAATAATCGTTTTCAAACCAAAAATGAACACATTAATACCAATTTATAATTTATTTTTATATTTATATATCAAGAATAATAAAAAAGACCTGATGTGAAGTATGAACGAGTACGAGATGCTTGCCCGAATCCACTGACCCTTCTCGATAAATGTTATTTCATAAAGAATGGTTGTTTGAGAGTGGCTCTTTAAAAATACCTCCGCCATTTACCTTTAAAGAATGAACTTATCTATACAGTTCTACTGTGTTACGAATGAAGCCGATTTTCTTTGTAACAAGTATCAAATTAACGTAAATACCAATGTTTAGGAAGTAAACAGAACAAAAAGAAAATACCATAAACAAAATAAATTAAATTCCTTGTTTAAGCTGGGAGACATCGGGTCGACAATCCACGACTTGCTCTAGTAATGGGAATTATTGGCAAGTTTATGGCGAAAATGTGTTTTAGTTATTACAAAATTACGACGAAGAACATTCAAGACGGTTTGCTTAAACAGGATCAGGAAGAAAGTCCTTTCTTGTTCTTATATTTGAAGGCATCTTTTTGTTAATAGTGATTTTTATTTGGACTTTGCATATAACAATGCTGCACATGAAAAACGCATTTGAGTATTAAAGAAGCACATTTTTGTTAGCATTAAGTCTTCTTGACGTATAATGAACGTATGATCAGGGACATAAATTGTGTGGCACGTGGCGACTGTAGGCTATTACAGTAACGGCCGCTCTAAGTCTACTTTGCACAAACACTGCATGCCTCTTTGATTATCAACATTAATTTTGGAAACTGAATTTGAAACTTAATAAACCAAAAAACATACAAAAGTCCACGGACTTTTACCGCGACATTGTTATCTTACTAAAATGGGAGTTATAATAGATACACCCATCCTGAGTTTTTATTATTAACGCTAACAATGTAGATACAGGATACGTTTCTGAAGACAAATATGTATTAGTTAAAGTTTCCACGAAAATACACCATAGACAATTCATTTTATGGCGTATACCTATATTTTATTAGTGTACCTCAGTAAATAACCTGTAGTACAAGAGCAAGTTAATAAACGGTATCTATAACAACAACAGAGTTCGTAGACAGGAAGCTAAAGTAGCAATCTAAGAAAACTGTTTCTGCTTATATTATAATCAATCTTAATTAGTTTGTGTAGAAACATCAGTTTTCTTATTGTCACACCGTAATACAGTTTGTGCGGTCCTACCATAGCCTCGCATATGTCAGATCGAATACATCTTCCTAAAGCTCTGTATGTATTTAAGTGTTGGCAATCTGTTGATTTTATTGATGCATGACCTTCGATAGATTATATAATAGTTCGCTACCATACAGCGCCATAGGTTTAACTACATTTGAATAGAGTACTTACTTATGTAATTTGATTAATTCCGTCTGAATTGAGTCCCTTGGCTGAGAGGGCAAAAAAAATAATTGCTAGCTTTCTGCAATCGATCGTCTATACGTCTTTTAAGATTCAGATTAAAGTCGTGTAAAATACTTAGGCGAGTCACGTGATGTGTTTGTGACGTTATGTTCGTCACCGTATATTATATTATACCTATAGATGGCCCATGGGAGCCCGCGCTTAATGAATGGAGCGACTGAAAATAGGCATTAAAAAGCAAAGAACATTTCAATATAAGTCCAAACGTACAGACAGTCGATGGCTAGATTTAACTAATCTTATTATTCACACACAATGCTGACAACAGCTGTTTTTGGACCATTTATGTTGGAACTGCGGAATAATGTCTTTCGCTATCAGACTGTCTACGCAACAATGATACTGACGTTGCTTTGATTATAGAACAGTTATTTCCCAGATCGTCTGACCTTTTTGACAGTATTCGAAACTACTTTTTTTCGAAAAATATTATAATATTAACTTACGTGATCCGTTAAGATGTGTCAAATCTGGTACTTCTATCATGAATACGAAAAAATCTGTGTGCGTGTTTACGACAGCTAGATCATATCAACAACGATCGCATCAATGGAATCGAATTTACATGTATTGAATCTGTACCGCTGTGCATATTTTGTGTCTATTTGCCTGCATGACACACTTCTGTTAGTCAGTTCTAAATGAGTTGAATCCCTAGTAACGTACTATACTAGATTGGACAATTTATCGCTGCTGGCGATTACAATGGTCAATACCCTTATGAAAATATAGACGGTAATCTGAAATCAGGGTTATTTACCAAATGTATCAATGAACATTGTCTGTCATTAGTACAATTTTTACAAAACGCCATCAAATTGCAAAAAAAATCAACAGCACCCGGAATCGGTAACGTCCTAAACAAGCACTTTCTCTACTGGTGTAAGATTTTCCTCACAGCCTTAATTCGACTGTTTAACAGCATTTCATTACTCGAGATCCTACCATCTTCTTGAAAAAAGAGGGTGTTAATACCGATATTCAAAGGCAACGGTAAAATAAAATCCAATCCGAATAGCTACCGACCTATTTCTTTGATACATTTCTTTTGTAAATTATCTGAAAAAGTTATACTCCAGAATTCCTTCACCAAAGCGAACGCTAAACAATTTCTATCCTCACAACAACAGAGCTTTCAAATTAGCTGCATAACTGCTTCTTATTTATGGAATCGAAAATAATTAACATTTTAAGAGCTGACTGAGATTTACTGCCCTAAAATTGATACTGTTTATTATTGTCTAAACTTAGAGTAAAGTATGATTTTTTGCAGACACTATGCACAAATACCCCATACAGAGGTCAGATATTGTTACATTTACATGTAAATTACATAGGCAAACTGTCGGATACGACTTTCAACTTCTAACACCCCCACCCGCCCCCAACACTCCCCAACACACCACAACACACACACACACACTTTCTTTTCGCCAGATATCAATTAAAGTACCGTTTATCAAATTCTGCCCGCGGTCATGGTTTTGTTCCAGAACTGTCTATTTTAATCGTGCATGACGTAGTTTAAGGTCTGGCCCGTCGGGGTGAGCACAAATCAGCTCACACACAAGGTTTATACACAAAATTCCGGTTTACACGAACTATCAAAAAATGTAGACAAATTTACTGATATGATGGTCGTTAACAAAACAATCTAGATGCCCTGTTTAGCCGTTATAGTCACTATAGCATTTTACCAAAAGGTTGACATGTTCCAATCCTTTAAGTATAGTAAATATTTCCCATTTTGTCGCCATATATTCAAGCTACGACAAAAACCTAAGATTGAAAAACACATTTATTGCAAGTTTATCGTCGCAAGATACGTACCAAAAAGGCATTGCAAGTATATAATCTTTATTTGCCTCCAACCAATATGAAGATTACAAAAAGTACAATACAAAGGCATAATAACACAACGGAGTAAGCAGTAAACTGAACAGCATTGCATGTACCTTCATGATAACTTCGCATACTGCTCACTCACTGCCACAGAAAAGTTACTTAATAGTTAGCAAGTTTACGTATTATGTGGTGTGAAAAGGCGTACGGGTTGATATCACTAAATTTACACTTTAACCCTACCATTGTTGTGTTTGTATTTCAGATTTAATCTTTTTTTTGGGTTCAGTCTTCGGAGACAATGTGTAAGCACTTGTGTATTCTACGTACAAAATCTATGTACTTGCACCTGTCTGTAGCCAGCAACATTTCTTGGCGTGCTGCAGTGCAGGGCTGTGTGACTCGGTCTTAAAGAATTTTATTTGTTGTTGTTTTTTTCTGACTTTAACTAAGACAAATTCTTAAATCTTGAAAAGTTTTCTTAGATTTAGGAAAACAATTTATACATGAAACTATTTAATCTGAGAAATGTATTTTTGTTTGGTTTTCTTTTCTAATTTAAGTAAATTCCTTAATTTAAGTTAGAAAAATTACCCAAGATATTTTAGGAATACGACCTAACTGCTCTTAGCGGTTTTAAGTTTACATGTTCCACTTCAACTGTTTGAATGTTAACTATGAACAGACGGAAAAGGTCTTCAAACGAAAGCTAACCACAGCTCTAAAGTAATGGCGGCAATTTACCTAAGATTTAAACGCCTAAAACTAATATATAACTGAGACACCTCTTGCTGATCTCTGCTTACAGAAAGCTAGTTGTGAGCAATCACATTTGGGTGGAAATTATAACTTATAAATCTAGGTAACAATAAATAAGTAAGAAAATGTTACACATTATAAACAAAAGGTTATCCAAAATAAATGGCCAGCGCTTCTGTTATTACCCTGGCATTAGTATATAGAGGCGGGTCAAAAAGATTTAAATTCATGACGAGTTATACAAAAGGGACATCTGAGGTTTATTGGGTTTATCGTGTCACCAACAGTATTTCAGTTATCTGGAGACGGTGTCCGCTTGAAGCAGATATAGTGCTGCCTTCACTGTGTATAGCATGCCATGAACACCTGGCATGATACCACAACCAGTCACATTATCCTGACACAGGGTCAACCAGTCGTGGAACTACCCTTATATTTGCTTGAGCGTTAGCAAGGGAGCTATACCACCACCATTTTTACGACTTTGGTATGTCGCGGCCCGGGATCGAGCCTGGGACCTCCCGTACCTGGAGCCGACGCTCTACCGATTGCGCTTCCAGATCCGGTTGCACATCTAATGTCATCAAGATTTTGTTGCAATAGACAAACTTTTACATGCTTAAAAATAATCTCTGCATACAGGTGTTGGTTTCAAAACCATGTTTAGTTTTAAACTGTATGCGAATTACAATACCGGGTATGGCAACTAGATCCTGTTTTGTTCTGAAATCAAACTATAATACATATTTCCACAGCATAAAAAATCACAATTACCTGCGATGTCGAATTTTCTGGCATGATAGCAGCAGTTTTCATTGTCAAGCTAAGCAATAACATAAGTAGCAAAAACACAATGAAGACATGGCCCAACATCACACCTGTCATCCTTCTGATCCTTTCGAATATGAGCCTTATTCTACACTCATTTGTGTTTTACCCTTCGCCAGACCGATGACAACACCCTATGATAAGCACCTATGATTTTTATGCCTCGGGCTTGTTTCACGAGCAGTAGTTTTGAGATTATATAGTTTAGGTCCGGATTTAACACAGCTGGCCTGAACATACACGTTTTATATTCTATAATTATTTCCTCAGAAGAGAACTTGATTGCAATGCTTTCATAGAGCGGTAGAGATAATCGAAAAATCTCGGGCCCCTAAGCTGTCATCTACTTACCTGCTCGTGCCCGAGCGGTAATACGGGAGGAGGGGTGGGGGCGGAGTGACCGTGAGTGACAAATGTCACTATATAAACTATTATCCTATCTCATGCAATCAAAGCTAACTTTTCCAGGTACTTACAAAAGTTAAAAAATAAGAGTTTTAAGACATGAGATGATTATGTGTGAATAATAAAAATGTATTAATGGTTGAGGGCAGAATGATTCTGACATGGAACAAAGCAAATATGCAATACCATATAACATGTAATTATTCAAGCGAAGAAAAATAGAAAATTACAAAGTTACTAGTAACAAACCTGTGTTGACAAAAAAAAACAGTATCAGTTTGCATTTAAGGTAAAGGAAGTGTAATAGAAAATAGACGGAATTTGACAATTAATACAACGGATGAGTTGAATAATTTAATGTAGATGTAAATGCCAAATTTTAAGAAAATTCTTCATCCATTTTTAAATTTATGGATATTTTTATCGTCTAAAATTAATATTAAATGTGTCTCTTTTTTAGACAAGAAAACTCCAAATACTTTGTTATATCCTCTTGAAGAGCAGTGTTTTGCTATTGTGTATCTTTGGAAACAACATATAGCATTAGACAAACCAACCCAACATATGACGGGATTGGTCGAACTGTCTCAAATATGTAATTAGTTGTTTACAAACCCAACACGTTGAAGACTTTTTTTCAGTAAAGTGTACTTTATTGCAAAAAGCACCGAGCACTTAATAGCCACGCAATTTATTTCAGAGTTGCTCAAAGTGTTTTATAAAGTATTTTGGTTGATACTGAAAAAAAAGATTTCACCACGAGCTTTTGTTTTCTTTAAACTTTGGATATACCAGATAACGAATTTTTAATCACATTTCGCACTTATCATGCAATTAAAATTCATTTACAAAAAAAAAAAATAAAACTATACACTTTTCCTTCTTAAACTGTTAGAGTGATGGAGAACTAGCTGTCAAAGTGAAAAAGAAGCAAGAAAAATAATTGACCAATCGTGCCCAATCGAACCCCCAACCCCAAGTATTGAAGCATTTTAACCCTTATTTGGACTCCTCAAGTGTAATGCAGCATAACATTTGGTTTTACCTTAGAGAAAGAATAAAAAGGAAAGTATATTGCTGACCATGGAATAATGATTTAGACCTCATGATAGTGGTCTGCAGCTGCAGAAAGCGCCACGTAAAATAAACATATTTTGCAATAACTGTAGTAATTATTGCATACAATGTTGCCGGTGCAATCTTTCTAAACTATCTACAATTTAACATTTTGAAAAGACCTTATTTGAAAATATTTAACTATACTTTCTCTGGCTTAGAGTGTAAAGTTGTATTGTTTGTTGTATTTGTGCATAATTTCTGCAGAAAAAGCATCGTTCTTTAGTCTAAACTTTGGCGATTTTCAGTAGTATGTCAGTTTTGGGGCAGTAAAACTCGTTAACCAACACTAAAATGTTTATTCTTTTGAAATCTATAAATAAGAACGATCAGGATTTCTGCTAAAAATAGACATCGACGTCACAGCGGCTGAGCTAAACATAAGTGGTCACGTTGTTTTCTTAGTTTAAAAAATAGCAAACTGTGCAGCTTGGTTCATATAGGAAATACGTTTGTAATGACGATTGTAGATTCGTGGTTCACTTTTCAGACAGGTGTATGGCATCAATAAACAGCATTTTGATATATCTGTTCAGGTAACAATAGTTTATAGATATTTAATGAAAATATTTTTTTTGCCAAAACTGTCGGATACGGCCTTTATAGCGTCCAGAATCTTAAACTTATTTTAAACTTTCCATTTTAAGTTCAGTAATAGTTTCAAACTTTCACATTGGACATAACTATGCCCAAAAGTTGTGCCCCGACACAATACGTTGAAGTTTTCATTGTTATTGAGCTTTAACCTGTACATGACTTTTATATACTACTCTATATATCTCCTGGATCTATTAGATGTTCATAACGTGATTTGTTTGCTTGTGCATAATCGAATTTAAGAAGTTGCTGTCCGTTACCAAATAGGCTCACACCTCCCACTGGTAGTTCAACTTGTTTAGATTCCCTAATGTGCAGAATTTTCAAGCGGGTGTAAGCCTTTATCGACCGGCTAGTGCAATCCTTATTAGCAAACAATGGCAGAATGCTGATTGCAGGCAAAATGCTGGGTCAGTCAATGTATCAAATGGTTAAAAGAACGCGAACACAGAACATCAACTTCTAAAAATTAATCATATATTGTTAAACAATTCATAACACGATAAGTGTATTATATAACAAATGCAGTGTACATGTATATAATTAACTTTTAAGTTTTTTTTATAGTGATGGCTAGTTTTAATGTGTTTATGGTGTTTTAAAGATTTTTATCGATCGATCCAGTATGCATATGTTACCTGTGGTATTAGCCTGTTCCATTTTTCTCACCTAGCATATAATCGTTATTTTACGTTACGGATGTTTCTGGGTTGTTATGAAGGTCTTATAGCAAGCCGGGAATAGGTGTTAAACATTGTATCCGCTTTTGGAAACAAACCATCCAAATGGATGATCAACAATAAACTCTATTTAGGTTAGTTTTATAAGACATGACAAAAAGTTTTTTTATTTTCAAATACTAGTATAACGGACAATATAGCAGATGTATAGGAATACAGAACAATCACGACTGTCTTTTTATTAGTTCTCCGCCCAAGTGTAGGTTACAAGTTATAACAATGAATGCATCTAGCCTGTTGTGACAGCCATGCTTTTGTCTCGCACTGCGACACCGAGTAAAGTCTGGCTAGCCGGGGACGACCGTAGGGACATTCTATTGTTATTCTATGTAAATCCGAGTTTTATCTATCATCATTCTGGACATCAACACCGCTGAAATGACAGTTTATATTTACATTGTACATGTGAGTAAAGAAAGCTGTTGATCAAAGACCTAAATAATTAAGTATTGTTTTAATTAATTTTTTTTTTTCAAATGTTTAATAAGATTATATAATTGTGTACAACACCAGCTAAAATGGCTCCTTAGAAATGCTACTCAAGTGTATAACATTGTATTTGATCATGTGTAACAAAACTGAATCTGATAATCCCGGTAAGAGCTTGATACAATTATATACTTAAGAAGAAAGACTGTTCTGTTAACCTCTGATAACTGTTTATATAGGTAACATTCTAAGTTGCAATTCTATTTGATTCTCATATCAGATATGTTCGATCAAAGTCACAATCATATTTCAGTTATGTCGTCCGTTCATATAAATCAATTAACGGCTGTCTTGTTTGTGTGGGGCTGTTCGTTTACTTGACCAGCATGCGCAGGGCGAAGAGCTAGTTACTTTGTAAAACATTGATCGAAGTGGTATTAAAACTTATTTCTTCTACCTTAGTTTAATTTAAACCAGTTATGTTCAACCAGGATAGTTGATAGTCCGAACGCTTGAGTACTTGCTCGATTTTGCAAGACGCACAACTCTCAGCAACTGACCGAGCCACAAAACAACGCTTATCAAAGTAGCATAGCTGAGCTCTCTGTATGGGGTTTATTCATGGGGAATCCCTTGATAATATCGGTCATCAAGCTGAGACACACTTTAACTCCAAACTATGGTATGTAGTGTGTTTAGCAGTATCCTCAAAAAATCAGTGTCCTGATCATATTGTAACAATCATCGGCTTGGCAATATTTTGAACTTTTGTGATTGCCGTACGCCAAAGAAATAAGATGGCATGATCGTCGTCGCGCAAGAACACGGCGTCTATGTAATCGTTCCTTAAAAAAAATATTATGATTGTCGCCATGTTGTTCTTCTATAAGCATGTAAAGTGCGGCGTTTTCATGAAATTTCAGTTTTATTATTATAATTATTAATATTAATATTATTATTATTATTATTATTATTATTATTATTATTATTATTATTATTATTATTATTATTATTATTATTATTATTATTATTATTATTATTATTATTATTATTATCATTATTATTGTTATTATTATTATTATAATTATTATTATTATTATTATTATTATCTGCATAAGATCAGAAATAAATTAATGTGAGTTTAGTTTAAAACGTATTAACATCCTCACCAGCCACATGAAATAGTTTTACCCCATGTATACATATTCTTTGTTTAAATTGCATTTTAACGACGACGTATTATGTACATGTCTACAAAATACTGTGTTCTGCTGTTTACATTCGGACCGCTTCCGATGACAACTCGTCACTGCTTATTCTGGTTTTGGCCATTGTTATTATTTATTGCATACTGATTAACAAATATTTCGGCAATGTGAGAATAAAACACGTGTAATCAGTTTTTATGTTTCTTTTCATCGTCACAAATAGAGTTGTTGAATTTTCGTAGTTAGGACAAACATTTCCTTGTTACTGTATTTCCTTATGGAGCCGGAAGCCATCACCATTTTGCAAACATACAATTCCTTTCTGTTTAAAGTATTTTTAATGAATTGTTAATACTTTCTGTTTAACTAAAACAGATTTTTGGCGAGTAAATGGTATACTACTATTACAAACGCTAAACTTAATTTTGACGGAAATTTAAAAAAAAATAATAAAAAAGGTTTTACTTTAAAATTTGTTCTTATATGACAAAATGTACCACTGTAGTTCGACGACGTCCTTTGATGTATTGCGTCACTGCTTCTTGTTATCTGCCTCATTCGCGACACAATACACTGGCCAATATCAAATAAAAGGGGAAACAGGATCTAACTTGCAAGAGTTAAATTAATGAATATTTTCATAGAGGTATTGTGGTAGATATTTTTTGTTTCGAAAGTTGATGGATATTGAACCCTGCTAAAATGTACACCATCATTGTGGTATGACGATTGCTATCTACAGACATGTTTCTATGTGTGGTTAACGTTTGCCGGAACAAAGTGACATACTAGTATCTCAACCCTGTGCTCCCCAGATGTATCAAAATCTACAGTCTAATACACCACTTTACAGAACTTGTGTAGTCAGTGCTGACTGAATGGTTAATTGAAATCTGCTACTCTTTATTGAAGTAAATGCACAACAAAATTTTTTCGTTTGTTATCCATTTGATCATTTCCACGTGAATTTGTCTTACAAATAAAGTGTTGTTCATATATAATTACATATGAGATAATTATTTAATGGTGTCGCGTAAACAGCATGAACACGCCTTTATTACAGACATTCCTCCCTGACACTAGCTCCTGACTCTTTTCACTATCAAAACACCGACACTCTTGACTTATTTTAGCCAAATCTTCTTTTATAAATTCTGTCTTACGGGCAGATTTATGTCAGCAGAATATCAACAAATAAAATAATGTAAATGAAAAAAAAGATGTCTGTCCGATTAAATAGAATAAAAACTGGGAAACTCCTACACTTGTTCAGATTTATAATGAAAAGTTGATATTTAAGATCAAGTATTCCATTGATGTCACTATCTAATTTTTAAGTTGTAATACAAGAATTTAAGCAAGGGTGTGCGTAAAGTCGGAAATAATTATCAGACTTCTATTAAGGTAACTTCAAAGATGTTACATTTGTACTTTACTCTATAGCTAATGTATTAAGTTAACATCAAAGATGTTACATTTGTACTTTACTCTATAGCTAATGTGTGAAGATAACTTCAAAGATGTTACATTTGTACTTTACCCTATAGCTAATGTGTTAAAGTAACATCAAAGATGTTACATTTGTACTTTACTCTATAGCTAATGTGTTAAGATAACATCAAAGATGTTACATTTGTACTTTACCCTATAGCTAATGTGTTAAGATAACTTCAAAGATGTTACATTTGTACTTTACCCTATAGCTAATGTGTTAAGGTAACTTCAAAGATATTACATTTGTGCTTTACTCTATAGCTAATGTGTTAAGTTAACATCAAAGATGTTACATTTGTACTTTACCCTATAGTTAATGTGTTAAGGTAACTTCAAAGATGTTACATTTGTACTTTACCCTATAGTTAATGTGTTAAGGTAACTTCAAAGATGTTACATTTGTACTTTACCCTATAGTTAATGTGTTAAGGTAACTTCAAAGATGTTACATTTGTACTTTTCTCTATAGCTAATGTGTGAAGATAACTTCAAAGATGTTACATTTGTACTTTACTTTATAGCTAATGTGTTAAGGTAACTTCAAAGATGTTACATTTGTACTTTACTCTATAGCTAATGTGTTAAGTTAACTTCAAAGATGTTACATTTGTACTTTACTCTATAGCTAATGTGTTAAGGTAACTTCAAAGATGTTACATTTGTACTTTACCCTATAGTCAATGTGTTAAGGTAACTTCAAAGATGTTACATTTGTACTTTACTCTATAGCTAATGTGTTAAGGTAACTTCAAAGATGTTACATTTGTACTTTACTCTATAGCTAATTTGTGAAGATAACTTCAAAGATGTTACATTTGTACATTAGCTAATGTGTTAAGGTAACTTCATAGATGTTACATTTGTACTTTACTCTATAGCTAATGTGTTAAGGTAACTTCAAAGATGTTACATTTGTACTTTACCCTATAGTTAATGTGTTAAGGTAACTTCAAAGATGTTACATTTGTACTTTACTCTATAGCTAAAGTGTTAAGGTAACTTCAAAGATGTTACATTTGTACTTTACTCTATAGCTAATGTGTTAAGTTAACATCAAAGATGTTACATTTGTACTTTACTCTATAGCTAATGTGTTAAGTTAACATCAAAGATGTTGCATTTGTACTTTACCCTATAGCTAATGTGTTAAGTTAACATCAAAGATGTTACATTTGTACTTTACCCTATAGCTAATGTGTTAAGGTAACTTCAAAGATGTTACATTTGTACTTTACCCTATAGTTAATGTGTTAAGGTAACTTCAAAGACGTTACATTTGTACTGTACTCTATAGCTAATGTGTTAAGGTAACTTCAAAGATGTTACATTTGTACTTTACTCTATAGCTAATGTGTTAAGGTAACTTCAAAGATGTTACATTTGTACTTTACTCTATAGCTAATGTGTTAAGGTAACTTCAAAGATGTTACATTTGTACTTTACTCTATAGCTAATGTGTGAAGATAACTTCAAAGATGTTACATTTGTACTTTACTCTATAGCTAATGTTTTAAGGTAACTTCAAAGATGTTACATTTGTACTTTACTCTATAGCTAATGTGTTAAGGTAACTTCAAAGATGTTAAATTTGTACTTTACCCTATAGCTAATGTGTTAAGTTAACATCAAAGATGTTACATTTGTACTTTACCCTATAGCTAATGTGTTAAGGTAACTTCAAAGATGTTACATTTGTACTTTAACTTAAAGTTAATGTGCTAAGGTAACTTCAAAGATGTTACATTTGTACTTTACTCTATAGCTAATGTGTTAAGGTAACTTCAAAGATGTTACATTTGTACTTTACTCTATAGCTAATGTGTGAAGATAACTTCAAAGATGTTACATTTGTACTTTACTCTATAGCTATTGTGTTAAGGTAACTTCAAAGATGTTACATTTGTACTTTACTCTATAGCTAATGTGTTAAGGTAACTTCAAATATGTTACATTTGTACTTTACCCTATGGCTAATGTGTTAAGGTAACTTCAAAGATGTTACATTTGTACTTTACTCTATAGCTAATGTGTTAAGGTAACTTCAAAGATGTTACATTTGTACTTTACTCTATAGCTAATGTGTTAATGTAACTTCAAAGATGTTACATTTGTACTTTACTCTATAGCTAATGTGTGAAGATAACTTCAAAGATGTTACATTTGTACTTTACTCTATAGCTAATGTGTTAATGTAACTTCAAAGATGTTACATTTGTATCTTACTCTATAGCTAATGTGCTAAGGTAACTTCAAAGATGTTACATTTGTACTTTACTCTATAGCTAATGTGTTAAGGTAACTTCAAAGATGTTACATTTGTACTTTACTCTATAGCTAATGTGTTAAGGTAACTTCAAAGATGTTACATTTGTACTTTACTCTATAGCTAATGTGTTAAGGTAACTTCAAAGATGTTACATTTGTACTTTCCTCTATAGCTAATGTGTGAAGATAACTTCAAAGATGTTACATTTGTACTTTACTCTATAGCTATTGTGTTAAGGTAACTTCAAAGATGTTACATTTGTACTTTACTCTATAGCTAATGTGTTAAGGTAACTTCAAAGATGTTACATTTGTACTTTACTCTATAGCTAATGTGTTAAGATAACTTCAAAGATGTTACTTTTGTACTTTACTCTATAGCTAATGTGTTAAGGTAACTTCAAAGATGTTACATTTGTACTTTACTCTATAGCTAATGTGTTAAGGTAACTTCAAAGATGTTACATTTGTACTTTACTCTATAGCTAATGTGTTAGGTAACTTCAAAGATGTTACATTTGTACTTTACTCTAAAGCTACTGTGCGCGAATTTAAGTATAAGTGTCAATCCAGATCAGTAACACCACGTGGGAGGCTTTTTACTGGGATCTTTTCCGAGTCTTAACTGTGTAGCTTGTTACCTTTGCTTGGAATTTTAAGAAAAAATAGAGTTTGCCTTTCCCACCTAGTTAGGTGTTTTGTAGGGTTCTCAAACAAATACATTGAGCATTCTGCAAGCTTGATTGGATGTTCTGATCCAACCCAGTAAGGTGTTTTGTAGGGTTCTCAAACAATTCTAATGCGCATTCTGCAAGCTTGATTGCCACGTTCGGATCCAACCCAGTAAGGGGTTTTGTAGGGTTCTCAAACAATTCTAATGCGCATTCTGCAAGCTTGATAGCCACGACCTGATCCAACCCAGTAAGGTGTTTTGTAGATTTCTCAAACCACTTATGCGCATTCTGCAAGCTTGATAGCCACGACCTGATCCAACCCAGTAAGATGTTTTGTAGATTTCTCAAACAACTTATGCGCATTCTGCAAGCTTGATTGCCACGTTCGGATCCAACCCGGTAAGGTGTTTGTAGGCCTCTCAGACAATTATATTGCGCATTCTGCATGCTTGAGTGCCATGTTTAGACCCAACCAAGTGAGCATTTTGTAAGGCTCTCAAACATTTCTATTACGCATTTGCAAGTTTGATTGTCACATTCTGATTCAACCTATTAAGGTGTTTGTAAGGCTCTCAAACATTTTATTGCGCATTTTGCTAGCTTGATTGTCACATTGTGATCCAACACACTGAGGTGTTTGTAAGCCTCTTAGACAATTATATTGCGCATTCTGCATGCTTGAGTGCCATGTTAAGACCCAACCAAGTGAGCATTTTGTAAGGCTCTCAAACATTTCTATTGTGCATTTGCAAGCTTGATTGTCACATTGTAATCCAACCCACTGAGGTGTTTGTAGGCCTCTTAGACAATTATATTGCGCATTCTCCAAGCTTGATTGCCATGCTTTGACCCAACCAAGTGAGGTGTTTGTAGGGCTCTCAAACAATTCTGTTGCGCATTCTTTAAACTTGATTGTCACATTCTGATCAAAACTCAAACTAATCTGGTCGAAGATTTTTTTAAATATGATTTATCTACATCATTAAACAAAGAACGACAGTTTATAGAGATTTTCTCTTTCAACTATATTTAATGCATTGCATTATAAACGTAAGCTACAACTATTATGTGTTTGTATTCCTTTCTTTAATGACATATATTTTATTTGCATTCACGTTTGATGTTATGAAAGTAAGTCTAGATGCTAATTTTGACACATCCGTTACGACAGAAACACTGATGTCAAATTTGATACATCTTTTACGAGAAAAAATGTCAAATTTGAAATATCCGTTACGAGAGAAAATCTGACACAAAATTCTAAACAGAACTATTATCGTTAAAGTTATAAAACATTCAAGTCAAAAATCAACACGAAAAAGCTTTCAGAAAAGAAACACTTGTAGGTGTTTTTTCTGTCTGCAAATTTGTAAATGACCTGTTAAGTACTAAATGGTATTCAAAAAGAGAGCCGTACAAGACGTTTAGCAATAATATTCATGTACTGTCCTCACAGAAGATTTATTGCGCAAGTGGGTGTGCCATTATGACACAAATAACTGTCGAAGGTTAGGTTTTTGTTCTTTTTTGTAGTCTGAATTTTGCTGCTTTTTTCATGTTAAAGAGCTAATTTGCATATACAGAATCTACATGCAGTTGCTTAAAAGGTAAGATCGTATATTAAAAGAAATAAATAAATAACATTGGTCTATGTGCACAAAATAACTGAGCCAAATACTTTACAGACGTTTTATTTTTATTTTTTTATACTTTGTTACTTTTATGTTATGGCGACCTGTCTACATACAGCATAAACGTTTATAGATAGATTAGATGGGTGGATGGATGAATGGATGGATGAATGGACGGACGGACAGACAGACAGACAGAGACATACAGACAGACAGGAAGGCAGGCAGGCAGGCATACAGACAAGCAGGTAGATATATTTTTAAAAGTGTATTTAAACATTGAAATAACAAGATGTATTATATGTCATAAGCAGACACGTTGATCATAACATGACACACGTAAATTTGAGCCATGAATGCACACCAATGCCACGGATAACAAATAGCAGAGGCACAGTATTCTCGTATTTCCATTGTTATCCCTGATATTGGCAGCAGGACACACAATATCACATTGTTGTGTTACCAAACATTAATTACAAATAATTAGCTAATTAAATTTATTTAATACTATAGTGAATTCCATACAAATTAGATCACCCGATATTCGATATTTCATCTAGTATCAGTGTATTTTAAAATTGCATGTTAAAGATCATAGTTTTATTTAATATAAAAGTTTTAGTAGGAGATATGACATGAATTATTTATACATTTGAAAACCTCAGCAAATTATTAAGACATTTATATCACCCAAATAGATTTATCTGTTAAAAGTCATAAAGGATCTAACTAGCCTTTAATTGGATTTTGATGGCCTTTTTACATATGTGGACACTCAATGTTTCTTTGATTTTGGGACAGGCTGTTCCCAAAGAACTATTCCATTAAACGCAATAGACTGTTTACCAAACTTCCTACCTTAAGTACAAAGTAACGCCCCGTGCCACTATATGTAAAATTATAACTCGAATCTTGGATGGAGTGGACAGTTACTAGTGATCCGGTACAGCGATCATGTACAAAAGATAAAGGAACAAAATGAGGTAATCAGAAGCAGTTTTAAACTTAATTTTATGGACATGACACAGCGGTGTCTGATGAACTCTTTTGGATTTCCGGTAACTAGTTTAAATTAGAACTCTTTTGGATTTCCGGTAACTAGTTTAAATTAGTCTAAATTGCACTAATCCTACACGTGCATGTTTGCTAGTTTTGAAGAAAAAACATAATTCTGGATGGACTGAAGCCTATTTTCCAGTACTTAGTATTGCACCAAAATGAGCAAACGTTATCAAAATTGCACTGGAAAAGGGAAATGGCCAGCAACTTCCGAGTATGAAAAGTTAATAATTGTTCGTTTTTGTTGTGTGTTTTTTTCAATGCAAAACATTAATCTGGCATTGGCTCTTTTTACTAAAGGTCTTGCAATTTCATCGCAAGGTAAATGAAGATCCAGAGTACATTGTTGCACCAAGGTATTTAACTTATTATGTTGTATGGATGCTAGTACCATTACAAACAATATTCAGGATAGATTTGGCCCAAAACTTAGGCTTAGAATCAAATAAAATGATCCGGTGTTATCAAGGTGCAAAAGACTGTATGTTATCAATAAGGCATTCATAAACGAGTTTCATCCTATTAGATAAAACAAATCCTATATAACATTTACATTTTATAGAAACCAGAATCTCAGAATCATCAGCATAAAGTAAAAGCTTGTTTTAAACCTCTGCTGATATGTCATTTACGTAGATCAAAAATAAAGGCGCCCGAGGATAAATCCTTGTGCCACACCATATGTTTATCTACTTTTACTTGAAAAAACTAGCTGTTGCCTGTCAAAAGGACAATATTTAAACCACCTGATAGCATAGGAACTGAGACCTATGATCCTTAACTTCGTCAATAGGATATTGGGGTTGACCGTAAGTTACAATTAAGTTCTCTTTTAATTTATTTAAAGAAGGTCATTATGCGCGCTATAAAAGTCCAAAATGTTACTTTTAAAGTAGTTTTTACGGTCCGTCGTAACAGATGCCTTTTGTCAATCAAGAATCATTCTCACGACATTACACTGCTCCATTTGAAATTTAATAAAATCTGATCAAAGATACAAGTATCTGTAGAAGAGCCTAAGAGTCTAAAACCAGACTGAAAACTATAAAGAATCTTCTTATCATTCAAATACTCTTCGAATTCGTCATAAATAATCCTTTCAAATATCTTTGAAATGATATTCAAAATAGACGCTTGTCTGTCATTTCCAACATCAGTATTATCCTTTTGGTTGTTGTTTACAAGGGAATAACTCTAGCTGTCTTAAGATCCTCTGGTACTCCAACTTGACTTATAGAAAGAACAATAATATGAGTAAGGAGACAAGCTATGATGGATGCACTGTATTTTACAAACTTACAAAAACAAAAGAAATATATTAACTGAAATAGCATTGCTTACATCAAAAGATGTTTCTAATTAAAATTTATATTATTGTATTGCTTCTATAGCTATAAATAACTCTCCATTTATCAGACGCATACTCTCTTATTTATATCCTCATAAAAAACTTCTTTTTTTCTGAAACAATTGAAAATGAAAAACTATCTGATAAAATACCTTGGGATGAATAAAAATCATTCACCAACTTTTAACCGTACTTAAAACAACTGTTGTCTACAAGTTTAGAAGTAACAGTACAATAGAATGAATAAAACGGCTCTGCTACATTTAATAAATCAAAACAAATGTCATCATTACTGCTAAGACCAGTATTACAAGATGATGTTACAACTTTCCACGGTGATTTAGAATCACATTTATTCTTATTCAGACTATGTGAAAAAATAACTCTTCGTAGATTTATGAATTTGTCATTTCTAAGTTCCCGAAAAGAACTTAATTTTTCTGTAGCTATATTTGTCTTATATAAATGAAAAGCCCTATAAACGAGGCAGAGGTAACAGAGTGTCGATCTTGTTTGTAGACTACGGTCCCCGCTCTTAGCCAATCAACGGCCAGTATCCAGCGTTTCAGTTAGGAGTGGAGGTAGAAAAAATATAAAATATAATAAAGGAAAGGAGGGCAACAAGATAATAGAAATAATCAAAAAGGAATTGGTCTACTTTATCCAAAAGAACGCGTTTTGTTTCTGAGCGTCTGAGATAGGCGTGATTTAAAATTGTACAAATTACAGCAGACGGAGGGGAGCGGGGGTGAGTTAGATGCGAACTGCGGAACGGTCTTGTGGCAGGAAATAATACAGGACAGAAATCGGTCTAAAAATTGTTTCGGTCTGCACAGGATTTTGAAAAAAGTCAAACTTTGGGATCACGTGTTCTAAATAGATAAATAACATTGTGCACTCTCGCAATCGATAAAATGGTAGTGGTATAGCTCCATTGGTGTAGGTCAAGCAAATATAAAGGTTGGTTTGATGTCCGTATTATATGACAGGTTGTAGTATCATCCAAGGTGTTCACAGCATGCTATACACCGTGAAGGCAGTACTATAACTGCTTCAAGTGAAACCCGTCTCTAGTTAACTGAAATACTGATGTTGGGACAACAAACACAAGAAACAATCTGACAGTGTGTCATTTGCGGTAAATAAACTTCGTTTTAGTTTCCAATTTCTAAATTCTACAGTAAAAAGTGTCATATTCCTTAGCAAGTTACACCGCGTATTATTGACATTTCTCAAATCTTTCTGGCTTGATCCTATCAAATTAATCGTCTTGCTTGAAAGCACAGACAATACAAAGCAAGTGTCATTTAAATAAAATTACAATCAATTTGATTATGTTATTTGAAAAACATGAATTCTAGAATAAGCTTAAAGAATTCCCTTTTGTAATCGAGAAAATAGCGAATTAGAAACATTGACGACAAAAAAACGGTATAGTGTATTTTGATGTCCTGTTTTTTATGGTTTGTTTGCTGTCGTTAGATTTTTTGTTCTAGTTGCTTTTGTTGTTATTCGACGCCTTTTTTTGTAAAAATGCCTTTCAAACGATAATTTTTACACCATATCATTTTTACTTAAGGTCAAACAAGTACTAATACTTCGTTCTCATTTTGTCAAGGTGATTTATTGAGTAATCGTTAAAATGTTTATATTCTTGCAATTATGTCCAACATGAAATTATTGTACATTTAAGTATTATCTCTTATCATTTTATATGAGAAGCAAGATTTAGGATTTTCTTCATAAAAAATAAACAAATATGGCCCTTGTTAACATATTTCATATCCCAATACCTTGCAATTTCTAATATCATTTGTAGACGTGTGTGTTGATAAGGAGTATATACATAACTGCGTCGGCTCCAGGTACGGGGGGCCCCAGGATCGATCCCGGGCCGCGACATACCAAAGTCGTTAAAATGGTAGTGGTAAAGCTCCCATGCTAACGCTCAAGCAAATATAAGGACAGTTCCACGACAGATTGGCCCGGTGTCAGGATGTTGTGACTGGGTGTGGTATCGTGCCAGGTCTTCACGGCATTATATACACAGTGAAGGAAGCACCATATGTGCTTCAAGTGGACGTCGTTTCCAGATTACTAAAATACTGTTGGTGGGACGATAAACCCAATAAACAAACAAACATAAAAAAGTGTTTAGCGAAAAAGATACAACTTATATAAAATCAGAAATATGTGAAAGCTTCTTGACATTTAACCGGGTTGAAGTACTCAAACCGAAAACTTAGGTGACTTGTTATAAGTCGGTAATTTGTGGATTTTAGTTCAATATAGTATGATCTGTACTTTGTTAATTCATTTCCTTTATTAATTTATCTCTTAAACAGTATAGATTTTATTAAGTATGTATTGTTGTTGCTACTGCTGTTGTTGTTGTGTTGTTGTATTATTTTATTTTGTTCTTCTCTAAATAAAAATTGTTAGGGAGTGTGAGTCGGTAGGTATTGTTTTCTTAGATTAAAAGCTTTTCTTAAATTGCCATGTTGCTACACTGGAATGAAAGGCGTTTGGTATCCGTGTGTTTGAATCTCCACTATAGGCGATTTTACGATTCAGAGAGCTTGGAGCGAAACGTGGGGTGAGAAATAAAGAATTGATACTTATGTTGCCTTTTGGCTCAACTATTTTAAATAAAATAGGAACATTTTATTTAAGAGAAATCTATTAACAGAACTACGTCATAACATAGATAGTGCTTAATAAAATGTTATGCCCACTTTTGTCTTTTACAATTACAGTAAGCGCATGTGGCGATACTTGAACATTGTTTTCTGATCTTACAATGTTTTCCATCTACAAATACATGTATATAAAATGATTTTATATCACATTACACAACCTACTGTCAATAGCAATCAAATGGCTGCAAGCGTAATTAATTCTTTAGAGATTTTATTGCATATATTTATTATAGCCCGAAAACTGTTACTATCTTACTATTCCAATCTAATCGATTCCCCGGGGGTAAATGATAACAAAGCAATAAACAAAACTCTTCTGAGAATAATTTAACGAAAAATAAAAGGTTTTGCTTAGAGACACAAATAAACGGCAAGTCAATTGAACAATTTATATTACAGCGAAGCCAATTTAATTTTGAAACCCAAGTTAGAAATCACGATATCATAAACTAATTAAAAGAATAGACCGACAATGTTTGCATATTGTTGTTGATAGTGCTGCTAATGCTGCAGAAGCATATACTGTTGTTGGTGGTTGTTTTTGTTGTTGATGTTTTTATTATTACTGTTGCTGCTATCTTTGTTGGGTTTCAACTATTTTCAAAGCTTTTGGAGAATACCTTTTTGTGGCACGAGTCTACCTAAAACTTTCTCAAAAGCAAAACATACTCACTTATTCTACACATGATAAGTAGAACTTAATAAGTTGCCTATTTAGCTAATATTTTGTATAAATTATATAAAACCGCCGTTTTATTAAGGCTATAAAACAATGAGCGAACGTTTTGGCTGTAATAAGGGTTCGTTGCTCAGTCAGTTTCTATTATCTGTATTTTATTATTTTTCTCATATCTATTTTCGAACTTTAGCCAAGTCGTCCTACATCCAAAGTCTCAACACAATGTACAGAGATTTAAACTATATGCCATTTATATCAAAGGTTATCATCGTATTCTGTGGGGTCTCGATGTTCACACTAGATTCAATGAAATCTCTGTGGATTTGATTTTAATACATCAATTTCGAATAACTCCAGAAGAATTAATTTCTTTAAACAAATGTATGTTTTAAATTAAAACAAAAGGACAACGAATGGTATTTTTATGAAAATGACTGTGTATGATTTGGTTTCTATTGTTTTGTTTTAATTCTTCTTTGCTTGTTTGGGATGTTTCCTTCAGGAGGATTATTTTCAATCAGACGGAGAATGTTGGTGATTGTCGTCACTTACACGATATCCTTAATGTATAACATGCCACAAATACAAACCATGTTACTACAACCAGAAAGCACTCACTGAAATCGATAGTGACATTTCTATGTATGAAAATGGAGAGCTATTAAAGAATTATTCTATAAAACATTCTTCAAAAGTCATCGACGAATTTCGTTGCTTAACCTTCCATTGTTACATTTATAATCTTGTCATCTCAAAATTGTGCAATCTGATTGATTTGCAACGCTTCTAAACAACATAATGACTGGACATTTCTTTGAAACTAAAAGAAAAAGATGACTAAAAGCTATCATTTGGACAGTCACTGTTGGAACTCTGTTTCGTCATCTCTCCAGCCATTCCCTATATATTTAAAGCAATTTTAGTAATCCCCATCAAATGTGTTACTTCGGGAGTGTTACATAGTCGGAGATGGGGTACGTGTGGTAACCTCAAGTGTGGACATCGCTAAGTAGCTGGTAGTCTCTAAGCTAGATTCAGTGGAAAAAAGACAGCGAGCACTGGAAGAGATAAAGCTAAAGATTAAATTAGATAAACGTTTCTTTAATGTTGACAGAGATATTTATATTTGCGGTGTATATCTTTGGGGCCAGGACTCGTCTGTTTATAACAGTGAAGATGTTGATGTTTTTTAAAAGGTAGGAAATGACATTTGTAGTTTTTTTATGTTCTAGGGGATGTATATATATGGCGATCTAAACGGTAGGATCGATATAAAGCCTGATTTATTATCTTTGATAAAAATAACAATGCTATTGATGATGTTGATTATGTTCCAGATGTGACCATGGACAGGGCCTCACTGGACAAGAAATGTAACTCTTTCGGGAATTAATTGTTAGACCTTTATAATTCATCGTGTATACTTTTACTTTTCTTAATGGCAGGTTAAAAGACAATTTGTGGTCGGGGACGGAATTTTAGCTTTATATCTAAACTAGGGTCATCTGTAATCGATTACGCAATGACAAGAGAAAGCAATTTCTCAGGTGTCTCACGTTTAACTATAGCTGCCAGTAATGAATGGAGTGACAAATGTCCAGTGTTATTACCTGAGATCGACCGCAATAGCTCAATTGGTAGAGCGTCGGCTTGGGGATGGGGAGGTCGTGGGTTCAAAACCTCGACCGGGTCAAACTAAAGACTTTAAAGTTGGTATTAGAGGCTTCCCTCCTAATGCTCAGGGCTAAGGGGCAGCATTACGCCTGACTCGCCGGTGTCAGTATAATGGACCGGCTGGGTTCAGTCCCTGGGCACCTCATAAGTGCCCCTGTGCTATAATGATAGAAATGTTGCTGCACAGTATCGGCAAAAATGATGGCAAATCCCATCCCATCCCATCCTGGTTTACCTGAGGAAATATGTTATAATGATGTGTCTATAAAATGGAACGCAGATTATTTTTTTAAATATATTCCGCACACATTTAATTGCTAACTTGTATGAGCTGAATGCACTTAGGGAAAGAATATATTTAAATAACAAGTATTTTGTGAAGTTGTTGTTAAACTCACTGAGGATATAAGAGATTTAACTGATGAGCTTTTTGTTAATCATGAAACTCGACCGACCCGTGAATCATTTTCTGATTTTACACTGTCCAGTCATAATAAAACTGGTTCGACACAGAGTGTAAGGAAGCGACGAAACGTTATTTGGGTGCACGTGATATATTATATCATAATCAATCAGACATTACTTTATGAGATTGTAAAGGTTATTATCAGGCCCTCATAAAAAGTAAGAAACGATCATTTGCTTAGAGGAAAGTTTAGGAAATTAAAAAAATCATAGAAACCTAAAACCTATGAAATTTTGGAAGTTCTTAAATACATGTAGCTCGAAGAAATAATTTTCTAATCTGGAGAAGGGCATATTTAAAAGTGGTTATGTCGAGGCCGAATTTTTTTATAGTGAGCAAGATTTTAATAAATGCACTGAGACGATTGTATTAACATAAAAATAACTGTCGATGAAGTGATTTCTGCAACAACAAAAAACATTTAAAGTGTTGTAAAGCGGGTTGAATTGATTCTCTTATTAACGAGTACTTCATTGAAAGCATTGATATATTTAGTGGCCATATCTGTGACGTTTTAATGCTGTTTTTTGATAGTGGTTGCTTTCCCGCAGATTGGACCGAAGTTGTAATTGTTCCTTTATCTTAAAAGAATGATAAGAATTATCCAAATAATTATCGAGGCATCACTCTCTTGAGTGTTTTTGGTACATTGTGTACATCTGTAGTAAATAAACGGATTGAAAGGTTTGCTGAACTTAACTCTAGTGTTGTTGACAATCAGAATGGTTTTCGAAAGCAACAATCTGATGTAGATGCTCTCAACTAAATAGTTCAGCATTATATATTAAATAATAAACGTGTATATTTTGTCATGTGTCTACCTAAGTAAGTGTTTTGTTGGTATCAACAGAAATGCACTCTGGCTAAAGCTACATAGAAAAAGGAATTCAATGAAAAATGGTAAGGACGCTAAAATATGTATCAGCACATTAAATTTTATACTTTTTGTGATTTTTTCTTTACTACAGTTGGTCATAGAAAGGCGAGGTCGTCTCATCAGTTTTAGTGTCGTTGTTCTTAAATAATCTAACCTCTAATATTATTATTAGAGACTCTGTTCGTACCATGTTACATGTACGTTTTTCGTATGATATGGTTATTTTTTTTGGGGGGGGGGGGAATTCCGTAGTGACTTACAAACCAAACTAGATTTACTTTACGATAACTGCCAAACTTGTTTAGAAATCAATATTTCCCAAAACACAGCTCATGGTTTTCAGAAAAAAGGAATTTCCACAGCAACGAGACATTTACATAAAATGTGAGTAATATAGCGGTTTGGGATTCTTTTAACCTTGGAACCATCGTTAATTATGCTGGCTTATTCCGGGGTATTGTAAGCCATTTATCAGGAAAACGTGTTAAAACATTGAATATATGTGTCGACTTTATGATTATTGTTGGTTCCCCATTAAGTTAAGCTTGTGAACTGTGAGAATCCCCTCAGTACCAGGAGACAGAACGCCTTCACTTTAAAATTGTGTAAGCGTATTCTTAAAGTTAAAATGTCAGCAAGTAATGTTAGTATTTATGGAGAATTTGGACGATATCCTTTGTATGTTTCACATTTTGTAAGAATAATTAAATATTGGTATAAAGTCATTTTCACTAAAATTCGCATTACAGTTTGTGTACATAAACAAGGTTCAGATCATTGTTTAATGGTTGGATTGATAATGTTAAAACCTTGTTAGACAAATATGGATTTTTTAACGCGTTTCTCTATCACAAGAATGTAAATTCAAAGCATTTCCCCAAACTTTTTTAAACAACGTGTTATTGATGTTTTCACTCAAGTGCTGCACAATTCATTACGTAAGGCAAATGTATTTAATTTATAAAAAAAATAATAAACACAACTTGCAATAGGAAGTATATCTTGAGAAGATAGCCAGTGTTGTGACCCACGTGACATTGAAGATGAATTTGATTTTATTTGTAAATGTTCTGCATATCATCTCTAAGAAGAAAATATATTCATAAAGATTTTACAAAAGACCATCTATTTGTCAATCGGCCAGTCTACTTTATTCAAATGATGAGAAAATACGGTATACTTTATCTCTATTTGTTAAAAAATCGACGTTGTTAATAAATAGTGTGTTAACATCATAAACTGAAACCTGCTCTTTTTTGCATCACTGTGACCAACGTTGTACTTTGTTTCACATTTATTGCAAGATGATGTACATTTTACAAATCCGAATAAATATATGTTCCGTTCTTTTCTGATAGTGTGTGTCCTTATTATATTACATGCCATTACACCTTCAGCATATTGTCTCATTATATTATGATCTCGTCCCATATATTGCTTCACAGTGCTATTTTTATTAGTCTGGGTGGTCACTACTTTTGTCATATGACGCCATTACCAAGCCCTTATTATACGTCCCTTCTTGGACTGTTTTATTTCAAACTATGAATTAATTCTTTAGGAAACGTTTAGTTACATTTTGCACAAATTGTACATGTACAACATGTATTTTAGATAATCAATTTCATTTGCTGTTTTATTTTTTTAATAAATATAAATCATTGTTGAGTTATTTCTAAAGAAAGTACTTACTGTTCGTTGCCTCGAATTGGTGAGGTATTTGTATTTACACTGTTTGTCTTTGAGAAATTCCTTCAGGATTAGTAAGCACCCAGACGGCCGTTTTCCCAACGACCATTCCAATGAGGTAACGGTTAGTTTTTAGCCTAATTTCGGCGTTTGTCAGCGCGGTAATGTTACTCGTTTTATTAGGAAAACAATAAAACAGGACGTCACTGTCCTGAGGGAGTTATTGGACCGCGTAAAGTCGAGAATGTGTATAATGTCTCGTCTATTTTTTCCTCTTTTACATTAAACATATATTTACTGTGCCTTTGTCTAGTGCTGGTTATGATCTTTGTTAATAGTGCAGTTCTCATAGGACCTTGCCTTGTTTTTGTTAAGCAGGTTTTAAATCGCGGCTTGTTCCCTATCAAATGTAGGAGTCGGTGTTTGCCGCATTTTCAAATAGAGGATTGTTCTCTATCGAATATAGGAGTCAGTGTTTGCCGCGGTTTTAAATCGCGGTTTGTTGTCTATCAAATGCAGGAGTCAGTTTTTGCCGCGATTGTTAAAGGTTGTTTTTCTAAAGGAGTTTTGTTATGAAAGGCCAAAAATGACTTAAATTACTAATCAAATATTATAATTTAAAATAATATAGCTTTCAAAATCAATTTATTAAAAGTGATGTGTATTTCTTTTGTTTCTTTTTTGTTGTTGTTGTGGTTTGTTGAAACTTAAGCTATTTCACTAAATAAAGCCGGTTTTCTGTCTTTTTACCTAAATGTGGTTTCCGACAGTTTGGATAAAAAAAGACATTTTATTAAACAACCAAATAAATCATGATTACCTGAGCACATCTCTCAAAATGCTGTTTATTGATGTTCTAAACCAACATTCACGTGAAAAGTAAACCATTGCCACACAATCGTCATTAAAAATGTATATTGAACTCGGAAAATCATGTGACCATTTATGTTTTAGCTCATCCATGTCATCTGCTCTGTGGTCGATGTCTATTTTGTGTAGGAATTGCAATCGTTCTTACTTATAGATTTGAAACGAATGAAAAAATTTGAGCTGATTAACGAGTTTTGGTATTCTTAAATTGAGATACCTTTTATAATCGTCTACGCTTAGAAAACAGTATGATTTTTTTCCGCAGAAATTATTCTCACATACCCAATACAGAGGCCAGATATTGTTACATATATTTGAACATAGGCAAACTGCTGGATACCGCCTTTAAGACTTATGCCCTGTAAACAATTAAAGTGTAAGAAATATTCTGACTATGATTCATTTCACAAAACCCGAAACTTAAAGTGTCACTGATTCTTTTCCATAATAAGTGAAATTTTCGACTGCTACAGTGTTTACATACATCTTTCAAAATAACATAGTTTATAATTCTATAGCACGACGCTTATTAATTATATTGCTTTTTTGTAGCCTATTTATTTTGAATATCTGATTTGTAAAGCACATCATTTTCAAAAGTGGTGGGAAGAATAATAAATTATAAAGTAATTATTTAACACAAGTGTTTGTGGAAGGAAGTTCTGTCTGCTCCATGATGAAACAATGGACCCAATCAATATGAATGCCATAATAGTAGGTCAACAAGCAATTTATATTTCAGTGTCTTAGCATTCTCTCTGCTGTTAAATTTAAGCGGTTGGAGTAGATGTACAATTGTACACAAGCCATCTTTAATTTCTCTTTTAACTGACGGCACGTGTATGGCGACGTTCTGGTAAATATAGGTGGAGAAAGACCCCAGACATGTGTCTGGACAAAACACCAAGGCATTGCTGGTCTGCTCGATATGGAAGTCTCAATCACTGGAACTCATACAGTTTAAAGGTCAGCAAGCTTAACAGCTCTGGCATTTGCGCCATTGTTTACTTTTAACCATACGCTTGTGTGTCATTTGGGCTCGTAGAGCCAAAACTTAATTTTATAATAGAATTATATTTACATTCATAAGATGCTTTTTCTTCCTCCTTCCATATATAGTACATATTATATTACATGTATTATTAGGTAAGATATATAGTTTTTCTGGCGTGTTTATGTGAAGATTTTACGCCTTAACATAAGAATGTAGACAACAATTTTCGGACTTCAACCATAGATACTTCTTGTATTCATTCTAACTTAGATATTCATGGACGCTTTCCCAACATAATCGTGCCTAATACTAAAGGTTAAAAAGAAAGCAAATCAGTCAATTACATCAATATTCCTTTGCTCAAGGGCATGCACATCCAAAAATCTATGCCAATCATGCGTTTTTGTATTAAAATGAAGTTTTCAATAGAGCAGCCTTTCGTTTTATCTGAAAGGATGATCATGGCATCGATGGTGAAAAGAAGAGTTGTATCTTTTGAAAAAATATCAAAATGCGTTTTCTTTAAGCGGTTTATTGTTCTTATAAATGGGTTTTTTTAAAACATTATCCCAAAATCGAAGTATTTGCTAAATCACAATTTCTTGGAGCTTCTGCCAATAAAATATGTCAGAAATGCCATTTTATGCAAAACTTACTAAATTGTGTATTATTGAAAGTTTCAAAGAATTGTTGTGTATCATACGTGCGACATGATATAAACAGTATTGGTTTTCAAACAACAACTACATACTGCCGAAACAGATGCTTTAAATATTAAAAATACAGCTATAATTCTTCTTTTTATGAGAATATTTCTCAGAGACACCGCGCACTGAAATGTAAAATGACAAAGAATTAGTGAGACCGAAGAGTATTAACATGCCGCCTCGTTAAAAAGAGAAACAAATCTGGGTTTAAATTAAAGCCTCTCAAATGAGACACGAGATCGGAGAAATTTGCATTCTGAAATCTGTTTAGAACAAACAACCACTAACGTCAATGAGGTTGTATAGTGGTATCGGAAGAAAAACAAACACAATGTTTAAGTCGGTCTTAAATGCTAAATTGCCTTGAAATTTAACCATTAGTTGGTAAATCTTGCATGCGACCTTGGTTCAAAATTGTAGATCTTCGCGGTAAATTCACTGATGACATCCATAGCGAAGAATTAATGATTGGAGCATTTGTCCATTTTCATTTCACAAGCGCAACAAGAAATAAACAAAACCATGGAAACATGGAAACAACAACTATAAACAATGTGGACTCTTGGAGGTAGTGACATTACACTCCCTTGTACAAGATGATCATTTGTGTTTAAAGACATTTCAAAGTAACTTTTTGATAATAAATTTACAAAAAACAGCTTTGTCTGCTTTAATCTTTGAAACACTATTGCAATATCTTTACAGCAATAAAGCTTGTCTTCGCGCTAAATTATTGAAATTAATATAAAATGTTATAAAATAGAAAAGCTATACGTAACATCCAACATCATATCTCAGATATGACCAGAGATTTATTGGTTCCCTGGCAAGAATTCAAGTTTGTTAGTAACTATATCACAGTTAACCTTCGTATTCTGTCGAATAACATGCTAGATGTTGTTTGTTCATCAAAGTCAAATCTCTATGGAAGTTATGTTAACAAAGTAATTTGAAGATCTTTAATGAATAAATTATTTTGCTCGAAGGCATAAACAGTCTTAAATAAACAGCCAATCATGCGGTGTTGTATTAAAATTAACTGTTCGTTTTAAAGTTACAGAAGACTTTGTTCCTGCTTTTATCCCCGACGATGTCTTCAGCATCCATTACTACGCTACCTTCCGAGCTTCCTGGTAACCATGACCAGAGATTCCGAAGTCCTGGGAGGTCGAGGTTATGACGGTAAGTGAGACAGTGTCTTCCTCTTACGCTGAGTTGTCTTTCTTTTCGAAATTGCAAAATTGGTTGCTTGATAATTAAACAATTTACATTGTGATTTTAGTTGACATTTACATTAGGCTGTTAAGTTTCGTTGCAAACTACGCGTGTTGTATTAACAAGTTGGAACAAATATAATAGAGTTGGCAGGGTTTTTTTATGCGGCTTAGCATATAAACTATATGTTATTTCTGTATTTCACCAAAATAAAGGTCAAAACATTTCAATTCCACAATAAATGTACAGTTTTGCTCTTTCCTTAGGGTGTAGCTCTGGTTTTTATATTTAGTTGTCTGACACCATTGTTCGTGTTCGACATTTTTGTTTCTTGGGAAATTCAATTTCCACAAGTATGTAAGTGTTCGGAATTAAAATAAATCATTTTAGAGGTAGAGTATTGTGGTTTATGTATTACGAGATCATATTTATGTTGATGTTGTTTATGTAAGTCTCTTGCAATGGTGCTGGGACTTTGCTTCCATACAGCAGGATTATACTGCATATTACGCAGGTATTTTTGGTTGTTTAACCATTTAGATAACGATCTATTTGGGGCAGGTGATCAGATAACGGGTAGTTTATGTCACCCGTCAGAATCATTCTGTTAGCTGGTTACGCAACGGTGTAATTCCAGCCTCTGGGAGTTATAAATTTCTCACGCAGTGCCGAGAATTATCTTGTAAATTTATATATAGTCGCATGATAGTCCGTCGTGTGTCTTGTGCATTTGTTTAAACCCGTTAAGATAAACTCCAACGTTCTCGTTTCGAAAATTTGATTATCGTAGATCATCTACTTCAAACATAATTAAGTGTATTTCTGTTAGTTCCGACTAGATAAATCTTGTATTACTTTCAGTAGAGTCAATGAAGCAAACACATGTATGCAGCTGATCGTGCTTAGCACCAAGTACACATAATGTTTAGGATTATATAATACATGCATAATACATTATGACATACAGTCAAGGGTCATCTAGTATGGATGACGCAAACGCGGTTATCTGTTTAAGAAGTCGCTGTCAGTACGACAAGAGTAATTTGTCTCTGTTTTCATGTCAAGGTACACATGTAGAGAATTAAGATGACTGACCATCTACCCTTGGGCATTGCTACATTGTAAGTCCAACGTTGTTCCTAGGTCTTGTGTATTGCTAAAGGTAAAAATTAGGACATCGAACTGCCAATATTTTCTGTTTTAATATTCTGAAATTTGCTCAGTTAATTTTAAATTGTGCATATGTGAACATGTTTATATTTACGGCTGTTCAAGTAGCATATTTTCAAGCAATAACTGTTATAGTCTTTAATTCTCAGTGTTTTTTTAAAAGTCAGTAGCGCCATGGGGAACTGTTTGATGGGGGTTTCTGTCTCACAGGCTGCCTATAGAAGACGATCTCCGACGTCTCCAACACAAAGTCAACGATCATGAGGGTGTCATTCCTGCCGGGTGCTGCGTTACAGCCGATGTATCCATTACTGCTGCTGTTATTGCTGCTGCTATTGCTGCTGGTATTGCTGTCTATATTGCTGCCACAATCGCTAGTGCCGATGCCACTACTACCGGTGAAACAATATTGCTGCTCTAATTGCTGCTGTTATTGCTGCTGTTATTGCTGTCTATATTGTTGCCACAATCGCTATTGCCGATGCCACTACTACCGGTGAAACCATTACTGCTGCTGTTATTGCTGCTTTTATTGCTGCTGTTATTGCTGTCTATATTGCTGCCACAATCGCTGATGCCGATGCCACTACTACCGATGAAACCATTACTGCTGCTGTTATTGCTGCCGTTATTGTTGCCACTGTTGCTGCCACTGACGTTGCCCATGCCGATGTCACTACTTCCGCCGATAAAACCAGTGCTGTTACAACTTCTGCTGATGCCCGGTGCAGCTCTGTTGCTGCCATCATATATACTGATAATAGTCGCAGATGTGTCGCATATCAAAGTACAACTTAAGATACATTCCTGAAAGTCGTCGTAACAGTAGTAGTAGTAGTAGTAGTAGTAGTAGTAGTAGTAGTTGTTGTTGTTGTTGTTGTTGTTGTTGTTGTAGTTGTTGTTGTTTTTATTGTTGTTGTTGTTGTTGTTGTCGTCGTCGTAATATTAGTAGCAGTAGACGTAGTAGTAGTAGTAGTAGTAGTAGTAGTAGTCGTAAAAGTAGAACTAGTCGTAGTCGTAGTCGTAGTAGTAGCAGTTGTAGTCGTAGTAGTAGTAGTAGTAGTAGTGGTTGGTGGTGGTTTTGTTAACTTTACTTATCTTGCGAAAGGGAAGAAACATATCCGAGTTGCAGAGTCGCGCACTAAATTTGGGAAGTTCTTCTAGCTGACTTGTGGTGTGCAGGTTGTTCTACCCAGACATTTGTATGGGATGTTCCTCCACCAAAATAGTTTAATGTCGCTTAATGACCAATTCTATCTCTGCAATGTTATTTTTCAAATAAAATTCTGGAATCCCTTCTTACTACAAGTACACAAATATATGATTAACACTAAAACATGTTCAATGTTTGAAGCATCAAAATCTCAATGTATCGTCACTTCGTTGAAAGCATTTAAAAATGTTTTGATCTTTCGTGTTAAGTACATTTTGTAGTTGCGCTAATATCGGAATACTTACTTACATATAGAGGAGCGGAATGGTCTAGTGTTGGGACGCACGACTCGGGATCACGGGGTTCGTGGTTCGAACATCGGTCTGGTCACCGCTAATATCCATGACCAAGAAATTTACCTCAAATTGTTCCACTCCACCCAGGTGTATAAATGGGTACCTGCGAGGGTTACTCGGGTCAATAATACGACTTCACAGCACCATGTTCCGACTGCCATAGTACAGGATTGACGAATATACCCAATGACCAGGGGGTAAACTATAAAGTCGACTGAACGAGCAGTAGCTTGAAAGTAGACTATTACCTAATACTATGCTAGTTTTATTTATAGAACAAGCGGAAATACGATATTACCAGAAGTTTTAATGCAAAACGATGGAAAATCTCAAAAACTACACAGCAAAATAAAAAACAATGTGTGTTGTGCTATCTGTTGTGTCATGCGATTTCCGGCCGTCATATGTATAAAGAGCTCATGATGCACGTGTATAATAACAATTGGTGCCATATAGATGCAGGTTTGCTGCCATGCAACTACGTACCGACGCAGAAAGAACTCGAAAAAAATGAAAGACATCTCACAATTATCAGGTTACAATGTTTGTTTGGTACCCTATCTGGTCCTGGTATGACTGTAAGACATCTGCGTCGGTTTCATTTTATAGCATGACATGCGTGCTTAATGCTATGCATTATAAATATATAATTCGATTTCACAGTAAACCTGGGCTGACTTAAAAATATGATGTACTATTTAAAAGGTATCGACTTTGGGTGGAATTATAACTTAAATTCTTGAAATATCGAATTAAGCTTGCCAGTTAACGCTATTATTAAATTTTAATACATGTAAATTCAACTACTACGGGAGTTTAATGATTTACACCATGTAGCGGTAAATTGAAAACCTTTGCGTTATTTTTGTATGGAGCGAGACTTCCAATGGCGTGTTGCAGTTCAGGGGTAAGTACAATGCAAAGGTTTGTTATTATATTTATTATAAAGTCAGCGGTCATTAGGTCCGATATTACCGTTCTGCCACCTTTGATAAAACCAAGTGCCATGACTGACGTAAGCCGGCGATAAATTGCTCACCCTGAATTGATTGATGTGTGCAGATCGCATGCTCACCATCACTATATTTATAACTATACTTAAAGATATTTTCGGGAGTAGCCACGGCAACGCTAAATTGTTTTCATAAAAATGAAGATGCAAGGGCACATTAGTGTTTTTGGCAAATTTAGTGCATGAAGGCCAAATAGTAGCGATAGTAGAAATGAGTTAACGAACAAAGAAGCATGGCGACCATTATTTTTTTTATACATTTCTTTTTGTTGACATAATATATACTGTAACCAATAACTAGATTTACTTTACGATAACTGCCAAACTTGTTTAGAAATCATTATTTGCAAAACACATCTTGTGGTTTTCAGAAAAAAAGGAAGTTCCACAGGAACGAGATATTTACATAAAATGTGAGTAATATAGCGGTTTGGGATTCATTATATCATGATCTCGTCTCCTACATTGCTTCACAGTGCTATTTTTGTCATTAGTCTGGGTGGTCGCTACTTTTGTCATATGACGCCATTACCAAGCCCTTATTATACGTCCCTTCTTGGCCTGTTTTATTTCAAACTATGAATTCATTCTTTAGGAAACGTTTAGTTACATTTTGCACAAATTGTACATGTACAACATGTATTTTAGATAGTCAATTTCATTTGCTGTTTTAATTGTTTAATAAATATAAATCATTGTTGAGTTATTTCTAAAGAAAGTACTTACTGTTCGTTGCCTCGATTTGATGAGGTATTTTTATTTACACTGTTTGTCTTTAAGAAATCCCTTCAGGATTAGTAAGCAACCAGACGGCCGTTTTTCCCACTGACCATTCCAATGAGGTAACGGTTAGTTTTTAGGCTAATTTCGGCGTTTTTCAGCGCGGTACTGTTACTCGTTTTATTAGGAAAACAATAAAACAGGACGTCACTGTCCTGAGGGAGTTATTGGACCACGTAAAGTCGAGAATGTGTGTAATGTCTCATCTATTTTTTCCTCTTTTACATTGAACATATATTTATTGTGCCTTTGTCTAGGGCTGGTTATGATCTTTGTTAATAGTGCAATTCTCATAGGACCTTGCCTTGTTTTCTTTAAGCAGGTTTTAAATCGCGGCTTGTTCCCTATCAAATGTAGGAGTCAATGTTTGCCGCATTTTCAAATAGAGGATTGTTCTTTATCAAATGTAGGAGTCAGTTTTTGCCGCGATTGTTAAAGGTTGTTTTTCTAAAGGAGTTTTGTTATGAAAGGCCAAAAATGACTTAAATTACTAATTAAATATTAAAATTTAAAATAATATAGCTTTCAAAATCAATTTATTAAAAGTGATGTGTATTTCTTTTGTTTCTTTTTGTTGTTGTTGTTGTTGTGGTTTGTTGAAACTTAAGTTATTTCACTAAATAAAGCCGGTTTTCTGTCTTTTTACCTAAATGTGGTATCCGACAGTTTGGATCAAAAAACATTTTATTAAACAACCAAATAAATCATGATTATCTGAGCACATCTCTCAAAATGCTGTTTATTGATGTTCTAAACCAACATTCACGTGAAAAGTGAACCATTGCCACACAATCGTCATTAAAAATGTATATTGAACTCGGAAAATCATGTGACCATTTATGTTTTAGCTCATCCATGTCATCTGCTCTGTGGTCGATGTCTATTTTTAGCAGGATTTCCAATCATTTTTACTTATAGATTTGAAACGAATGAAATTTTTTTAGCTGATTAACGAGTTTTGGTATTCTTAAATTGAGATACCTTTTATAATCGTCTACGCTTAGAAAACAGTATGATTTTTTTCCTCAGAAATTATTCTCACATACCCAATACAGAGGCCAGATGTTGTTACATATATTTGAACATAGGCAAACTGCTGGATTCCACCTTTAAGACTTATGCCCTGTAAACAATTTAAATGTAAGAAATATTCTAACTATGATTCATTTCATAAAACCCGAAACTTAAAGTGTCAATGTTTTTTTCCACATTAAGTGAAATTTTCGACTGCCACAGTGTTTACATACATCTTTCAAAATAACATAGTTTATGATTCTATAGCACGACGCTTATCAATTATATTGCTTGTTTGTACCCTATTTATTTTGAATTTCTGATGTGTAAAGCACATCATTTTCAAAAGTGGTGGGAAGAATAATAAATTATAAAGTAATTATTTAACACAACATGTGTTTGTGGAAGGAATTTCTGTCTGCTCCATGATGAAACAATGGACCCAATCAATATGAATGCCATAATAGTAGGTCAACAAGCAATTTATATTCCAGTGTCTTTGCATTCTCTCTGCTGTTAAATTTAAGCGGTTGGAGTAGATGTACAATTGTACACTAGCCATCTTTAATTGCTCTTTTAACTGACGGCACATGTATAGCGACGTTCTGGTAAATATAGGTGGAGAAAGACCCCAGACATGTGTCTGGACAAAACACCAGGGCACTGCTGGTCTGCTCGATATGGAAGTCTCAATCCAATGGGGACTGGAACTCACACAGTTTAAAGGTCAGCAAGCTTAACAGCTCTGGCATTTGCGCCATTGTTTACTTTTAACCATACGCTTGTGTGTCATTTGGGCTCGTAGAGCCAAAACTTAATTTTATAATAGAATTATATTTACATTCATAAGATGCTTTTTTCTTCCTCCTTCCATATATAGTACATATTATGTTACATGTTTTATTAGGTAAGATTTATGGGGGTTTTTTTTCTGGCGTGTTTATGTGAAGATTTTACGCCTTAACATAAGAATGTAGACAATAATTTTCGGACTTCAACCATAGATACGTCTTGTATTCATTCTAACTTAGATATTCATGGACGCTTTCCCAAAATAATCGTGCCTAATACTAAAGGTTAAAAAAAGCAAATCAGTCAATTACATCAATATTCCTTTGCTCAGGGGCATGCACATCCAAACATCTATGACAATCATGCGTATTTGTATTTAAATGAAGTTTTAAGTACAGCAGCCTTTCTTTTTACATAAAAGCATGGTCATGGCATCGATGGTCAAAAGTAGAGTTGTCTCTTTTGAAAAAAATATGAAAATGCGTTTTCTTTAAGCGGATTATTGTTTTTATAAATGAGTTTTTTTAAAGCATTATCCCAAAATTGAAGCATTTGCTTAATCACAATTTCTTGGAGTTTCTGCCAATAAAATATGTCAGAAATGTCATTTTATGCAAAACTTACTAAATTGTGTGTTATTGAATGTTTTAAAGAATTGTTGTGTATCATACGTGCGACATGATATAAACAGTATTGGTTTTCAAACAACAACTACATACTGCCGAAACAGATGCTTTAAGTATTAAAAATATAGCTATAATTCTTCTTTTTATGAGAATATTTCTCAGAGACACCGCGCACTGAAATGTAAAATGACAAAGAATTAGTGAGACCGAAGAGTAAAAACATTCCACCTCGTTAAAAAGAGAAACAAATCTGGGTTTAAATTAAAGCCTCTCACATGAGACACGAGATCGGAGAAATTTGCATTCTGAGATCTGTTTAGAACAAACAAACACTAACGTCAATGAGGTTGTATAGTGGTATCGGAAGAAAAACAAACACAATGGTTAAGTCGGTCTTAAATGCTAAATTGCTTTGAAATTTAACCATTAGTTGGTAAATCTTGCATGCGACCTTGGTTCAGATTTGTAGATCTTTGCGGTAAATTCACTGATGACATCCATAGCGAAGAATTAATGATTGAAGCATTTGTCCATATTCCTTTCATCAAGTTAAGAAACAAGCGCAATAAGAAATAAACAAAAACATGGAAACATGGAAACGACAACTATAAACAATGCGGACTCTTGGAGGTAGTGACATTAAAATCCCATATAATTTGAGCGATTTTCCATTTTCATGGGAATGGCATTCTGTCATTGTACAAGATGATCATTTGTATTTAAAAACATTTCAAAGTAACTTTTTGGTAATAAATTTACAAAAAAAAAGCTTCGTCTGCTTTAATCTTTGAAACACTATTGCAATTTCTTTACAGATATAAAGCTCGTCTTCGCGCTAAATTATTGAAGTTAATGTAAAATGTTGTAAAATAGAAAAGCTATACTTAACATCCAACATCATATCTCAGTTATGACGAGAGATTTATTGGTTCCCTGGCAAGAATTCAAGTTTTGTTAGTAACTATATCACAGTTAACCTTCGTATTCTGTCGAATTACATGCTATATGTTGTTTGTTCATCAAAGTCAAATCTCTATGGAAGTTATGTTAACAAAGTAATTTGAAGATCTTTAATGAATAAATTATTTTGCTCGAAGGCATAAACAGTCTTAAATACACAGCCAATCATGCGGTGTTGTATTAAAATTAACTGTTCGTTTTAAAGTTACAGAAGACTTTGTTCCTGCTTTTATCCCCGACGATGTCTTCAGCATCCATTACTACGCTACATTCCGAGCTTCCTAGTGATCATGACCAGAGATTCCGAAGTGCTGGGAGGTCGCGGTTATGACAGTAAGTGAGAGACAGTGTCTTCCTCTTACGCTGAACCGTGGTTGCGCTGGCTAAGTTGTCTTTCTTTTCAAAATTTCAAAATTGGTTTCTTGAAAATTAAACAATTTACATTGTGTATTTAGTTGACATTTACATTCAGCTGTTAAGTTTCGTTGCAAACTACGCGTGCTGTATTAACAAGCTGGAACAAATATAATAGAGTTGGCAGGGTTTTTTATGCGGCTTAGCATATTGATTATATGTTATTTCTGTATTTCACCAAAATAAAGGTCAAAACATTTCAATTCCACAATAAATGTACAGTTTCTTTCCTAAGGGTGTAGCTCTGGTTTTTATAAGATTGAGATTTATATTTAGTTGTCTGACTCCATTGTTCGCGTTCGACATTTTTGTTTCTTGGGAAATTCACATTTCCACAAGTATGTAAGTGTTCGGAATTAAAATAAATCATTTTAGAGGTAGAGTATTGGGGTTTGTGTATTACGAGATTATATTTATGTTGATGTTGTTTATGTAAGTCTCTTGCAATGGTGCTAAGACTTTGCTTACATAAAGCAGGATTATACTGCAGATTACGCAGGTGTTTTTGGTTGTTTAACCATTTAAATAACGATCTATTTGGGGCAGGTGATCAGATAACGGGCAGTTTATGTCACCCGTCAGAATCATACTGTTAGCTGGTTACGCAACGGTGTAATTCCAGCCTCTGGGAGTTATAAGTTCCTCACGCAGAGCCGAGAATTATCTTGTAAATTTGTATATAGTCGCATAATATTCCGTTGTGTGTCTTGTGCATTTGTTTTAACCCGTTAAGATAAACTCCAACGTTCTCGTTTCGAAAGTTTAATTATCGTAGATCATCTACTTCAAACATAATTAAGTGTATTTCTGTTAGTTCCGGCTAGATAAATCTTGTATTTCTTTCAGTAGAGTCATTAAAGTGAGCAAAAACATGTATGCAGCTGATCGTGCTTAGCACCAAGTACACATAATGTTTAGGATTATATAATACATGCATAATACATTATGACATACAGTCAAGGGTCATCTAGTATGGATGACGCAATCGCGGTTATCAATTTAAGAAGTCGCTGTCAGTACGGCAAGAGTAATTAGTCTCTGTTTTCATGTCAAGGTACACATGTAGAGAATTAAGATAACTGACTATCTACCCTCGGGCATTGCTACATTGTGTATCCAACTTTGTTCCTAGGTCGTGTGTATTGATAAAAGTAAAAAAATTAGGACATCGAACTGCCAATATTTTCTGTTTTAATATTCTGAATTTTGCTCAGTTAATTTTAAATTGTGCATATGTGAACATGTTTATATTTACGGCTGTTCAAGTAGCATATGTTCAAACAATAACTGTTATAGTCTTTAATTCTCAGTGTTTTTTTAAAAGTCAGTAGCGCCATGGGGAACTGTTTGATGGGGGTTTCTGTCTCACAGGCTGCCTATAGAAGACGATCTCCGACGTCTCCAACACGAAGTCAGCGATCATGAGGGTGTCACTTCTGCCTTGTGCTGTGTTACAGCCGATGTATCCATTACTGCTGCTGTTATTGCTGCTGCTATTGCTGCTGGTATTGCTGTCTATATTGCTGCCACAATCGCTAGTGCCGATGCCACTACTACCGGTGAAACAATATTGCTGCTGTAATTGCCACTGTTGCTGCCACTGACGTTGTCCATGCCGATGTTACTTCTTCCGCCGATGAAACCAGTGCTATTACCACTTCTGCTGATGCCCGGTGCTGCTCTGTTTTTGCTATCATAAAAACTGTTGATAGTCGCAGATGTGTCGCCGCTGATGATGACCCGACTGATTACAACACAAAATGTTCCAGCGACTGCGTTCCAGCTGACGGCGACTGATGTTCCAGCCCTTGATGTTCCAGCTGACGGCAGCCGATATCCAGTGTTCCAGCTGAAGGGTCATGTTATCCGATGATAAACTGGGGGCAATCGATTAAATAAAACATATAATCACTTAACACATATATACTTTGAAATCGTGTTTGGACAATTGGTCACTTTTTAAATATGAAAATACAATGCATACCAGTATTAATTTAACTTGTCTTGTCCTATGGAAATGATGATGATAGTTGCTTACTTCTGTTTCTAAATTACAATATCAACAAAATTGACTTTTTGTCGACTTTTAAGTGTATAAGTTACATACTTCATTACGGTGTATTATACATATGTCGTCGAACCACCTTTTAAGTCATATGCCGTTTAATTAGTTACAATTTAGATATGCATGTATATGCGCCATAGTTTTGTCACCCGTACTTAGGGTAAGTACATAAATTTGCTAATGTTCAACTACGGATAATTGTCATTCTTTAATGTATACACTTTAGCTACACAGTATCTTTGTAATTATTATTGTAACATTAATGCTTTGTACATTTAAACGTATAAGAAGGTTTCGTCTTTTTTTCTCTTATTGATAGACTGCTGCACTAATTTAGACCAGGTCACGGAGTGCAAATGTGACCTTTATCTCACATTGTTATACTGTCAGGCAGTCTCGAACGAAGGCAGTACGCTTACATTAGAAATGTAGTAATGTAGTTTAGCGCGGGTATATAAATGGGAGTTCGTACGAGATACAAGAGTAGCAATCCAGCCGGCGGCTGGATTGGCCGGGGCGTGGTTCAAAACAGGAATAAAATGTTAAAGTTACAGAAGACTTTGTTCTTGCTTTCATCTAATTTGATGTCTTCATCAATTAAATACTACGTTACAGTTTTTAGTGGATAGATTCTTGATTTAAACCTTCATGCAAATGCTTGTCGAAGCTATTACAAAAGGACAAGAAAGTTGGTAACAATTAACATTTATTTTTGCATGGAAACTTTCGTTGTTGTGGTTGTTGCCCTTTTATGTTGTTTTGATCTTTGGCTTCTCATCATTTCACCTCAGTCTGACGTGAAGTTTGGATGATGGTCGTCACTTACACTCTGCCCGATGTACAAACATAGTACCATTTGTTACCAAAAATGAACCATTTCCTCAATACCGACTTTGTTAACTTTACTTATCTAGCGAAAGGGAAGTAACATATCCGAGTTGCAGAGACGCGCACTAAATTTGGGAAGTTCTTCTAGCTGAGTTGTGGTGTGCCGGTGCTAATTATTCTGAAAACCAGCTTGTCCACGTGAGCGTGTGACATTCGTTCAAAAAAGTATGCCAATATTTTAATGGATACCCATTGTGTGCATTTAATGGCAGCTACACAAGTTAAGGAGAACAGATTTCACTTGTGTCACTTTGGTTTTTCTACAACTTTATTTTAATAATAACTGAACAAGTTAATTTGGTGACTTAGTTTTCTACCTTTCATGTATGCAACAATGTAATATTATATTGCTGAAACGTAGCTGTATTGGGTGATTTGGGAGAAAAAAAATAAAACAAATATCATGCTAAGACATGTTCAATGTTTAAAGCATCAAAATCTCAATGTATCTTCACTTTGTTGAAAGTATTTTAAAATGTTTAGACCTTTCGTGTTAAATAGTTGCGCTAATATCGGAATACTTACTTACATGTAGAGGAGCGGAATGGTCTAGTGTTGGGACGCATGACTCGGGATCACGGGGTTCGTGGTTCGTGGTTCGTGGTTCGAACTCTGGTCTGGTCACCGCTAATATCCATGACCAAGAAATTTACCTCAAATTGTTTCACTCCACCCAGGTGTATAAATGGGTACCTGCGAGGGTTATTCGGAACAATAATACGACTTCACAGCACCATGTGCCGGCTGCCATAGTACACGATTGACGAATATATCCGAGGGAATAAACTTTAAAGTCGACTGAAGGTGCAGTAGCTTGAAAGTAGACTATGGCTTGGTATTACCTAATACTATGCTATTTTTATTTACAGAACAAGCAAAAATACGATCTTACCAAATATTTCATGCAAAACGATGGAAAATCTTAAAAACTACCAGCTACACAGCAAAATAAAAAACAATATATGTTGTGCTATCTGTTGTGGCGTGCGATTTCCGGCCTTCACATGGTGCACGTGTATAATCATAATTGGTGCCATTTAGGTGTAGGTTTGTTGCCATAAAACTACAACTAAGCAGAGAGATCTCGAAAAAATGAAATACATCTCACAATTATCAGGTTATAATGTTTGTTTGGTACCTTTTCTGGTCCTGGTATGACTGTATGACATCTGCGTCAGGTTTTATTTTATGGCATGGCATGTGTTCTTAATGCCATGCATTATAAATATATAATTCGATTTCACAATAAACTTGGGATGACTTACAAAATATGATGTACTATATAAATGGTATCGACTTTGGTTGGAATTATAACTGAAATTCTTGAAATATATTAAATTAAGCTTGCCAGTTAACTCTATTATTAAATGTTAATAAATGTAAATTCAACTACTACGGGAGTTTTATGATTTACACCATGTAGCGGTAAATTGAAAACCTTTGCGTTATTTTTGTATGGGGCGAGACTTCCAATGGCGTGTTGCAGTTCAGAAGTAAGCACAATGCAAAGGTATGTTATTATTTTTATTATTAAGTCAGGGGACATAAGTTCCGATAATACCGATCTGCCTAGGTCCGATAATACCGATCTGCCTAGGTCCGATAATACCGATCTGCCACCTTGTGATACAACCCAGTGCCATGACTGATGTGAGCCGGCGATCATTTGGTCATCCTGAATTGATTGATGTGTGCAAATCGCAAGCTCACCATCACTATATTTATAACTATACTTAAAGATGTTTTCGGGAGTAGCCACTTCAACGCTAAATAGTTTTCATAAAAATGAAGATGCAAGGGCACATTAGTGTTTTGGGCGAATTAAGTGCATGAAGGCCAAATAATAGCGATAGTAAAGATGAGTTAACGAACAAAGAAGCATAGTGACCATTATTTTTATTATAAATTTCTTTTTGTTGACATAATATATACTGTAAGCAATATTTGTAAAGTTAGAAGTAACCAATTATGTCGTCACGTCATTTTATCATGTCATGTTGCCACTTTCGGTGCAACTGTCATTACACAAAAATGCCCATAATTAATTAAGTTACTTTGATAGATAAAATCAAAATTATTCTTGCATGTAATTGAAGAGATTTTGATCTTTATGAAAATATATAAATCTTAAAAACGAATTTTTGGTCACTATTAAAAGATTTTCTGGAGCGCCGATTATATATTGCTAGAAATACGTTGGATTTTATTAGTGATGTTTCAAATTTAGAAAGAAAAATTAATTGTTAGCGTAATATGTGTTTGTTTCACATTCCGAGATATAAATTGCACTAACAGTGGATATTTACTGAAAATTTAATTAAATCATGACAAACATGTGTCATAGAGTGTCTTTAATGCACTTGAATAATACTTTAAACATATAATTTTCCTGCATAGCAGTCTGTCCCGCAACACTCGCAACGGACCAACCTTCTACTCAAGACTGTTGCTTGTCAATGTTTTATACATACAAATGTATTTGCAAATTGACCTTTTACAAAAAGTTTTCTTACAAAAATGAAATCCTTTCACTTAAAACCTGAGTAGTAAAGCGCTGTTTCTCTAAATTGTACTAATACTTCATTATTGTTTCTTCTCTATAACTCATCGTGCTTAAAGGTAAAGAGTCCTCTGGTAATCCATTTCAACGTACTTTGGTTAAACCTTCTTAAAATCCAATAGCAACAAAATATTTGCTGATTGATTCCCTGCTAAGCATCTCCACCGAACAGCACATTCTGACGTACACAGTGTCTAGCGCCATCATAATCAGTTTGATATCATTATTGTTTTTGTATCTTTCCATTTAAGATTTAATATTGTAGTTATTAATATTCGTTTCAAACAGACAGTGTAATCACTGCCTTATCACTAATTAAATGGTGAAGTGAAACTGTTTATAGCTTGCCTGCAATTTTAACAACATGAATGTAACCGTCGTTTATGGATTGTATATTTGACTGGCTTATATTCACACCTTATATTTAACATTTGTAAGTTAAAAATAGCATTTATTTATAGTTAAATATTTAGGGGAAACTAAATTACAATTTAACCTTCCATGTTTTAGCATTTCTGGCAGATTTCGTCTGCTATACGTTTAGCCATAGTACAGTTGTGAGAAAGTACAAACAACTACAATGTTTCTTTGTAATGTAGATGTCTATAGGAATGAGAAATTTATCGCGCGGACGGTGAGGGGGGGGGGAGGGTATGGCGTCATAAGACTTGCATAACATTTTTATAAAATGTCTACAGCTATCAAAAAAGTTTCGATACGAAACTTGCCCATTATGTGCAATTGAGGCAAGAAAATAAACGCTAATTATCAGCACAATAATCGACCATAACTACAAACCAAGTTTGTTAGCCAAGATATGCTGCTCTGATGTGGCACAATGACCTATATACACGACATGGTTAAGACTTTTTTAACAATCTACACGCATGATTTAAATTTGAAGTCAGTAGTATAAACGTTCCGCAAACACGATCAATTTAAATTCTAAATCTCATTGGCATTGGCTTTGTATTGCCTTTTTCTCCAGAAAAAAAAAATTATAATTATTTATTGCTTTGTTAAAATCATACACCTAGAGGCGTGATTTAATTACGTAGCAAAAAATAGCGTGCTGTTTGAGAATATGATTAATTGGGAAAAAAATTCCAAAGAAAATTAAATTATCGGGTGTAGATACTTATGTATTTCTCAGTTTGAAGTACGGTGTGTTAAACGCAAAATGTACATGCCGAATCTCGTAAAATTGTTTTGTTTCCACATGCAAACCACACAAATAACGTCGAGCTAATCGGTTTCCATGGATGTAGAAAGTTAAGGCTGCGTTCAGTCTTTTGGAGTAAATACGTACACAGAACTTTTAGATAACGTCGATAGTTAAATGTCTGTTAAATTACTCTCCAAGTTCATTTATAAATTTGCTTGCTTTAAGTCACCAGGTGTCCAGTTTAAAATGTCTTCATAAGTAGACGTCATTCTATTATTAACCAGGTTATTGTCTAGCATACAAGCAAAAGTGTCATAAAGTAATAAAATATTTAATTATTAGAATCCAAGTTTTAATCATACCGGGCAACATAATTATTGTTTGATATTAAGTTTTTTAACTGTTTTAATGATCACTGTATATTGCTATTATATAATATGGTTAGTGTACATTATAAATGGCCATTGCATAAACATTGTAAGTAGTGATCTCTATTATTATTTAACGTTCAATATTAATGAAGTATTTGTGTTTGATTATTACTACAGTTGTATTATTGTTACTCAACTTTTATATCATTTTTGTTGTATTACATTGATGACCTAGTAGTGGTTTATTTCGCAAAAATGCTGTAGCTCTTTCCATAAGTACGGTTGTATGGCTAGTTCTGATGAAACATTTATTAACACATTCTTACCTATATGGAAAATGCGTTCACATTATGTGTTTCAACACATATTTCTAAATCAAAATTATTTTATAGTTCAAGTACAGAAATGTTAGGCAGGTTGAAAAGGGATTATATATATTACCAGTATGTCTTATATTGTCTTTATTTTGTTTGCTTGCTTTTATTTTTGCAAACAAATGGTTCCACTGCTACATCCTTAATATAGGGAACCCTTGATAAATATCCATGTACCTCTATAGTTTAGTATATGGTTTGTCTCTGCAGTGTCCTCAAAAAGCAGTCAAATAAAATTTGCTAATGGATAGTTTATTCAGTCATTTTATTCACCCTATGAGGATTGTTATGTGTATTTTCATTTTGATGAATATTTGACTTTGGTTGCTTAAATACATCTAGACAACTTAGGGTCAAACAAAACTACATACTACCCGAACGTGTGCTTTAAATCAAACATTCTGCCACAAGTCTCCTTTTTAAAATGTTTCTTCGAGTCAACCCGCATTGAAATGCAAGATCAAAGTAATCAATGAGAGAGAACAATATAAAAATGCAACAACGTCTGCGTTAAACAGTGAAACAAATTTGGGGTTAAATTAAAGCCTGTAAAATGAGACATGAGATTAGAAAAATTTGCAAACACATTACCGTCAATGAGGTTTTATTGCAGTAATGGAAGAAAAAACAAACGAACTTTGTCTTTAGCGTTAAATTGGCATGAAAGGGAGTCGTCAGTTGGTAAATCTGAAATGCGACCTTGGTACAAGAATTGAAGAACTTCGCGATAAATTCACTTAACTCCGCAAGTGCATACGGCATTGAGACAGGCATTAGTCAACATTTAAATTGCAAATAACGAATGCTCGTGTTAACAAAGGGCTTAAGGATACATGATACATTGCAGCAAACCTATATAAGTACAAATTAGAAATATTTCCTTATAAAGGTCCGGTGCATATTTCCAGCCGTCTGCACAGCGTCCATGCATAAAGGAAAAGAAGGAAAGGTTCTATAAGAACAAAGGTAAAGAGAGTAAATGTAAATATGGCAACAAACACAGAGATGCGACATTCGCTTGGCTTGCATGTGAAATACATGTACCTTTGTTTTGTGCCTTTTCGGAGTTTGGTATATGTTGCAATGCTCATAGGACTTTGTCATATATTCTTATTATACACAAAACAAAACAAAAACAACACTTACCGTCTTCCAACCGTCAGTCGGCAAAGGAACCCGTGAGGTGCCTAAAACTGGTTTGTGGAGGGCACCAACCTCGTAATTCCTGAAGAGTTTTCTCAAAAGAAGATAATTATGTATTTTTAAACGTCCGGAACTTATTAGTTCTGTAAATCGTATTGACCTTTAAAATGCAGATGAGCATTGATAGTGATCATATTTTTAATCAACGAATATTAAAAAAGATTGCGTAAAATCAAATCTAATCCGTTTATAATACATTTTTGTTGTGTCTACAACCTCTTAAATTAAGAAGTAGCCCGCAAATAGAAAAAAAACCTCACTACGTTTTTTTCTGTATTAAAAGTTTACAGGCATAAGGTCCAAGAAATGTGTTGACGCTTTTATCCCAGTATATGTGCCAATGCCTTTGTAGATATTGTCAAAAATAAATTATGCATTACACTATACATTCGTAAAGATAATTATGATGCCACTTTTCTCCACAATATTGAATGATTTATGTCAACAAGATGGCCGTACATTAGATAGAAAAATGGGAGGAACAGCTAAGCATATATATATATATATATATATATATATATATATATATATATATATATATATATATATATATATATACAGAGAGAGAGAGAGAGAGAGAGAGAGAGAGAGAGAGAGAGAGAGAGAGAGAGAGAGAGAGAGAGAAAGTGTGAGAGAGAGAGAGAGATTTTGTAATAATAAGTAACATACATGTACCGAAATAAAAATGCAAATTTTTAAGTGGACATTTTATATATCTGTAACATTTCTTTATAATACTTGTATATTAAATTAAAAACTAACCCAGCTTTTATCTATCTTTTTAAATAGATTTTAATGTTTTAATTTTAAAACGTGTTTTTCCGTGTGCATTGTTATAAAAAGGAATGTTAATTTTATAACATGGAAATTCTATATTAAATATTCAACATAAAATCTCAAAATAGATAAGAGATGTATTGTTACACATGCAAGAATAAAAGTTGTGTTTGTAATTACATGACAAATAACCATCATATCTTTACGAATAACACGCTAGGTGTTGTTTGTTTATTTAAATAAAATATCTTCGAGATTTATTTTAATAAACTAATGAATGAATTTTTGCCATAGGCATACATAAACTGAAAGACATTTTCAGTCATGTGATAATGTATTTAAATTAGAGCTTCGTTTTTGGCAATGACTAACCGCGGTCAGTTTTTCATGCCTGGGAAGAAGTATTGCGAGTACAGAACAAACATGTATGTCTATGGAGACTAGAGCGTCAATTGTATCCAGGTATGCTTCAAAATATTAACGTTAATATTGCGATCTATTTAAACTGGAAGTTCGTTGTATTGTGTAATTAAGAAATACATGCAGATTTTTTAATGAGCAATGTCGCGTACGAACATCATTTATTGAGTAGTGGAAAGGGTCTAAACGGGGAGCGAATTGCTATTAGAACAAGTGTTCCATTGACTAAGCATCATTTCCTAGGCAGAGATATCCCGTGTGGGGCCTCACTCCCTTGTTATGAACAGGTTATTCGTATCATCTAAGCATCTCAGTCTTAAACTTACACGTGCATTCGGAGAGGAATCGTGCACACGGAAGTTTTTATTCAGATCATAGGGGTGTAAGAGGTAAAAGTAAATATCAAACTCAGTTTATTTTGGTCGAATCCGTTAGCAATTATGACTATTTTAGACCTAAATCATATAGTCATTTATAGAAAGCAATGAATGTTAAATAAAATGTGTTTATTATTATCGGATGTTAGTTACCCTGTTGAAACTTTTCTTCCTATGTATGATCTATATTCTAGAAGATGTGTTTATTTACAGCTGAATACTTCCTGCTCTCTTATTTACAATGCGTTGTACATTTGACTTACTGCGGAGACAAGCACTGGGGACCTTACACTTCTTACATTGCTTTTCTGAAAATAGTGCAGAGAGGTACTTGTGTGATTTGTGATTTTTAACATTTCTTTCATTTAAAAATACATGGAGTGCATGTTTCGTAGATGAACTGTACCTATCAGTTTTATTTCTTGCTTATTTAACTTATACGTTTAGCCGCGCTTATGAGACAAAAGAACGAATTATTACCTTTTTTACATTTCACGTGTAGTGCATTGATCCAACAATATTATAATAAAACATATGCAATAACTTTTTTTAATGGACGCACTTGAGTTTCTTCTACATGCCACTAAAACAACATTAACAAGTATATTCATCATACGATGATTCTAATAATAAAGTTTGACGTTACAGGCTTGCTGTCAGCAAATTAATTCAAGGCAAATTAACCAAACATAAATATGTGATTATGTTGTCTGTTTGAAATGTTTATTCATAACAATTTAATTTAGACTGTTAACAGAAAGATTTGAAGTATAATGAATTAAAAGAAAACTGTGCCCGAAAGTATGGTTAACAAGAGCCTACTAATCAGAACGAATTATATAACTGACAATCAAGTTGACTTAAGTTGTCTTTGCTTTCTCGGGTTTCCTTATCGAAGTACATTAGTATTTTACAAGTACATTACAAATTCTTTAAAATGGAAAATAGTATTACCAATAAACACGTAAGGCATAATTGTTCAGGAAGCAATTAAGTATCCAGCATTTTACAGAAATGATCATACATACACAAACTTACTGTAATTAAGTAAATCTACATATACCATTAAAACTTTCACTTAACAACTATACTCTTCTTCATCATACGCTATACAATACAAACATTTTGCCACCAAATTGTTAGAAACATTCTTTTTATCAAAAATAGCAGTGGTAGAAAAAGCAGTGGTAGTAGCACTGCTGTTTTTTAAATTAATCTTTCATCAATAACACAGACTTAATGTCAAACTGGTTTGGGTTTTATTTTCTGTCTTCAAGCATCTCACTGACACTTAAAATGTTCCATTTATGGAACAATGTTATTGCACAAGGTAATGGTAAAGTGATTGAAATCATGTATCTGGTGTTCAGAGTAATAATAGTATTGCATTCACCTCGATCTTTTGTTTATTACTGTCTGAATAAAGTTTGGCAGATCTAGCACATAAAAGAGGAGAGATGGGTTTAGTATGTAATATTGTTGCTATTATTATTTGTCGCGGCTCTTTGGTGTGTTTTCCTATTTTAGTGGGAAATACGACTTCATATTTTGACATACAATAATGAAACTTTTGTTATTCGCAATGGGTTTTGATTAAATGTGTCAATCTTACCTTTTAGTAGATAGACACAAGAAAGAAACGTATTGTTGTGTGTTAGACGAATAATTCTTGGCGGTTCCAGTCATAATTCTCTGATGTATAATGTTTCGGTACAGCCCTGGACTTAAATTGAAAATCAGCGGAAAACCCATGGTGAAATAAAGCAGATAAATTTAGATCTTATTGCAGGAAAAACAATTGGAAGTAAGCTTAGAGCAAAGTCACGGTAATAATGGTATTCTTTATAGTTAAGCATTGGACGTTTGTGCATAATGATTAAGTGAGATTTTACTACAAATTATGCACTGTAGTGAACTGTTTATTATAGGTATATTATACTCTATCTTATGTAACTCACGTTCTTGGTACATATCTCTCTATGATTTTAATTAATGTCTCAATATTTATTGCCTTGTTAAATTCAAATCCTAAAAGGGGTGATTAAATTAGGCAGCAGAATGTAGTGTGTTATTCGACAAAATGCTATGATTAAACTGTGATATAATCCCAAAGAGATTTATATTATTGATTGTAGAAAATAATGTGTTTCCCACTTCGATGTATGGTGTGTTAAACGCGTAACATACATTTTCAATACTTAAAATGCACAAAGTTCAAAACTCTTTAAGTAGAAGCTAGGTTCAGTTATTTGGAGTTTTACATGAGTTGTCGAAGTTGTCGAAAGACGTCCTGTTTGTTTATAATGGTACGGTGTTCGATCATAAAACAAATGTACAAGTATATTAAAAAATACGTAGAACTAATAAATGTATAAATAACCTACCGAGTATATTTTAAAAATTAGTTTTCAGTTGTTATTCTAAGCTGAAAATAAATAGATGTGCTTCTATGTGAAGCCTAATTATCTCTCATGTACGCAAAGTAACATAAAGTTAAAAAAATAAGACAACCAAGTTTGGATTATACAGAACAAATAAGTGTTTTGCATAAAAAAATCTCAAACTATTCATCTTAATGATGATTGGACATATTGGTGTAATATAACCTGTTTTTGTACGTAAGAAACGACTACTAAATAAATATTTTTGGCATGTTTGTGTTTATCTTTTATCAATTTTTATCTGATCTCTGTTATTAATTTACGTTAATTTAATATTCTTAAAGTAGTTAAACGTTTTAACGCAATCTTTGTCAATGTCTATTGATAATCAATTTGTTTTTGTTCGCAAATATGTTACAAGAGAGGATTAAGTGCACATTTTAATGCAGTATTTATTTTGATAAATGTTGTCATTTTTTGTATAAAATTGTATTTTTATTTTATTATATATACATTTAATATATGATTATGAAGTTTGATTATAGTTCTGATCTAGGGACAGGGTGAGTTTGATAACTACACAGTCGATGTTTCTAGTCAAAATTTATTCACGGTTGACTTACAATCCTAATACATGTACATCTTGAAGAGAATAGATCTTATAAGACCTACAAGAACAACTTAGTAGTGGTAGCAAGTCCTTTTGATGAAAAACCAATCTAAGGCGTGTAACTGCTGGTTTTTCATTTTATGTGTTGTGTCTCGTCTCTGTGTTTGTGTCACATTTACATTTAGCTTACTTGCCTTTATCTAGAAGTAGTTTAGATTCAAAGATATGTGGTTTTTCAGATCAGACTTTCTTATTTTCCTATATATACATGACAAAATTTCCATATATTTGTAAAAATGTGTTCGAAGGGCGCCTAAGATGACGTCAATAGCGCAGAAACAAGTCTTTATTCCATAACATTTTAAAACATGCTCATTGCAGCAAATTGAGGATAAAACAAACTAAGAAACATGGACGCAACAACTTCAAACCACGTAGAGACTTGACGATAGTAACATTAATACTCCTTATAACTTTGGATTATTCATAGTTTTCATTTTCATGGAAATAGAAAGTTCCCTGATTGTGCTTTATTATCGCTTATATTGAATATATTTATTGACAAAGCTTGTACAGGGCGTGCTGGGATTTAATTGATAAGGTTTTTACTATTTTCTTTGTTTTTACTGCTTGTTAAACATATTTTGACATCAATCTGTCCTTGTTGAGTGTGTTATAAGTTTTACGACAGCTAAAACCATGCAAATAATTCTTTACAGTTGAATCAGATCTTCCAAACGTTAAGGCTTCGTTAAATAATATAAGAAAACAATGATATTACTCAAAATACAATATTCTACTTTATATCCTTGCTGCAAATGTTATGCTATGCACATGATACATTTTTATGTTTTTATGTATGCGTTATAAAAAAGCTGGTAATTGATTATTCTTAAATAAAGTTCCGGCATTTATTACTTTTAATCGTTACTGACACTTGAATTATTGGCCATTAATGGTGGTCATCTTTGTTATCAACAGGTATTGTAACAGATTACGTAAAATTTGCCTTAATGCATTTTAATACACTCTCTGTATTTGTTTCTACGACCTCTAATACAAACCAGTAGCTAACAAATCGGAAAAAGCAACAAAGACACTAGGGTTCCTTTTCTGCAACAGATATTTGAAAGCATAATATCAACGAGCTGTGTTTAGATTTTAATCCCGCCGATGTATATGTTTCGAATTAATCATTTATGCATGATAATAATGATGCCACTTTTCTTCACAATAGGGTTTGATTAATGTCAGGTGGCCTTACATCTTATTGAAAAGTGTGAGAAAGGTTAGAATATTATCTTTACTTGAAATTAATAATAAGAAATGAATCTTATTTAAGACGTATGCTTAGCAATAGATATCCGGTATTAGACATAATTCAGAAAGAATTGTGTCTTACAGAATGTGTCTTGCAATTCAGCTTCTTGTTATGTTAATATGCAAATGACAATATCACAGAAGAACTATTTTGCAAATGATAGCATCAATGTGAAAGACATTTCTTGTACGAAGGAAAAGTCTTAAGGAATAAATACACGTTTTTAAAAGATTTATGCAACGACTCTTTAACTATTTAATTTTAATTGTTGCATTTTAAGTATTCTTTGCTAAGACTAAAATATAGCTTTCTGTGTTGTAACATTTTATGCAAAGCATTAAATTTATAACAAATTTATAAGTTTTAAATTTATCTCATGGCTTGTATAAATAATGACAAATTTACGAGCATTTGGAAAGCACTTGACCTACTTTAAGACAAGTGTGTTCTGTCAGCCATTGTCTAAATAAAGATTTTTTGTACACTGATAACTCACATCCTCGCTTAATTTTAATCAAGCAATTGCGGGATTGTGAGATTGCGAGATTGTGAGATAGTAAAAGCATGTTAGACTAGCATTTTGTACATTTTTGGAACAATTCAGTGCATTATTTTTAAAATTAACTATTAAAGAAACCATCCCTGCTTGTTCTCTTTTGATCTTGATTATGATATTTAAAATTTAAAAAAGCCCGTTGATGTGCTTTTTCTTAAAATAACATGGACAAGCTATACTTTACATTTAACATCATATGTCAAAAAAAGATAAAAGATGTATTGTTTCTTTGAAGGAAATTTTCCTGATAACTGTATCACAGTAACCATCGCATACTGTCCAATAACACGCTAGGTGTTGTTTGTTAATTAAATCAATTATCTACGGGATTCATGTTAACGAAGCAATTTAGAGATTTATGATGAATGAATTATATTGCTTGAAGGCATAAACAAACTTAAATGCAAAGTTAATAGTACGGTGTTGTATTTAAATTAACTGTTCTTTTTTGTTAGTGGTTAAATTTTTTAAATGTTTATATTCTGACTATAAATAATATTTTCCGTTCTCAAGTTATCCATCTGATTTACCCTCCTGGACTTACCCTTAATAAAGCAAATAACTGACATTTAAATGCAGCATTTCTAGACATTGAGATCGCTATTTCCAATGACAACGTCTCTACTAAAGGCTCTGACAAGAGAGACGATTTCAGCTTCAGTATTGTGAAGTATCCATTGACGGGTATTCACCTCGTCCTGTCCTACCTTCTATGGCATTAACATATTCCAACTTATAAGGTTTTGTACGAAGGGACGAGATATATATGTTAAAATAAACCAGTCAAAATGAGATTCATTAACAGGTAAAGAATATCTGGAAGTATGCTTATAATAGGGTCACGTATGAATATCGGTAATGTTTTATTTTCTCACCCATGACAAAAACTGTGGGTTTTACTACAACGTTTGCATGTTTATATGCATATTAGTACAAAAAAAAGTTGCATTTTGTGATAAGAGCCCATGTTTTAACGTCGACCCGTTTTCTGACAAGTGGTGTTGTTTTACAAATTTACACCTTAATACTTGTTATCGTACCGTGCGTTTGTTTTCCGAGATACGAATCTTTTAAACAAAGAAATATATTATTATCGTATTAAATCTTAAATCATGAGTGTTGCTTGTCGGAGTGTCTATATATTTGAGAATTGACTTTTGCATCTTCTTACAAGGATGATGTATTCTTTCATTTAAACCTTAGTGGTTAGGCCATATTTCTCTTTTTTGTACTGATACTTTATTATTGTTATTTTTTATAATTAGATGACCAAGCGATTGGAACACTATTATCAAATATAGTCTTGCTTGCAAGTATTTAGACTTATGGTAATTAATTTCAACGAACGTTGATATTGATTAAACACTCCTAAGGCACCAACATAAAATGTGCTGATTTTTTCACTTTCTAGTATCTGTTTCCATTAAAACATTCTTATGTAAATATTTCTTTCCACTAACGATGTAACATTCTAGTTATTAACATTTGTTTGAAACAAACTGCAATATCACTGGCTAAACATTCATTGACAGTTTACAGCTTGCCAGCACCTTCATCTAAAATGAATATAACCGTTGTGTTCATTGGTGGTTTATTCAACTGGCTCATATTCAGATCTAATGTTTAACATTCGGAAGTTAGAATAAGGCCAAAATTAATGGTTTTTTATTGAGGGAAAACTAACATTACAATTAAACGTTTCATTATTAATTTCTAGAAGTTGTAGCAGGGGAATGATTGATCGGCTATACGCAAAAAAAAACTACAATGTTAATCTGTGTGGAACATGTCGATAAAATGGAAAACCTCTACTTTTTTCATGACATTTATTTTCTTAATGTAACACATTTGCTTAAAAATCTATTAAGAAACAAATTCAACAGATAACAGGTACATTATATGCAATTTTAGCCGGAAAATAAGCCATAGTTATACGCATATTTATTAACGATAATTCCTAACCATGATAATTAGCCAGGATATGTTGCTCTGATGTGGCGCCATGGCATATATATCCGGCATGGTTGTGAGTTTATATACTAACGGCAAACCGACAAATTTCCGCCCAATTGGACCCCAAGTAGAATGAAACCTAAGCAGCAAATAAAAGAATGAAAATGAAAAATCACACACAACAATGTAAATGTCCTCACTTCATCCTGGCCTGCAACTCTGTGATTATAACAACCAAACGTATTTATTTGAAATTTAAATTCAATAATATAAATGTCCCAAGCATGATTTTATATTCTGCATCTCATAATTGACATTGACTTTGATTTTCCTATTCATTTAAAATGATTAATTAATGAGGGATTATTTATTGCCTAGTTTAATCAAAGCGCTATAGGCCTAAGTAAATTAACCAATAGAATATGGCATGTTGTCCGACATAGTAAAATGATTACCTGTGATATAATTCCAAAGAGAATTAAATTATCGGGTGTAGAACATAATATATGTTCTACCTTGAAAAATTGTGTCTTAAACACGTGTACATATAAAATTTTATATAATTAGATTGTTTCCAATATTAAAACACTAAAGGAAAGAAGTTTTTAACTCTGAAAAACACGTAAATCGGTTAATAAAGATGAAGAATCAGCACGCTGCAGTTATTTCAATTTTAATTTTTATATACAGCTTTGTCGATAGACGTTTGTTTGTTGTTGTGTTGTTTGTTGTTGTTGTTGTTTGTTGTTTTTTGTTGTTGTTATTGTTGTTGTTTTTTTGTTTGTGTTATAATGACATGGTGTTCGTACAAATACGCATTTATAAAAGAATAACCTGCTTAAAATCAATTGACAACTTTTTGTACTATGTCCGGTAAATTGGTCAAAATGAATAAACGCGTTTCTAAGCTATATATGATTGTTCTCTCATTTATAAGAAAAAAGTCATCATAAAGTTACAAATTATGTAAACAAAATCCGATTCCAATTTTGAATCATACAGGACAATATACTGCTTTGCAAGTTTTTCTTCAAACATTTGATGTCATAGTAATGTTGACAGTATACACAATTCTGCACATAAGATTAATGTTAAAGGAAAAAATAATGGTATCTTAATTCATTGTGAAAACTTGTTACTGTATATTATAAAACAACATAGAATTGAATTGAGATTGTTAGTGTTTTGTCTACGTACTTTTTCTTTGATCTCTCTTTTATTACTTTACGTATTTTTGAAATATTTAAAAGCTTTGCAGCATTTTTTGTCATGTGTATTTGTGATTTTTGTAATATTCAATGTACGCTTTAAAAACACTTACACTATTTCTGCAAAGGGGACAAATGGATGATTGCGTGCGGATAAGAGCAGGTCTAATGCTCGCATGTAATGCAATATTTATCTTAGTAAATTTTAACCTACGACTTTTTATTTTATTCTCATATGTGTTGCTAATATGTGTTATAGTACAATATAATAAGTGTTGCTAGTACAATAATTAAACAATTAAATAAAGTCGCCATCTCTCTCTCTCTCTCTCTCTCTCTCTCTCTCTATATATATATATATATATATATATATATATATATATATATATATATATATATATATATATATATATATATATATATATATATATATATATATATATATATATATGTAGATGGCGACTTTATTTAATTGTTTAATTATTGTACTAAGCTAAGGGACAAGAGAATTGGGTCGTATCGCAGTATCGTATACAGCCGTATTTCAGGCTGTATGAGGCTATCTATGAATATACGGATATACGGATGTCAAACATATGCGTACCTTTAAGCATTCACACTATGTTTTCACAACTGTTATGTCGATTTTAAAATGAATGCTTCAAATGAAATTTTAATCAAGTTTACTTATAAAAAGAACATAAACTTGTTGGTAGAGGCTGTATATTTTAACTTCATAGGAAGTCATCTAGTTCTGGTGGCTGTGTCAAGACGTCTATACTTAGATCGTGTATACACACATTTAAAAATTTTGACTATAGTACTGCGCGACCCAGTTGTCATCTTCTTGGTAAGAGAAAGCACATCTTTAAGCATAAACGCTTTAAGAAATCAGCAAGATGAAACGTGTCTGTAGTCCATTGGTGTTAGATAGTTACAAGTACAGAAAATGCAAGGGACGCTGAGAAGGGATTAAACATTACAATAAATTTATATATTGTGTTGTTGTTGTTGTTGTTGTTGTTGTTGTTGTTGTTGTTGTTTCTTTGACTTTGCAAACAAGTATTACCCCTGCTACAGACTATGTACAATGGACCCCTGATAAAATAGCTTCATTATTTGGTATATAGAATGTGTATGTGCTGTATCTAAAGCAGCTGTCAAAGAAAATATAGTTATCTGCATATTATATATAATAATAAGAAACTATTACAAGGTCCTTGAGTATTACACATTTATTAAGATTTGAAACGTCAAATCTAAAAATTACAACAAAACAGTGACAAGACATTACATAAAACAGAACAAAACCAAACAGTTGCCGCGTTGGAACGGTCAATAGGCTAAAGGACTTGTATTATAAAAATTGTTTTATCACAAAAAAAGCCAAAAAAAAGGCTAAAACGCAATCTTTTATAAAGCTGACATGATTAGCTGCCTCCGATTTCGATATCAACCGGCGAGCGGTCATTGAAAATAGAAATTTCTAGTACAAGACAAAGTCGATACGTCCTTATTATATTTTGAAAAGTGCCTTTCCATCAAACCACTCCTTAAGAAAAATAAATTAAAACATAATAACATAAATATAAATAAACGTACGTTGGTGTTTGATAATAAATCCTTTCTAAAGTCTATTATTATGTCCACTGTGGAGACGTATAAATAAACGTACGTTGGTGTCAGATAATAAATCCTTTCTAAAGTCTATTATTATGTCCACTGTGGAGACGTATGAAGTTGATATTTTATAATATTTAAATTACTAATGAATTTTCTTGAACTCGTTATGACTCAATCGTTATGACTCGTTGCCTCCTATCTGTCATGAGCAAGAAACATACTTTGGCAGTAAAGGGGTAAGGGGGAGGAAGGGGGAGGCAGGAAGAGAGGTGGTGCATCTGGCATGATTGGCAGATTTTTTAAGCCTGCCATTTAGTTAGAATTTAAAGCTATTGTTTTGAAGTAAAGATAAGATCATTTCGCTGTACAGCCTACAATTTATAAGGACATTACATTCGGTTTCCACGAAAGCAGAAGAAATAAAGGATCATTATAACATAAAGGTGTTCATATCTTTCAGTTTCAGTCTCAGTTAACGCTACCCTGCATATAAGTTCAGATAACTCCGAACCGTGTTCTTGTGGCGACATTCATTTTCATCGACATTGCTATAATACATGGACAAACATTTTCTTGTATATTAACAATAGTTTCTTAGCTTGTTTCTGTATTTACTATTTTCTACCTTATTCTCCATTTATTGACATGATTACTAAAATGAATCTTGTGCTATTGTTGATAATGACAAATATGGAACCTTTGGATTTCCGATAATCTTATCTACTGTACATATTGTCCGTATGTTTTACCGTTTATTATAATAATAGAAATTGTGTCTGTGTATAAGTAACTTTATCAGTTTTAACTCCTAACGCACATACTTGCAGCTAAAAATGTCACAGTGGAAGACATATAAGCGCTTTAAAACAGCCTCGATACTGGTTTAAGTTTTAAGCTATGCGGTTTAAGCGTCTTCCAAATTTGCACTGTTAAGCAACGGTTACTGTTGCTGGTGTATAGATGGGTGACCGTTGGAGAGCTCCGGCCTGGGTTAATAGGTGACAGTGATGGGATAAAGTGCCGGACTGAAGTTACTTATCAGGACGTGACGTCTCGGATGGGAAGGTAATGTCACAGTCACAGTGGTAAACATATAAGCGCTTCAAACCAGCCTCGCTGCTGAGTTAACTCCTAAGCGATGTGGTTTAAGTGACTTCCAAAGTAGCGCGGTAAAGTAACGGTAACCGTGGCTGGTGGATGGACGTGTGACAGTTGAAGAGCACCGACCTGTTACACTGTCATTTGTTTTACTTTGATTAAAACAGTCTTTTATTTACACTGTTTGTTTGAGAATAAAAAATCACTCGTCGGATCACTCCACAAACCAGGTTTAATCACCGACATCAGTCATTGTGCCAACTGACCGTTTCCAGGTAGTAACTGCTGTGTTGTGTGTGTGCGTGCGTGCGTGCGTGCGTGTGTGTGTTTGCGTGTGCGTGTGCGTGTGTCTGTTTGTCTGTCTGTCTTTCTGTGTGTTTGTCTGTGTGTCTGTGTGTCTATGTGTGTGTCAAAGTGTGTTACAATGTATGTGATATGACCTATAGGCCTATCTGTGGTAAATTTTATAGGGCCTTTCCTTATTTGCCTTTTTATACGATACTGTTTACAGTTAAGTCACCGAAAGAAAATATTCGACGATTTACATGTTTCAACGAATCCCCAGCAGAACATACATGTACCAATGCATCAATTTGGTGGAAGCAAACAGATAAGGAAAACGAAATGAAAAACAACAAAAGATAAACAGCAAAACTGCGCACAATTATTTTACTGTTCTCATTTTATTTTGGTTATTATAACAACCAACATGCATTTGTTTGAACACAAGAATATAAGTGCTCCGCAAACACGATCACTTTAAATTCTGTACCTCGTGATTGACAATGACTTTGTTTTGCCTTTTCATTCTGGAAAATAATTAATTAAGGATTATTTATTGCCTTGTTAAAAATTAAACCCCAAGAGGCGTGATTAAATTAAATAGCAAAATATAGCGTGTTCTTTGCCAGAATACGATCATTAACTGTGATATAGTTCCAAAGAGAATTAAGTTATTGAGCGTAGAAAATATAATATTTCCTATTTGAGATACGATGTGTCAAACGCAATATACACATTTTAAATAGTGTTCAACAACATTGTTTTCAGTAACAAAACACGAATGGAAAAACGGCTTCCAAAGATAAAGAGAGAAAAAGCTGGGTTCAATTTTAAAATAATGATTTTGAACTTTTAAATAAAATGTTGTCGATTGACGCCGAGTTAGCTAAAATAACATGGTCTTTTAACATACAACAGTATAGGTAAAAAAACAAGAAATGTGTCCGATTGTGATTGGCACTTTTAATTACCCAGTGAGACTGCTTATAAAATGGCTCATTGTTAGTAAGCTGATCAGATCTTATTCTTTGTCCACATGTTTATGCTACACATGGTTATTATATATTATTGTCTCGTATATAAGCAAAAGTATCGCAAAGTTACAATATATTTTTAAATCCACATCGAAGTAAGAATCAAACGCAATGTATACCTTGATATGTATGAAAGCTTCATTTTAAATATCGATTTGTGGGGTGTTGTCGCTTGCTGAGTTACGAGAAAGCTTGATTTTGGAAGCACAAAAAAGAGACCCTGCATGACTTCGACTACTCGCGGTCAGTTATTCATGCCTAGGAAGAAGTAGTGCCTAAACAGAACAAAAAAGTATAAAGACACGAGACGCGTCCAACCATGCCACAAATGTTAACATTAATATTGTTATCTGTTTAAACAGGACGTTCACTGTACTGTGAAATTCATATATACACAAAATGCAGGTTTATGAACAATGTTGCGTACAAATATCACTCTTTGACTAGAGGAAAGGGTCGAAATTGACAGCGAACTGCGATTAGAACCAGCGTTCCAATTGCTATGCATTATCTACCAAGCCAAGGTATTTGCGATTTCCCGCGCGGTTCCTCACTGCGGCTCTGAACAAGGTTATGTAATGACATAGGTCATTCGTATCATCTCAGCATCTCAGTCTAAAGCTACAGCACGCGTTCGGAGAGCAATGGCGAACTCTGGATTTATAGATTCGGATCACAGGTGTGTAAGAGGCAGTAGTTAATTTCAAACTTTTGTTTCTTTTGGTCGAATCAGGTTGCAATGAAAAATGCACAATCATATGACTGTATTGGCTGTTTAATAAAATGGTTTCTTTAATCGGATGTTAGTGATGTAACTTTTGTCCCAATGTATAATCTGCAAATGCGATTGTACATTAGATTTTCTAGGAAATAATTTTGTCCATTGTTTGCACAACTGTAATCGCGTACAGAGTCAAATTGTACCAACTGGTTAATGAACACGAACATTGACCATAAATTGCTATTTTAAATTACATTAATTATGTAGCTTATATTAAAAGAAGTAAATGAAAATTTACGCGGATCTGTAACATTCCTTGTCACATTTTAAAATAATATATTTTCTTTCAAGTAGCTAAAATTATCATTCTCGTGTCCATCTGATTTGACATTTTTAATCAAAATTCATTCCGAGGAAAAAAAATCATTATTATCAGCCAGATTATGATATGTCTTATATTCACATTCATTATAAAATATAACAAAGTATACAAAATGGTAAAATTCCGTGTCTGTAAAGAATATATGACAAAGTCCTATGAGCATTGCAACATATATCAAACTCCGAAAAGGCACAGGGCAAAAGTATTTCACGTGCAAGCCAAGAGAAAAGTAAGAACACATTTTTATGAGTCATATAACTAAAAGAGCAAACCCGACAGTTACCGCCTAGCAACGGTCAGTCGACAATATGGGCCGACTGGGGTGCCTAAACCGGTTTTACAGAGCTCTAACCTCGCACTTCCTGATGGGTTTCTCAAACGCAAGCAATGAAAAAAACTGATCCATCCGAATACAAAAATGTCCAAGCGCCGATGTTATCCCCAACAAGCCTTGAGGAAAGCAGTGACGCTAAAGAAAATGTCCACAGCGTCCAGAAAAGAAAGGGATACCATTTTGACTAGAAAAAAACTAAACAAAAACGGCCGACCACAAGCGAAATCAACCCCCACACCTCCTACCGAACCAAGAAAAAACACGACCAGTGAAGATCAGACGGCCGCCGCATCTCGCCCACCCGAAGACGGAACCGAGGAACCAAAGCCCAACGTCCACCATAGGAAACACACGCACCAACCCCCACATAACGAACCAAATGACAACATAGATAACATGCACGGGGAGACAACCTCGACCGCCTATCTATGTTGTCATTTAATTCATCCTATAAGGATTGTTACGTGTATTTCCTTTGATGGACATTGGACTTTGGTTCTTCAAATCCATCTTCACATGAACAGGATGCTACAACCATTACTTCGTCTCCGGTCATTTTGTTCATGATTCAGAAAGTTAATTTTATTTATAGTCAACTATTTTTGTGTAATTTTTCAATTCGAAATAAAACCATATTCTTTTCTAAAAATTATGTGGACATTATTTTTCAATGACGTCACTACTTTCGTCATAACTTATAGAAAATATCAGCGCTTGGACAGTTTGTATTCCAACAAAACCTTTTTTTTTTCATTGCTTGCATTTGAGAAACTCGTCAGGAAGTGCGAAGTTAGAGCTCTGTAAAACCGGTTTAAGCACCCCAGTCGGTCCATATTGCCGACTGACCGTTCCAAGGCGGGAACTGTCGGGTTTGCTCTTTTCGTTAAATGACTCATCACAAATTTGTTCTTACTTTTCGCTTGATTTGCATGTGAAAAACCTTTGTTCTGTGCCTTTTCGGAGTTTGGTATATGTTGCAATGCTCATAGGACTTTTGTCATATATTCTTATTTAAATAAATATATCTCAAAAATAATAATCACATATAACACCTTACAGGCCCAAATATGTCGCCGAAGAAACAATGGTCCTTATATTTAGTAAAAAAGATAACGGTGAGTGTAAGATTTGCGCCCTGTGAACTATGAACTGAGGTAGTAAATGACCCATAACAGCTTTCTGGATCAGTCAACATTCAGTATACCATACACATTCACTTCACCTTCAGCAAGGCGAGTGTCAAGCTTTTCTTAAGACATTGTAATAAATCAAAAACAAAACAAAAACATAAATAAAACAAATAAAACTGCAAAAACAACAAAAAACAGCTAAAAACAAATCAAACTCGTACTACCATGTCGTGGTTATTACCTTGTGTGTGATGATAAGATGTGAACACTGTTATTTCACCACTGCAATCACTTTACGGCCAATATTTAGGATTGACGAGGCGTTTTAGTTGCGTTTTCTCTTTATCAAAACATTTCCGCACGAAATGGTATTCAGAAAGTTTAATATATTGCTTTGTTATCATTCAACCCACTGGGATATGAAAAAATCAATAAGCATAAAGTCGCGTGCCACTTTACAGAATGCAATACATATCTGCAAGCCAATCAACGAATATATACATGTGGTCCCAGTCTGGCACTTGCTATCGACATTAAGCTATATTCCGAATAAGTGCAATATCCTTCGAAATAACTTGCTGATATAAAAAATCAACTGTGAAAAAGAATTCTGAATGTGTACAAGCCTTTTAGACGCTAGAACAAAGAAATGGAATATCAACGAAAGAAATGATCGCATATAATATAAATTTTCTAATATACAAAACAATTTATTCACAATTTTTTAAATTATTATTTTTATTTTATTTTTAAAATCACCAATTTGAACAATCTTCATCATTCCATGTTCCTTTTTATTTTATCTTAAGCAAAGCTTTTCTGTTGCAATCGAGTCATGTGTTTCTTCAACATTTCTTACTTAGACGAATTTAATCAGATCTTCCGATAGCAATTGAAGTAACTGTGATTTGAACATATGTTTAAACCAAACATCAGGATTACTTCCTTAGAACGTATTAAATTTGATAACACTCTAAGCTGTTAACTGAAGTAAAAAGAGATTAAACAATTTACTGATGCTTCTGTTTTACTCCTTTCTTGGTTTCCAGGTTCTTATCTAGATGCATATAATAAGTAACATTTAAAATAAAATAAAATATTATTAACGTTATAGAAAAAAAAACATCGACATGTATTAACATTGCATAAGAAACTGCAGCGAAATGGCCTTGTATATCAGGATTTAAATTAATTCATACTTTGTTACCAGCACTGTAGTTACTAGGACAATGTTCCATGATAATCCCAATGTACATGATCTAAAACCAAACAAAACTAGGTACAGCAAGTAATATACTTTGACAGGACATAACAAATGTGGAGAATATTTAACACTTACTGTTTCGAAACGCTCAGCTCGCAAACTTTTCAATCGGACAGTCTAAAGTTAAATTGTAAGTTTTTATTTGCTGGGTGAGTGGGTTTTAATTAGTTAATTGCAAGTACTATAAATATACGTATATTCATTTCCATCGCCATTCGGAAAACGTTCCTTTATACCGGAGGAAAAATGCGTTATGTTTTCTATCTTCAAAATGTGTGAAATCTTGGGGGAGGGGGTGTATTATGCCTATTTTTGTGCAATACTAGTGTTTTTTGTCACATTTCATGTTAAAAGTCTAACACTTTTTCAAATCAAGTAAAGTTTACCTAAAGGTCATTAACAAGTTTGTAGACTGTAAGTATGCCTTAACGTGTTTCCTTTAAAGTTTTGTCATGTTTCAGCTTTCACTGAGTTTGCTTGATAACATCATCGGCCATGTGGATCGATTATAACAGCTCTTGTTTGGTTGTATATCGGCTCTTGTCGTTGGATTTGGTATATTTTTTCTATACAGAAGTCTAAACGTAGAATCATCGAATAGCTGTCGTAAAAATAAATTAAATAAATCAAGTCAGTATGTTTTCTTTTTCATACAGACAACAACATTAATTAAACTTAATAATTGGAAATTTCGTTGTAAATGGGCTTTAATTTGTCAAAAGTACAAGAGAACTCCACGTACAAGTAGTCTGCATTCAATTAAGCTCAGTTTAAATATGTTCTAAAACGATGGGGTTTCATTAACTTAAGGAAGATGTCTGTAAGCTTTACTGCACATCATATTTCGTACATATTGATTGAATTTGATTCGTATATTTGCGCAGCAATGTCCACACTTTAATGAAGTCAACTTGAAAGGCTGTGATCGTGTTTCCCCACAAATAGTATATATCAGCAAATATTTGTTGTAGTTTGTTGTTCTTGTTTTTGTGTTGTTGTTTTGTTGCTGTTTAATGTGACATCAACTTTGAAAGGGGCCAAAGCCATACAAATGTATAATAAATTTAATCAGTCATATGATCATTAAATATCCTCTTGCTTGACCTCCTTAACACAAAGGAACCTATACCAGAAGAATCCGATGTGTTAACGAAATTTGTCATCAATGGAACAAATTTCGAATTCTTTAATGTTGATAAAGAAAGCAAAATAATATTAAACCATCATGAATTCTGCAATAAAATCTCCGATTACTTAAGTATATGATAGCTTTCTGTTTGTCAACTGATCATGGTAATTATCTTACTTATGCAAAAAGGTGAGACACTTCATAAATCCAAAAGTAAACGTAAATTATAAACTTTTATCTACTAGATATATTTTTCTTATGTATCTGTATCACTGTGATGGCAACGTGGCAGGTCGTCGTTCTTTTCAGCTGTAATCATTCTAGCTAAAAGTCATTTCTATGAAAGGTCCACTTGTGAGCCTTCAACTTCAATGAATTAATCCCTGGGAAACAATTAGTGTTCTTTCCTAGCGGCTCCTGTTTCAGAGAAAGGAGTAACTAATATCCGGTCATCAGATAATTCATGAATCTTAAATCTGGCTTAATGGGCTAAAGTGTCTTTTTGATCTGATAACATTAAGTGACACGAGTCAATCAAGTGCAAGGGATGATGGCCGACTCGACAAGTGTTCGGCCATGAAATCAGCGCACCATGCTTGTTGATTTAATATAACTATGTTTTTTTCTCGTTAATGCAAGCCGTGTACATGGGACGGAAGCAACGCCTACGTAGCTGTTTAAGAAAACATGACCTTTAGTAACACACATTAAAGATTTAGTATAAAAATATACATTAAAGTTTTAGTACAATAATATACATTAAAGTTTTAGAATTATATACATAAAAGTTTAAGTATAAAAATATACATTGAAGTTTTAGTATATTAATATGAATTAAAGTTTTAGTATTATATACATTAAAATTTTAGTATAAAAAATATACGTTAAAGTGTTAGTATATTAATATACATTTAAGTTTTAGTATAGTAATTTACATTAAAATATTAGTGTAATAATATACATTAAAATGTTAGTATAATAATATATATTAAAGTTTTATTATAAAAGTATACATTTTAAAATTTTAATATAATATTATACATTTAAGTTAAAAATTGCATAAGACAGAGATTAACATTTTAATGTTTATGTGACAAGAAAAAAACAAAAGACAAAACAGCACTAAGACAGAGTTTTACTTTGTGTGTTAGAGTCTTTATTTTATTTTGTAAAGTATTCGTCCTGGATAATTTTTGTAGCACTAGTTAGTTAGTAATATAATAAAGTACTACCAAACTGGTACAAGGAATAAAAAATATAATTTGTGAACAAAATTCAATAAGTATTCTGTACGTGTGATTGGTATGGTAGCTTGTAATCACCTTATCTCCCACGTATGTATTGTGTTAGCAGACGACATTTTTGTTAATATGATTATGGTTATCATACAGACAGAGAATCAGAGAAATACATTCTGCTAGTAATAGGTCATACGTACATGTAGTAAGAATATTCAATTGACTTAATGACCATAGGTGATTACAGTACCTATATTACTAATACTGACGAACTGAATCCATGGTGTTAAACGCATTTGACAATTTCCAGAGTTGTCGCTTGATATGAACAAAGAAAAAGTATTAACACAGGATTATTTTGTTTCCAGCTGATCAATCCGATTTAACTGAGAGGTAGACTAGGTCTAATTACATTATATGATCTGCTTCTTCTTTACATTATCAGGATTTTATTCAGCTTTGTTCTTTCTATACATTTATCCGAACACAGGATTTGTTGTTTGATAAAATAATCTTCTTTTAATTAACCAACAGACAGTGTGTGCAAATGTGAATATCTTGTACATAAGTATGCAAACAAATTATGTAAACAAAATCCGAATCATACAAGACAATATACAGCTTTGCAAGATTTTCTTCAAACATTTGATGTCATAGTAATGTTATAAGTATACACAATTCTACACATAAGCTTAATGTTGAAGGAAAGAATAATGGTATCTTAATTCAATGTGAAAACTGGTTATTGTATATAATAAAAGAACATAGAAGTGAATTGAGATTGTTTGTGTTTTGTGTACATACTTTTTCTTTCATCTCTTTTATTACTATACGTATTTCTGAAATATTTAAAAGCTTTGCAGCATTCTTTGTCATGTGTATTTGTGATTTTTGTAATATTCAATGTACGCTTTAAAAACACTTACACTATTTCTGCAAAGGGGACAAATGGATGATTGCGTGCGGATAAGAGCAGGTCTAATGCTCGCATGTAATGCAATATTTATCTTAGTAAATTTTAACCTACGACTTTTTATTTTATTCTCATATGTGTTGCTAAAATATATATATATATATATATATATATATATATATATATATATATATATATATATATATATATATATATATATATATATATATATATACATATATATATATATATATATATATATATATATATATATATATATATATATATATATATATATATATATATATATATATATAAAGATGGCGACTTTATTTAATTGTTTAATAATTGTGCTAAGCTTAGGGACAAGAGAATTGGGTCGTATCGCAGTATCGTATACAGCCGTATTTCAGGCTGTATGCGGCTATCTATGAATATACGGATATACGGATATACGGATGTCAAACATATGCGTACCTTTAAGCATTCACACTATGTTTTCACAACTGTTATGTCGATTTTAAAATGAATGCTTCAAATGAAATTTTAATCAAGTTTACTTATAAAAAGAACATAAACTTGTTGGTAGAGGCTGTTTATTTTAACTTCATAGGAAGTCATCTAGTTCTGGTGGCTGTGTCAAGACGTTTATACTTAGATCGTGTATACACACATTAAAAAATTTTGACTATAGTACTGCGCGACCCAGTTGTCATCTTGGTAAGAGAAAGCACATCTTTAAGCATAAACGCTTTAAGAAATCAGCAAGATGAAACGTGTCTGTAGTCCATTGGTGTTAGATAGTTACAAGTACAGAAAATGCAAGGGACGCTGAGAAGGGATTAAACATTACAAAAAATTTATATATTGTGTTGTTGTTGTTGTTGTTGTTTCTTTGACTTTGCAAACAAGTATTACCCCTGCTACAGACTATGTACAGTGGACCCCTGATAAAATAGCTCCATTATTTGGTATATAGTATGTGTATGTGCTGTATCTAAAGCAGCTGTCAAAGAAAATATAATATATAATAATAAGAAACTATAACAAGGTCCTATGAGTAGTACACATTTATTAAGATTTGAAACGTCAAATCTAAAAATTACAACAAAGCAGTGACAAGACATTACATAAAACAAAACAAAACCAAACAGTTGCCGCGTTGGAACGGTCAATAGGCTAAAGGACTTGTATTATAAAAATTGTTTTATCACAAAAAGAACAAAAAAGGCTATTTAAACGCAATATTTTATAAAGCTGACATGATTAGCTGCCTCCGATTTCGATATCAAATGGCGAGCGGTCATTGAAAATAGAAATTTCAAGTACAAGAGAAAGTCGATACGTCCTTATTACATTTTGAAAAGTGCCTTTCCATCAAACCACTCCTTAAGAAAAATAAATTGAAACATAATAACATTCATATAAATAAACGTACGTTGGTGTCTGATAATAAATCCTTCCTAAAGTCTATTATTATGTCCACTATGGAGACATATAAATAAACGTACGTTGGTGTCTGATAATAAATCCTTTCTAAAGTCTGTTATTATGTCCACAGTGGAGACGTATGAAGTTAATATTTTTTTAATATTTTAATTACTAATGAATTTTCTTGAACTCGTTATGACTCAATCGTTATGACTCGTTGCCTCCTATCTGTCATGAGCAAGAAACATACTTTACAGTAAAGGGGTAAGGGGAGGAGGGGGGAGGCAGGAAGAGAGGTTGTGCATCTGGCATGATTGGCAGGTTTTTTAAGCCTGTCATTTAGTTAGAATTTAAAGCTATTGTTTTGAAGTAAAGATAAGATCATTTCGCTGTACAGCCTACAATTTATAAGGACATTACATTCGGTTTCCATGAAAGCAGAAGAAATAAAGGATCATTATAACATGAAGGTGTTCATATCTTTCAGTTTCAGTCTAAGTTAACGCTACCCTGCATATAACTTCAGATCTACTGTACATATTGTCCGTATGTTGATCGTTTATTATAATAATAGAAATGTTATCGTGTATAAGTAACTTTTTCAGTTTTAACTCCCAACGCAGATGTTTGTAGCTGAAAATGTCACAGTGGACATATAAGCGCTTCAAAACAGCCTCGATGCTGGCTTAAGTATTTAGCGATGCGGTTTAAGCGTCTTCCAAATTTGCGCGGTTAAGCAACGGTTTCTGTTGCTGGTGTATGGATGGGTGACCGTTGGAGAGCTCCGGCCTGCGTTAATAGGTGACAATGATGGGATAAAGTCAAGTGCCGGACTGGAGTTTCTTATCCACGGAAATTCCCAGGCAAAGTCTCAGGACGAAACTTCTCGGATGGGAAGGTAATGTCACAGTCACAGTGGTAAACATATAAGCGCTTCAAACCAGCCTCGCTGCTGAGTTAACTCCTAAGCGATGTGGTTTAAGTGACTTCTTATTTACCTATTCCAAAGTAGCGCGGTAAGGTGGATGGACAGGTTACTCTTGAAGAGCACCGACCTGTTACACGGTCATTTGTTTTACTTTGATAAAAAGTATTTTATTTACACTGTTTGTTTAAGAATAAAAAATCCTTCGTCGGATCACTCCACAAACCAGCTTTAATCACAAACATCAGTCATTGTGCCGACAGACCGTTCCAAGGTGGTAACTGCTGGGTTGTGTGTGTGCGTGCGTGCATGCGTGTGTGTGTGTGTGTGTGTGTCTGTGTCTGTCTGTCTGTCTGTCTGTCTGTCTGTCTGTGTGTCTATGTGTGTGTCTGTGTGTGTTACAATGTATGTGTTATGACCAATATCTGTGGTAAATCTTATTGGGTCTTTTCTTATTTGCCTATTTATACGATACTGTTTACAGTTAAGTCAACGAAAGAAAATATTCGACGATTTACATGTTTGAACAAATCCCCAGCAGAACATACATGTACCAATGCAACAAATTGGAGGAAGCAAACTTATAAGGAAATGAAATGAAAAACAACAAAAGATAAACAGCAAACTGTGCACAATTATTTTACTGTTCTCATTTTATTTTGGTTATTTTAACAACCAACACGCATTTGTTTCAACACAAGAATATAAGTGCTCCGCAAACACGATAACTTTAAATTCTATACCTCGTGATTGACAATGACTTTGAGTTGCCTATTCATTCTGGAAAATAATTAATTAAGGATTATTTATTGCCTTGTTAAAAATTAAACCCCAAGATGTGTGATTAAATTAAGTAGCAAAATATAGCGTGTTCTTTGCCAGAATACGATCATTAACAGTGATATAGTTCCAAAGAGAATTAAGTTATTGAGCGTAGAAAATATAATATTTCATATTTGTGATACGATGTGTCAAACGCAATATACACAATTTAAATAGTGTTCAACAACATTGTTTTCAGTCACAAAACACGAATGGAAAAACTGCTTCCAAAGATAAAGAGAGAAAAAGCTGGGTTCAATTGTTAAAGTTATGATTTTGAACTTTTAAAAAAAATGTTGTCGATCGACGCCGAGTTTGCTAAAATAACATGGTCTTTTAACATACAACAGTATAGGTAAAAAAAAAACAAGAAATGTGTCCGATTGTGATTGGCACTTTTTAATTACCCAGTGAGTCTGCTTATAAAATGGCTCATTGTTAGTAAGCTGACCAGATCTTATTCTTTGTCGACATTTTTATGCTACACTTGTTTATTACTCGTATATATTATTGTCTCGAATATTAGCAAAAGTATCGCGAAGTTACAACATATTTTTTTAATCCACATCGAAGTAAGAATAAAACGCAATGTATACCTTGCTATGAATGAAAGCTTGATTTTAAGTATCGATTTTGGGGGTGTTGTCGCTTGCTGAGTTATGAGAAAGCTTGATTTTGGAAGCACACAAGAGAGACCCTGCATGACTTCGACTACTCGCGGTCAGTTATTCATGCCTGGGAAGAAGTAGTTCGTATACAGAACAAAAAAGTATAAGGAGACGAGACGCGTCAGTTGTGTCCAACCATGCCACAAATGTTTACATTAATATTGTTATCTGTTTAAACAGGACGTTCACTGTACTCTGAAATTCATATATACACAAAATGCAGGTTTATGAACAATATTGCGTACAAATATCACTCTTCTGCTAGAGAAAAGGGTCGAAATGGACAGCATCCAGAAAGAAAAGGGATACCATTTCGACTAGAAAAAAACTAAACAAAAACGGCCGACCACAAGCGAAATCACCCCCTCCCCCCCCCCCCCCACCACCACCACCACCACCCCCACCCCACCCGAACCAAGAAAAAACACGACCAGTGAAGAACAGACGGCCGCCGCAACCCGCCCACCCGAAGACGGAACAGTGGAACCAAAGCCCAACGTCCACCAAAGGAAACACACGCAACAACCCCCACAGGATGAACCAAATGACAACACAGACCACAGGCACGGGGAGACCTCCACGACCGCCACACTGCACAAGCAACACTACTGCAATCACGAAGAAGAACATATGGCAAAGCCCCACGAGCACTGCAACATATATCAAACTCTGAAAAGGCACAGAACAAAGGTATTTCACGTGCAAGCCAAGTGAAAAGTAAGAACACATTTCTTTTAGTCATTCAACTAAAAGAGCATCCCGACAGCTACCGCCTAAGCAGACTTCCATAAGATTCTTTATCTTCGACAAAGTTTAACTAAAACATACTATAAAGATCTTATAGGTGTTTGCAGACAAACAATAAACTTTATTTTATGTGTGTTTAATAAATATATCTCAAAAATAATAATCACATATAACACCTTACAGTCCCAAATATGTCGCTGAAGAAACAATGGTCCTTATATTTAGTAAAAAAGATAACGGTGAGTGTAAGATTTGCGCCCTGTGAACTATGAAGTGAGGTAGTAAATGACCCATAACAGCTTTTTGGATCAGTCAACATTCAGTATACCATACACATTCACTTCACCTTCAGCAAGGCGAGTGTCAAGCTTTTCTTAAAACATTATAATAAATCAAAAACAAAACAAAAACATTAAGAAAACAAATAAGACTGCAAAAACAACAAAAAACAGCTAAAAACAAATCAAACTCGTACTACCATGTCGTGGTAATTACCTTGTGTGTGATGATAAGATTAGAACACTGTTATTTCACCACTGCAATCACTTTAAGGCCAATATTTAGGATTGACGAGGCGTTTTTGTTGCGTTTTCTCTTTATCAAAACATTTCCGCACGAAATGGTATTCAGAAAGTTTAATATATTGCTTTGTTATCATTCAACCCACTGGGATATGAAAAAATCAATAAGCATAAAGTCGCGTGCCACTTTACAGAATGCAATACATATCTGCAAGCCAATCAACGAATATATACATGTGGTCCCAGTCTGGCACTTGATATCGACATTAAGCTATATTCCGAATAAGTGTAATATCCTTCGAAATAACTTGTTGATATAAAAAATCAACTGTGAAAAAGAATTCTGAATGTGTACTAGCCTTTTAGACGCTAGAACAAAGAAATGGAATATCAAAGAAAGAATTGATCGCATATAATATAAATTTTCTAATATACAAAACAATTTATTCACAATTTTTTAAATTATTATTTTAATTTTATTTTTCAAATCACCAATTTGAACAATCTTCATCATTCCAGGTTCATTTTTATTTAATCTTAAGCAAAGCTTTTCTGTTGCGATCGAATCATGTGTTTCTTCAACATTTCTTACTTAGACGAATTTAATCAGATCTTCCGATAGAAATTGAAGTAACTGTGATTTGAACATATGTTTAAACCAAACAACAGGATTACTTCCTTAGAACGTATTAAATATAATAACACTGATAATACTCTAAGCTGTTAAATGCATACCTGTTAACTAAAGTAAAAGAGATTAAACATTTTACTTATGCTTCTGTTTTACTCCTTTCTTGGTTTCCAGGTTCTTATCTAGATACATATAATAAGTAACATTTAAAATAGAATAAAATATTATTAACCTTTTAGAAAAAAACATCGACATATATATACATTGCATAAGAAACTGCAGCGAAATGGCCTTGTATATCAGGATTTAAATTAATTCATACTTTGTTACTAGCACTGTAGTTGCTAGGACAATGTTCCATGATAATCCCAATGCACATGATCCAAAACCAAACAAAACTAGGTACAGCAAGTAATATACTTTGACAGGACATAACAAATGTGGAGAATATTTAACACTTACTGTTTCGAAACGTTCAGCTCGCAAACTTTTCAACCGGACAGTCTAAAGTAAAATTGTAAGTCTTTATTTGCTGGGTGAGTGGGTTTTAATTAGTTAATTGCAAGTATTATAAATATACGTATATTCATTTCCATCATCATTCGGAAAGCATCCCTTTATACCGGCGGGAAAATGCGTTATGTTTTCTATCTTCAAAAAGTGTGAAATCCTGGGGGCGGTGGGGTTATAATGCCTATTTTTATGCAATACTAGTATTTTTTGTCACATTTCATGTTAAAAGTCTAACACTTTTTCAAATCAAGTAAAGTTTAGTTAAAGGTCATTAACAAGTTTGTAGACTGTAAGTATGCATTAACGTGTTTCCTTTAAAGTTTTGTCATGTTTCAGCTGTCACTGAGTATGCTTGATAACATCATCGGCCATGTAGATCGATTATAACAGCTCTTGTTTGGTTGTATATGGGCTCTCGTCGTTGGATGGTATATTTTTTCTATACAGAAGTCTAAACGTAGAATTATGGAAAAAAATTAAATAATCCAAATCAGTATGTTTTCTTTTTCATACAGACAACAACATTAATTAAACTTAATAATTGGAAATTTCGTTGTAAATGGGCTTTAATTTGTCAAAAGTACAAGAGAACTCCACGTACACGTAGTCTGCATTCAATTAAGCTCAGTTTAAATATGGTCTAAAACGATGGGGTTTCATTAACTTTAGGAAGATGTCTGTACGCTTTACTGCACATCATATTTCGTACATATTGATTGAATTTGATTCGTATATTTGCGCAGCAATGTCCACAGGGTTACTGATGTCAACTTGAAAGGCTGTGATCGTGTTTCCTCACTATTAGTATATATCAGCAAATATTTGTTGTAGTTTGTTGTTCTTGTTTTTGTGTTATTGTTTTGCTGTTGTTTAATGTGACATCAATTATGAAAGGAAACAAAGCCATATAATTGGATAATAAATTAAATCAGTCATATAATCATTAAATATCCTCTTGCTTGACCTCCTTAACACAAAGGAACCTATACCAGAAGAATCCGATTTGTTAACGAAGTTTGTCACTAATGGAACAAATTTTGAATTCTTTAATGTTGATAAAGAAAGCAAAATAATATTAAACCATAATGAATTCTGGAATTAAATCTCCGATTACTTGAGTATATGATATCTTGCTGTTCGTCATATGATCATGGTAATTATCTTACTTATGCAAAAAGGTGAGAGAGACACTTCATAAATCTAAAAGTAAATAAACTTTTATAATTATCTACCTGATATCATATTTTTTCTTATGTATCTGTATCACTGTGATGGCAACGCGGCAGGTCGTCATTCTTTTCAGCTGTGATCATTCTAGCTAAAAGTCACTTCTGCCTTGTGCTGTGTTACAGCCGATGTATCCATTACTGCTGCTGTTATTGCTGCTGTTATTGCTGTCGTTATTGCTGCCACCGTCGCTATCGCCTATGCCACTACTACCGATGAAACCATTACTGCTGCTGTTATTGCTGCTGTTATTGCTGTCGTTATTGTTGCCACCGTCGCTATCACCTATGCCACTACTACCGATGAAACCATTACTGCTGCTGTTACTGCTGCTGTTATTGCTGCTGTTATTGCTGCCCCCATCGCTGATGCCGATGCCACTACTTCCGATGAAACCATTACTGCTGCTGTTATTGCTGCTGTGATTGCTGTCGTTATTGCTGCCACCGTCGCTGATGCCGATGCCACTACTACCGATGAAACCATTATTGCTGCTGTTATTGCTGCCGTTATTGCTGCTGTTATTGCTGCCGTTATTGCTGCTGTTATTGCTGCCGTTATTGTTGCCACTGTTGCTGCCACTGACGTTGTCCATGCCGATGTTACTTCTTCCGCCGATGAAACCAGTGTTGTTACCACTTCTGCTGATGTCCGGTGCTGCTCTGTTGTTGCCATCATATATACTGATAATAGTCGCTGATGATGACCCGGTTGATTATAACACGAGATGTTCTAGTGACTGCGTTCCAGCTGACGGCGACTGATGTTCCAGTGCTTGATGTTCCAGTTGATGGCTGTCGATATCAAGTGTGCCAGCTGAAGGGTCCTGTTACTAGTATCCGATGATGCACCGGGGGCAATCGAATAAATAAAACATATAATCACTTAACACATATATACTTTGAAATCGTGTTTGACCAATTGGTCACTTTTTAAATGTGAAAATACAATGCATACCAGTATTAATTTAACTTGTCTTGTCCGATGGAAATGATGATAATAGTTGCTTCCTTCAGTTTCTAAATTACAATATCAACAAAATTGACTTTCTTGTCGACTTTTAAGTGTATAAGCTATATACTTCATTACGGTGCATTATACATATGTCGTCGAACCACCTTTTAAGTCATATGCTGTGTAATTAGTTACAATTTAGATATGCATCTATATGCGCCATAGTTTTGTCACCCATACTTAGGGTTAGTACATAAATTTGCTTACGGATAATTTTCATTCTTTAATGTTTACACTTTAGCTACACGGTATCTTTGTAATTATTATTGTAACATTAATGCTTTGTACATTTAAACGTATAAGAAGGTTTCGTCTTTTTTTTCTCTTATTGATAGACTGCTGCACTCATTTAGTCACGGAGTGCAAATGTGACCTATATCTTACATTGTTATACTGTCAGACAGTCTCGAACGAAGGCAGTACGTTTACATTAGAAATGTAGTAATGTAGTTTACCGCGGGTATATAAATGGGAGTTCGTACGAGATACAAGAGTAGCAATCCAGCCGGCTGGATTGGCCGGGGCGTGGTTCGAAACAGGAATAAAATGTTAAAGTTACAGAAGACTTTGCTCCTGCGTTCATCCAAGATGATGTCTTCATCAATTAAATACTACGCTACAGTTTTTAGAGGATAGATTCTTGATTTAAACCTTCATGCAAATGCTTGTCGAAGCTATTACAAAAGGACAAGAAAGTTGGTGACAATTAACATTTATTTTTGCATGGAAACTTTCGTTGTTGTGGTTGTTGCCCTTTTATGTTGTTTTACTCTTTGGCTTCTCATCATTTCTTCTCAGTCCGACGTGAAGTTTGGATGATGGTCGTCACTTACACTCTGCCCGATGTACAAACATGGAACCATTTATTACCACAAATGAACCATTTCCTCAATACCGACCAGTACTTAACTGCTAACGTTGCTTTCATTTTAAAAGATAGTACAGAGAGATTATGTTTCGTTGAAAAAAAACTTACCTCTTACATTGACTTTCTGCATGTTATGTGTTTAGCCGCATTCATGAGACAAAAGCACGAATGAATGTAACATTTTTGTTGGCATATCAAAGTGCAACTTAAGATGCATTCCTAGACTGAAAGTTTAAATATGTTCAGCGTAAATTCCATGGTTAAATAACACAATTAAAATAAGATCCAATAACAGGAGAAACAATAGTAAGTCTGCTTTTTAGTAAGTCACGTATTCATGCCGCTAGTAATACTAGTAATAGTAGTAGTAGTAGTAGTAGTAGTAGTAATAGTAGTAGTAGTAGTAGTGGTGGTAGTAGTAGCAGTAGTAGTAGTAGTAGTAGTAGTAGTCATAATAGTAGTGGTAGTAGTAGTAGTAGTAGTAGTAGTAGTAGTAGCAGTCATAATAGTAGTGGTAGTAGTAGTAGTAGTAGAAGTAGTAGTAGTAGTAGTAGTAGTAGTAGTAGTAGTAGTAGTAGTAGTAGTAGTAGTAGTAGTAGTAGTAGCAGTCATAATAGTAGTGGTAGTAGTAGTAGAAGTAGAAGTAGTAGTAGTAGTAGTAGTAATAGTAGCAATAGAAGTAGTAGTAGTAGTTGTAGTAGTAGTAGTTGTTGTTGTTGTTGTTGTAATGGTAGTAGTAGTCGTAACAATAGTAATAATAGTAGTAATGGAAGTAGTGGTAGTAGTAATACTAGTAGTAGCAGTAGTTGTTGTTGTTGTTGTTGCTATATAATTAGTTGTTGTTGTTGTTGTCGTCGTCGTAATAGTGGTAGTAGTAGTAGTAGTAGTAGTAGTAGTAGTAGTAATAGTAGTAGTAGTACTAGTAGTAGCAGTAGTAGTAGTAGTAGTAGTAGTAGTAAAAGTTGAAATAGTAGTAGAAGTAGTATTAGAAGTAGTAGTAGTAGTAGTAGTAGTAGTAGTAGCAGTAGTAGTAGTAGTAGTAGTAGCAGTAGTAGTAGTAGTAGTAGTAGTAGTAGTAGTAGTAGTAGTAGTAGTAGTAGTAGTAGTAGAAGTCGAAATAGTAGTAGAAGTAGTAATAGTAGTAGTAGTAATAGTAGTAGTAGTGGTAGTAGTAGTAGTAGCAGTAGTAGTAGTAGTAGTAGTAGAAGTCGAAATAGTAGAAGAAGTAGTAATAGAAGTAGTAGTAGTAGTAGTAATAGAAGTAGTAGTAGTAGTTGTAGTAGGAGTAGTAGTAGTTGTTGTTGTTGTTGTAATGGTAGTAGTAGTCGTAACAGTAGTAATAATAGTAGTAATAGAAGTAGTAGTAGTAGTAATACTAGTAGTAGCAGTATTTGTTGTTGTTGTTAATGTTGTTGCTGCAGAATTAGTTGTTGTTGTTGTTGTTGTTGTCGTCGTCGTAATAGTAGTAGTAGTAGTAGTAGTAGTAGTAGTAGTAGTAGCAGTAGAAGTAGTAGTAGTAGTAGTAGTAGTAGTAGTAGTAGTAGTAGTAGCAGTAGAAGTAGTAGTAGTAGTAATAGTAGTAGTAGTCGTAATAGTAGTACTAGTTTTAGTCGTAGTAGTAGTAGTAGTAAGAGTAGTAGTAGTAGTAGTAGTAATAGTAGTTGTTGTTGTTGGTGGTGGTGGTGGTTTTGTTAATTTTTCTTATCTAGCGAAAGGGAAGTAACATATCCGAGTTGCAGAGTCGCGCACTACATTTTAGGAAGTTCTTCTAGCTTACTTGTGGTGTGCCGGTTGTTCTACCCAGACATTTGTCTGAGGTGTTCCTCCACCAAAATAGCTGAATGTCGCTAACTGGCCAATTCTATCTTTGCGATGTTATTTTTCAATTACAATTCTGAAACTCCTTCTTACCACAAGTACACATATATATGATTAACTCGATACAGATTTATGGAAACAAATGCTTATTATTCTGAAAACCAGTTTGTCCATGTGAACGTGTGAACATCCGTTCAAAAATGTATGTCAATATTTTAATGGATACCCATTGTGTGCAGTTAACGGCAGCTACACAAGTTAATTAAGGAGACCAGATTTCACTTGTGTCACTTTGGTTTTTCTACAACTTTATTTAAATAATAACTGAACAAGTTAATTTTGTGACTTAGTTTTCTACCTTTCATAAATGCAACAATGTAATATTATATTGCTGAAACGTAGCTGTATTGGGTGATTTGGGAGAAAAAATGAACAAATATCATGCTAAGACATGTTCAATGTTTAAAGCATCAAAATCTCAATGTATCGTCACTTTGTTGAAAGCATTTAAAATGTTTAGATCGTTCGTGTAAAATAGTTGCGCTAATATCGGAATACTTACTTACATGTAAAGGAGCGGAATGGTCTAGTGTTGGGACGCACGACTCGGGATCACGGCGTTCGTGGTTCGTGGTTCGAACTCCGGTCTGGTCACCGCTAATATCCATGACCAAGAAATTTACCTCAAATTGTTCCACTCCACCCAGGTGTATAAATGGGTACCTGCGATGGTTATTCGGATCAATAATACGACTTCATAGCACCATGTGCCGGCTGCCATAGTACAGGATTGACGAATATACCCAATTACCAGGGAATAAACTGTAAAGTCGACTGAACGAGCAGTAGTTTGAAAGTAGACTATTACCTAATACTATGCTAGTTTTATTTATAGAACAAGCGGAAATACGATATTACCAGAAATTTCCATGCAAAACGCTGGAAAATCTCAAAAGCTACCAGCTACACAGCAAAATAAAAAACATGTGTATTGTGCTATCTGTTGTGTCATGCGATTTCCGGCCGTCATATGTAGAAAGAGCTCATGGTGCACGTGTATAATCACAATTGGTGCCATATAGATGCAGGTTTGCTGTCATACAACTACGTACCGACGCAGAAAGATCTCGAAAAAATGAAAGACATCTCACAATTATCAGGTTACAATGTTTGTTTGGTAACCTTTCTGGTCCTGGTATGGCTGTAAGAGATTTGCGTCAGGTTTTATTTTATAGCATGACATGTGTGCTTTATGCTATGCATTATAAATATATAATTCGATTTCACAATAAACTTGGGCTGACTTAAAAATATGATGTACTATATAAAAGGTATCGAATTTGGTTGGAATTATAACTGAAATTCTTAAAATATATTAAATCAATCTTGCCAGTTAACTCTATTATTAAATGTTAATAACTGTAAATTCAACTACTACGGGAGTTTTATGATTTACACCATGTAGTGGTAAATTGAAACCTTTGCGTTATTTTTGTATGGGGCGAGACTTCCAGTGACGGGTTGCAGTTCAGAAGTAAGCACAATGCAAAGGTATGTTATTATATTTATTATAAAGTCAGCGAACATTAGGTCCGATAATACCGATCTGCCACCTTTGATACAACCAAGTGCCAGAACTGACGTAAGACGGCGATCATTTGCTCACCCTGAATTGATTGATGTGTGCAGATCGCGTGCTCACCATCACTATATTTATAACTATACTTAAAGATGTTTTCGGGAGTAGCCACTTCAACGCTAAATTGTTTTCATAAAAATGAAGATGCAAGGGCACATTAGTGTTTTTGACAAATCTAGTTCATGACGAACAAAGAAGCATGTTGACCATTATTTTTATTAAACATTTCTTTTTGTTGACATAATATATACTGTAAGCAATATTTGCAAAGTTAGAAGTAACCAATTATGTCATAATAATGCGTCGTCACGTCATTTTATCATGTCATGTTGCAGCTTTCGGTGCAACGGCCATTACACAAATATGGTCATAATTAAGTTACTTTGCTAGATAAAATCAAAATTATTTTTGCATGCATTTAAAGAGATTTTGATCTTTATGAAAATATAAAAATCTTAAAAACGAATTTTTGGTCACTATTTAAAGATTTTCTGGAGCGCCGCTTATATATTGCTAGAAATACGTTGGATTTTATTTGTGATGTTTCAAATTTAGAAAGAAAAATCAATTGTTAGCGTAATATGTGTTTGTTTTACATTCCGAGATATAAATTGCACTAACTGTGGATATTTCCTGAAAATTTCATTAAATCATGACAAACATGTGTCATAGAGTGTCTTTATTAGACTTAAATAATACTTAAAACATATAATTTTGCTGCATAGCAGTCTGTCTCGCAACACTCGCAACCAACCAACCTCCTACTCAAGATTGTTGCTTGTCAATGTTTCATATATACAAATGTACTTGCAAATTGACTTTTTACAAAAAGTTTTCTTACGAAAATGAAATCCTTTCACTTAAAACCTGAGTAGTAAAGCGCTGTTTCTCTAAATTGAACTAATACTTCATTATTGTTCCTTCTCTATAACTAGACGACCATGCTATCCGAACACTTGTCAATATCATCGTGCTTAAAGGTATAGAGTCCTCTGGTAATCCATTTCAACGTACTTTGGTTAAACCTTCTTAAAATCCAACGGCAACAAAATATTTGCTGATTCCCTGTTAAGCATCTCCACCGAATAGCACATTCTGATGTACAGTAGTTTCTAGCGCCATCATAATCAGTTTGGTATCATTATTGTTTCTGTATCATTCCATTTAACATTTAATATTGTAGTTATTAATATTCGTTACAAACAGACAGTGTAATCACTGCCATATCATTAAATAAATGGTGAAGTGAAACTGTTTATAGCTTGCCTGCAATGTTAACAACATGAATGTAACCGTCGTTTATGGATTGTATATTTGACTGGCTTACATTCACACCTTATATTTAACATTTGTAAGTTAAAAAGATCATTTATTGATAGTTGAATTTTTAGGGAAAACTAAATTACAATTTAACCTTCCATGTTCTAGCATTTCTGGCAGATTTAGTCTGCTATACGTTTAGTCATAGTACAGTTGTGAGAAAGTACAAACAACTACAATGTTTCTTTGTAATGTAGATGTCTATAGGAATGAGAAATTTATCGCGCGGACGAAGAGGGTGGGGGGGGGTTGGGTATGGCGTCATAAGACTTCTTGCATAACATTTTTATAAAATGTCTACAGCTATCAAAAAAGATTCGATACGAAACTTGCCCATTATGTGCAATTGAGGCAAGAAAAAACGCTAACTATCAGCACAATAATCAACCATAACTAATAACAGAGTTTGTTAGCCAAGATATGCTGCTCTGATGTGGCACAATGACCTATATACACGACATGGTTAAGACTTTTGTTTTAACAATCGACACGCATGACTTAAATTTGAATTCAGTAGTTTAAACGCTCCGCAAACACGATCAATTTAAATTCTAAATCTTATAGGCATTGGCTTTGTATTGCCTATTTCTCCAGAAAAAAAAAGAATTAATGATTTAATAATTATTTATTGCTTTGTTAAAATCATACACCTAGAGGCGTGATTTAATTACGTAGCAAAACATAGCGTGCTGTTTGGGAGTATGATTAATTGGGAAAAAATTCCAAAGAAAATTAAATTATCGAGTGTAGAAACTTATGTATTTCTTAGTTTGAAGTACGGTGTGTTAAACGCAAAATGTACGTGCCAAATCTTGTAAAATTGCATAGTTTCCACATACAAACCACAAAAATAACGTCTAACTAATCGGTTTCCATAGATATAGAAAGTTAAGGCTGCGTTCAGTTTTTTGGAGTAAATACGTACACACAACTTTTAGATAACGTCGATAGTTAAATGTCTGTTAAATTACTCTCCAAGTCCATTTATAAATTTGTTTGCTTTAAGTCACCAGTTGTCCAGTTTAAAATGTCTTCATAAGTAGGCGTCATTCTATTATTAACCAGGTCATTGTCTAGCATACAAGCAAAAGTGTCATAAAGTAACAAAATATTTAATTATTCGAATCCAAGTTTTAATCATACCGGGCAACATAATTATTGTTTGATATTAAGTTTTTTTAACTTATCGTTGTTTTAATGATGACTGTATATTGCTATTATATAAGCTCGTTACTGTACATTATAAATGGCCATCGCATAAACACTGTAAGTAATGATCTCTATTATTACTTAACGTTCAATATTACTGAAGTATTTGAGTTTGATTATTACTATTATTATTACTCAACTTTTATATCATTTTTTGTTGAATTATATTGATGACCTAGTAGTGGTTTATTTCGCAAAAATGCTGCAGCTCTTTCCATAAGTCGTACGGCTGTACGGCTGTATGGCTAGTTCTGATGACACATTTATTAACACATTCTTACCTAAACGGAAAATGCTTTCACATTATGTGTTTCAAAACATATTTTTAAATCAAAATTTATTTTATAGTTCAAGTACAGAAAATATAAGGCAAGTTGAAAAGGGATTACATTTTACCAGCATGACTTATATTGTCTTTATTTTGTTTGCTTGCTTTAATTTTTGCAAACAAATGTTTCCACTGCTACATCCTTAATATAGGGAACCCTTGATAAATATCCATGTACCTCTATAATTTAGTATATGGTTTGTCTCTGCAGTGTCCTCAAAAAGCAGTCAAATAAAATTTGCTAATGGATAGTTTATTCAGCCATTTTATTCATCCTATGAGGATTGTTATGTGTATTTTCATTTTGATGAATATTTGACTTTGGTTGCTTAAATACATCTAGACCACTTAGGGTCAAACAAAACTACATACTACCCGAACGTGTGCTTTAAATCAAACATTCTCTCCTTTTTAGAATGTTTCTTCGAGTCAACCCGCATTGAAATGCATGATCAAAGTAATCAATGAGAGAGAACAATATAAAAATGCAACAACGTCTGCGTTAAACAGTGAAACAAATTTGGGGTTAAATTAAAGCCTGTAAAATGAGACATGAGATTAGAAAAATTTGCAGACACATTACCGTCAATGAGGTTTTATTGCAGTAATGGAAGAAAAAACAAACGAACTTTGTCTTTAGCGTTAAATTGGCATGAAAGGGAGTCGTCAGTTGGTAAATCTGAAATGCGACCTTGGTACAGAATTGAAGAACTTCGCGATAAATTCACTTAACTCCGCAAGTGCATACGGCATTGAGACAGGCATTAATCAACATTTAAATTGCAAATAACGAATGCTCGTGTTAGCAAAGGGCTTAAGGATACATGATACATTGCAGCAAACCTATATAAGTACAAATTAGAAATATTTCCTTATAAAGGTCCGGTGCATATTTCCAGCCGTCTACACAGCGTCCATGCATAAAGGAAAAGAAGGAAAGGTTCTATAAGAACAAAGGTAAAGAGAGTAAATGTAAATATGGCAACAAACACAGATATGCGACATTCGCTTGGCTTGCATGTGAAATACCTTTGTTCTGTGCCTTTTCGGAGTTTGGTATATGTTGCAATGCTCATAAGACTTTATCATATATTCTTACAATGCAGTAATTGCATACGGTTATGGTCCAATATGCAGGGTTAATAGTTGGAACAGAAACTGGATGGTCTTGTCAGAATGGAAATAAGCTTAGTTCGTATATGCGCTGTAGGCAAATATACTATAGATAAACAAAGCATGCAGCCATGGTGGTTAAATGTCTGCACATATCAACTTCAAATCATGGTATATTTGCAAACATTCTTTGACTATATGTTAATAAGTAACTGTCAGGTTTGCTCTTTTCGTTAAATGACTCATCACAAATTTCTTCTTTTCTTTTCGCTTGGCTTGCATGTGAAATAACTTTGCTCTGTGCCTTTTCGGAGTTTGGTATATGTTGCAATGCTCATAGGACTTTGTCATATATTCTTATTATACACAAAACAAAACAAAAACAACACTTACCGTCTTCCAACCGACAGTCGGCAAAGGAACCCGTGAGGTGCCTAAAACTGGTTTGTGGAGGGAACCAACCTCGTAATTCCTGAAGAGTTTTCTCAAAAGAAGCTAATTATGTATTTTTAAACGTCCGGAACTTATTAGTTCTGTAAATCGTATTGACCTTTAAAATGCAGATGAGCATTGATAGTGATCATATTTTTAATCAACGGATATTAAAATAGATTGCGTAAAATCAAATCTAATCCCTTTATAATACATTTTTGTTGTGTCTACAACCACTTAAATTAAGAAGTAGCCCGCAAATAGAAAAAAAACTCACTACGGTTTTTTCTGTATTAAAAGTTTACAGGCATAAGGTCCAAGGAATGTGTTGAGGCTTTTATCCCAGTATATGTGCCAATGCCTTTGTAGATATTGTCAAAAACACATTATGTATAACACTATACGTTCGTAAAGATAATTATGATGCCACTTTTATCCACAATAGGGAATGATTTATGTCAACAAGCTTGCCGTACATGAGATAGAAAAGAGGGAGAAACTGCTAACCATATATATATATACAGAGAGAGCGAGAGAGAGAGAGAGAGAGAGAGAGAGAGAGAGAGAGAGAGAGAGAGAGAGAGAGAGAGAGAGAGAGAGAGAGAGAGAGAGAGAGAAATTTTGTAATAATAAGTTACATTCCGAATTAAAAATGCAAATTTTTAAGTGGACATTTTATATATCTGCAACATTTCTTAATAATACTTGAATATTTAAATAAAACTAACCCAACTTTTGTCTATCTTTTAAAATCGATTTTAATGTTTTAATTTTAAAACGTGTGTTTTCGTGTGCATTGTTATAAAAAGGAATGTTAATTTTATAACATGGAAATTCTAAATTAAATATTCAACATAAAATCTCAAAATAGATAAGAGATGTATTGTTACACATGCAAGAAAAAAAGTTGTGCTTGTAATTACGTGACAAGTAACCATCATATCTTTTCGAATAACACGCGAGGTGTTGTTTGTTAATCAAATAAAATATCTACGAGATTTATTTTAATAAACTAATGAATGAATTTTTGCCATAGGCATACATAAACTGAAAGGCATTTTCAGTCATGTGGTAATGTATTTAAATTAGAGCTTCGTTTTTGGCAATGACTAACCGCGGTCAGTTTTTCATGCCTGGGAAGAAGTATTGCGAGTACAGAACAAACATGTAAGTCTATGGAGACTAGAGCGTCAATTGTATCCAGGTATGCTTTAAATATTAACGTTAATATTGCAATCTATTTAAACTGGAAGTTCGTTGTATTGTGTAATTAAGAAATACATGCAGATTTATTAAGGAACAACGCCGCGTACGAACATAACTTATTGAGTAGTGGAAAGGGTCGAAATGGGGAGCGAATTGCTATTAGAACAAGTGTTCCTCTGACTAAGCATCATCTCCTAGGCAGAGATATCCCGTGTGGGGCCTCACTCCCTTGTTAGGAACAGGTCAGTCTTATCATCTAAGCATCTCAGTCTTAAACTACCGCGTGCATTCGTAGAGGAATCGTGCACACGGAATGTTTTATTCAGATCACAGGGGTGTAAGAGGTAAAAGTAAATATCAAACTCAGTTTATTTTGGTCGAATCCGTTAGCATTTATTACTATTTATTTTATAGACCTTAATCATATAGAAAGCATTGAATGTTAAATAAAATGTGTTAATTATTATCGGATGTTAGTTACTCTGTTGTAACTTTTGTTCCTTTGTATGATCTAAATTCTAGAAGATGTGTTTATTTACAGCTGAATTGCCTGCTCTCTTATTCACAATGCGTTGTACATTTGACTTACTACGGAGACAAGCACTGGGGACCTTACACTTTTACATTGCTTTTCTGTAAATAGTGCAGAGAGGTACTTGTGAGATTTGTGATTTTTAACATTTCTTTCATTTAAAAATACATGGGAGAGCATGTTTCGTAGATGATTTGTACCTATCAGTTTTATTTCTTGCTTATTTAACTTATACGTTTAGCCGCGCTTATGAGACAAAAGAACGAATTATTACCTTTTTACATTTCACGTGTAGTGCATTGATCCAAAAATATTATAATAAAACATATGCAATAACTTATTTAATGGACGCACTTGAGTTTCTTCTACATGCCACTAAAACAACATTAACAAGTATATTCATCATACGATGATTCTAATAATAAAGTTTGAAGTTACAGGCTTGCTGTCAGCAAATTAATTCAAGGAAAATTAACCAAACATAAATCTGTGATTACGTTGTCTGTTTGAAATGTTTATTCATAACAATTTAATTTCGATTGTTAACAGAAAGATTTTAAGTATAATGATTTAAAAGAAAACTGTGTCCGAAATTATGGTTAACAAAAACCTACTAATCAGAACGAATTATACAACTGACAATCAAGTTCACTTAAGTTGTCTTTGCTTTCTCGAGATACCTTATCAAAGTACATTGGTATTTTACAAGTACATTACAAATTCTTTAGAATGGAAAATAGTATCACCAATAAACACGTAAGGCATAATTGTTCAGGAAGCAATTAAGTATCCAGCATTTTACAGAAATGATTATACACAAACTTACTGTAATTAGGTAAATCTACATATACCATTAAAACTTTCACTTAACAACTATACTCTTCTTCATCGTACGCTATACAATGCATACATTATGTCACCAAATTGTTAGAAACATTCATTTTATCAGAAATAGCAGTGGTAGAAAAGCAGTGGTAGTAGCACTGCTGTTTTTTAAATTAATCTTTCATCAATAACACAGACTTAATGTCAAACTGGTTTGGGTTTTATTTTCTGTCTTCAAGCATCTTACTGACACTTAAAATGTTCCATTTATGGAACAATGTTATTGCATAAGGTAATGGTAAAGTGATTGAAATCATGTATCTGGTGTTCAGAGTAATAATAGTATTGCATTCACCTCGATCTTTTGTTTATTACTGTCTGAATAAAGTTTGGCAGATCTAGCACATAAAAGAGGAGAGATGGGTTTAGTATGTAATATTGTTGCTATTATTATTTGTCGCGGATCTTTGGTGTGTTTTCCTATTTTAGTGGGAAATACGACTTCATATTTTGACATACAATAATGAAACTTTTGTTATTCGCAATGGGTTTTGATTAAATGTGTCAATCTTACCTTTTAGTAGATAGACACAAGAAAGAAACGTATTGTTGTGTGTTAGACGAATGATTCTTGGCGGTTCCAGTCATAATTCTCTGATGTATAATGTTTCGGTACAGCCCTGGACTTAAATTGAAAATCAGCGGAAAACCCATGGTGAAATAAAGCAGATAAATTTAGATTTTATTGCAGGAAAAACAATTGGAAGTAAGCTTAGAGCAAAGTCACGGTAATAATGGTATTCTTTATAGTTAAGCATTGGACGTTTGTGCATAATGATTAAGTGAGATTTTACTACAAATTATGCATTGTAGTGAACTGTTTATTATAGGTATATTATACTCTATCTTATGTAACTCACGTTCTTGGTACATATCTCTCTATGATTTTAATTAATGTCTCAATATTTATTGCCTTGTTAAATTCAAATCCTAAAAGGGGTGATTAAATTAGGCAGCAGAATGTAGTGTGTTATTCGACAAAATGCTATGATTAAACTGTGATATAATCCCAAAGAGATTTATATTATTGATTGTAGAAAATAATGTGTTTCCCACTTCGATGTATGGTGTGTTAAACGCGTTACATACATTTTCAATACTTAAAATGCACAAAGTTCAAAACTCTTTAAGTAGAAGCTAGGTTCAGTTATTTGGAGTTTTACATGAGTTGTCGAAGTTGTCGAAAGACGTCCTGTTTGTTTATAATGGTACGGTGTTCGATCATAAAACAAATGTACAAGTATATTAAAAAATACGTAGAACTAATAAATGTATAAATAACCTACCGAGTATATTTTAAAAATTAGTTTTCAGTTGTTATTCTAAGCTGAAAATAAATAGATGTGCTTCTATGTGAAGCCTAATTATATCTCATGTACGCAAAGTAACATAAAGTTAAAAAAATTAAGACAACCAAGTTTGGATTATACAGAACAAATAAGTGTTTTGCATAAAAAAATCTCAAACTATTCATCTTAATGATGATTGGACATATTGGTGTAATATAACCTGTTTTTGTACGTAAGAAACGACTACTAAATAAATATTTTTGGCTTGTTTGTGTTTATCTTTTATCAATTTTTATCTGATGTCTGTTATTAATTTACGTTAATTTAATATTCTTAAAGTAGTTAAACGTTTTAACGCAATCTTTGTCAATGTCTATTGATGATCAATTTGTTTTTGTTCGCAAATATGTTATGGTTCAATTCATAAATGCTACAAGAGAGGATTAAGTGCACATTTTAATGCAGTATTTATTTTGATAAATGTTGTCATTTTTTGTATAAAATTGTATTTTTATTTTATTATATATACATTTAATATATGATTATGAAGTTTGATTATAGTTCTGATCTAGGGACAGGGTGAGTTTGATAACTACACAGTCGATGTTTCTAGTCAAAATTTATTCACGGTTGACTAACAATCCTAATACATGTACATCTTGAAGAGAATAGATCTTATAAGACCTACAAGAACAACTTAGTAGTGGTAGCAAGTCCTTTTGATGAAAAACCAATCTAAGGCGTGTAACTGCTGGTTTTTCATTTTATGTGTTGTGTCTCGTCTCTGTGTTTGTGTCACATTTACATTTAGCTTACTTGCCTTTATCTAGAGGTAGTTTAGATTCAAAGATATGTGGTTTTTCAGATCAGACTTTCTTATTTTCCTATATATACATGACAAAATTTCCATATATTTGTAAAAATGTGTTCGAAGGGCGCCTAAGATGACGTCAATAGCGCAGAAACAAGTCTTTATTCCATAACATTTTAAAACATGCTCATTGCAGCAAATTGAGGATAAAACAAACTAAGAAACATGGACGCAACAACTTCAAACCACGTACTCCTTATAACTTTGGATTATTCATAGTTTTCATTCTCATGGAAATAGAAAGTTCCCTCATTGTGCTTTATGATCGCTTATATTGAATATATTTATTGACAAAGCTTGTACAGGGCGTGCTGGGATTTTATTGATAAGGTTTTTACTATTTTCTTTGTCTTAACTGCTTGTCAAGCATATTTTGACACCTATCTGGCCTTATTGAGTGTGTTATAAGTTTTTACGACAGATAAAACCATTCAAATAATTCTTTACAGTTGAATCAGATCTTCCAATACGTTAAGGCTTCGTTAAATAATATAAGAAAACAATGATATTACTCAAAATACAATATTCTATTTTATATCCTTGCTGCAAATGTTATGCTATGCACATTATACATTTTTATGTTTTTATGTATGCGTTATAAAAAAGCTGGTAATTGATTATTTTTAAATAAAATTCCGGCATTTATTACTTTTAATCGTTACTGACACTTGAATTATTGGCCATTAATGGTGGTCATCTTTGTTACTATTGTAACTAATTACGTAAAATTTGCCTTAATGCATTTTAATACACTCTCTGTATTTGTTTCTACAACCTCTAATACAAACTAGTAGCTAACAAATCGGAAAAAGCAACAAAGACACTAGGGTTCTTTTTCTGCAAAAGATATTTGAAAGCATAGTATCAACGAGCTGTGTTCAAACTTTAATCCCGCCGATGTATATGTTTTGAAGCGTTTTTTTTGTATAGTGTCAGAAATTAATTATTTATGCATGATAATAATGATGCCACTTTTCTTCACAATAGGGTTTGATTAATGTCAGGTGGCCTTACATCTTATTGAAAAGTGTGAGAAAGGTTAGAATATTATCTTTACTTGAAATTAATAATAAGTAATGAATCTTATTTAAGACGTATGCTTAGCAATAGATATCCGGTATTAGACATAATTCAGAAAGAATTGTGTCTTACAGAAAGTGTCTTGCAATTCAGCTTCTTGTTATGTTAATATGCAAATGACAATATCACAGAAGAACTATTTTGCAGATAATAGCATCAATTTGAAAGACATTTCTTGTATGAAGGAAAAGTCTTTAGGTATAAATACACGTTTTTAAAAGATTTATGCAACGACTAAAATATAGTTTCCTGTGTTGTAACATTTTATGCAAAGCATTAAATCTATAATAAATGTATAAGTTTTCAATTTATCTTATGGCTTCTATAAATAATGACAAATTTACGAGCATTTGGAAAGCACTTGACCTATTTTAAGACAAGTGTGTTCTGTCAGCCTTTGTCTAAATAAAGATTTTTTGTACACTGATAACTCACATCCTCGCTTAATTTTAATTAAGCAATTGCGGGATTGTGAGATTGCGAGATTGTGAGATAGTAAAAGCATGTTAGACTAGCATTTTGTACATTTTTGGAACAATTCAGTGTATTATTTTTAAATTTAACTATCAAAGAAACCATCCCTGCTTGTTCTCTTTTGATCTTGATTATGATATTTAAAATTTAAAAAAGCCCGTTGATGTGCTTTTTCTTAAAATAACATGGACAAGCTATACTTTACATTTAACATCATATGTCAAAAAAAGATAAAAGATGTATTGTTTCTTTGAAGGAAATTTTCCTGGAAACTGTATCACAGTAACCATCGCATACTGTTCAATAACACGCTAGGTGTTGTTTGTTAATTAAATCAATTATCTACGGGATTCATGTTAACGAAGCAATTTTGAGATTTATGATGAATGAATTATTTTGCTTGAAGGCATAAACAAACTTAAATGCAAAGTTAATAGTACGGTGTTGTATTTAAATTAACTGTTCTTTTTGTTAGTGGTTAAATTTTTAAAAATGGTTATATTCTGACTATAAATAATATTTTCCGTTCTCAATCCATCTGATTTACCTTCCTGAACTTACGGTTAATAAAGCAAATAACTGACATTTAAATGCAGCATTTCTAGACATTGAGATCGCTATTTCCAATGACAACGTCTCTGCTAAAGGCTCTGACAAGAGAGACGTTTTCAGCTTCAGTATTGTGAATTATCCATACGTTGACGGGTATTCACCTCGTCCTGTCCTACCTCCTATGGTATTAACATATCCCAACTTATAAGGTTTTCACGAAGAGACGAGATATCTATGTTGAAATAAACCAGTCGAAATGAGATTCATTAACAGGTAAAGAATATCTGGAAGTATGCTTAGAATAGAGTCACGTATGAATATCGGTAATGTTTAATTTTCTCACCCAAGACAAAAATTCAGTCTTGGTTTTACTACAACGTTTGCATGTTTAAATACATATTGGTACAAAAAAGTTGCATTTCGTGATATGAGCCTATGTTTTTAACGTCGATACGTTTGCTGACAAGTGGTGTTGTGTTACAAATTTACACCTTAATACTTGTTATCGTACCGTGCGTTTGTTTTCCGAGATACGAATCTTTTAAACGAAGAAATATATTATAATCGTATTAAATCTTAAATCATGAGTGTTGCTTGTCGGAGTATCTATATGTTTGAGAATTGACTTTTGCATCTTCTCACAAGGAAGGCGAGTTCATGTAACCTTTCATTTAAACCTTAGTGGTTAGGCCATATTTCTTTTTTTTGTACTGATACTTTATTATTGTTATTTTTTATAATTAGATGACCACGCGATTGAAACAAAAATGGTCTTGCTTGCAAGTATTTAGACTTATGGTAATTGATTTCAACGAACGTTGATATTGATTAAACACTCCTAATATCCAAAGGCACCTACATAAAATGTGCTGATTATTTCACTTTCTAGTATCTGTTTCCATTAAAACATTCTTATTCAAATATTTCTTTCCACTAACGATGTAACATTCTAGTTATTAACATTTGTTTGAAACAAACTGCAATATCACTGGCTAAACATTCATTGACAGTTTACAGCTTGCCAGCACCTTCATCTTAAATGAATATAACCGTCGTGTTCATTGGTGGTTTATTCAACTGGCTCATATTCAGATCTAATGTTTAACATTCGGAAGTTAGAATAAGGCCAAAATTGATGTTTTTTTATTGAGGGAAAACTAACATTACAATTAAACGTTTCATTGTTAATTTCTAGAAGTTGTAGAAGGGGAATGATTGATCGGCTATACACAAAAAAGTAACTACAATGTTACTCTGTGAGGAACATGTCGATAAAAATGGAAAACCTCTACTTTTTCATGACATTTATTTTCTTAATGTAACATATTTGCTAAATATTCTATTAAGAAACAAATTTAACAGATAGCAGGTACATTATATGCAATTTTAGCCAGAAAATAAACCATAGTTATTCGCATATTTATTAACGATAATTCCTAACCATGATAGTTAGTCATGATGTGTTGCTCTGATGTGGCGCCATGGCATATATATCCGGCATGGTTGTGAGTTTATATACTAACGGCAAACCGACAAATTTCCGCCCAATTGGACCCCAAGTAGAATGAAACCTAAGCAGCAAATAAAAGAATGAAAAAGAAAAATCACACACAACAATGTAAATGTCCTCACTTCATCCTGTCCTGCAACTCTGTGATTATAAAAGCCAAAGGTATTTACTTGAAATTTAAATTCAATAATAAAAATGTCCCAAGCATGATTTTATATTCTGCATCTCATACATTGTAATTGAATTGACTTTGAGTTTCCTATTCATTTAAAATGATTAATTAATGAGGGATTATTTATTGCCTAGTTTAATCAAAGCGCTATAGGCCTAAGTAAATTAACCAATAGAATATGGCATGTTGTCCGACATAGTAAAATGATTACCTGTGATATAATTCCAAAGAGAATTAAATTATCGGGTGTAGAACATAATATATGTTCTACCTGGAGAAATTGTGTCTTAAACACGTGTACTTATAAAATGTTATATAATTAGATTGTTTCCAATATTAAAACACTAAAGGAAAGAAGTTCTTAACTCTGAAAAATACGTAAATCGGTTAATAAAGATAAAGAATCAACACGCTGCAGTTATTTCAATTTTAATTTTTATATACAGCTTTGTCGATAGACGTTTGTTTGGTGTTGTGTTGTTTGTTGTTGTTGTTTTGTTGTGGGTTTTTTGTTGTTATTGTTGTTTTCTTTTTGTTTGTGTTATAATGACATGGTGTTTCTACAAATACGCATTTATAAAAGAATAACCTGCTTAAAATCAATTGACCACTTCTTGTACTATGTCCGGTGAATTGGTCAAAATGAATAAACGCGATCCTAAGCTATACTTGATTGTTCTTCCACTTATAAGAAAAAAGTCATCATAAAGTTTCAAATTATGTAAACAAAATCCGATTCCAATTTTAATCATACAATACAATTTACTGCTTTGCAAGATTTTCTTCTAATGTTTGATGTCATAGTAATGTTATACGTATACACTATTCTACACATAGGCTTAATGTTAAAGGAAAGAATAATGGTATCTTAATTCAGTGTGAAAACTTGTTATTGTATATAATAAAAGAACATAGAATTGAATTGAGACTGTAAGTGTACGTACTTTTTCTTTGATCTCTTTTATTACTTTACGTATTTCTGCATAAGAATATATGACAAAGTCCTATAAGCATTGAAACATATACCAAACTCCGAAAAGGCACAGAACAAATGTACTTCACATGCAAGACACGTGAAAAGTAAAAACAAATTTGTGATGAGTCATTAAACGAAAAGAGCAAACCCGACAGTTACCGCCTTGGAACGGTCAGTCGGCAAATCGGACCGACTGGGGTGCTTAAACCGGTTTTACAGAGCTCTAACCTCGCACTTCTTGACGAGTTTCTCAAATGCAAGCAATGAAAAGAAAAACGATCTTTTTGAATACAAAATGTTCAAGCGCTGATATTTTCTTTAAGTTATGACGAAATTAGTGACGTCATTGAAAAATAATGTCTACATAGTGTTTAGAAAAGAATATGGTATTATTTCGATTTGAAAAAACTACACAAAAATGGTTGACTATAAAAGAAATTAACTTTCTGAATTATGAACAAACATGACTAGAGACGAAAAAATGGTTGTAGCATCCTGTTCATGTGAAGATGGAATTGAAGAACCAAAGTCCAATGTCCATCAAAGAAAATACACGTAACAATCCTTATAGGATGAATTAAATGACAACATAGATTACATGCACGGGGAGATTTTTTTACGACCGCCACACTGCACAAGTAACATTGCTGTGATCATGAATAAGAATATATGACAATGTCCTATAAGCATTGCAACATATACCAAACTCCGAAAAGGCACAGAAAAAAGGTATTTCACATGCAAGCCAAGCGAAAAGTAAGAACAAATGTGTGATGAGTCATTAAACGAAAAGAGCAAACCCGACAGTTACCGCCTTGGAAATATTTTAAAGCTTTGCAGCATTCTTTGTCATGTATATTTGTGATTTTTTGTAATATTCAAAGTACGCTTTAAAAACACTTACACTATTCTGCAAAGGGGACAAATCGATGATTGCGTGCGAATAAGAGTATTAGATAGTTACAAGTACAGAAAATGCTAGGGACACTGAGAAGGTATTAATCATTACAATAAATTTATTATTGTTTTGTTGTTGTTGTTTATTTAATATAAGTATTTCATCTGCTGCAGTCTGAGTACAGTGGACCCCTGATAAAATAGCCCCATTGTTTGGTATAAAGTATGTGTATGTGCTGTGCCTAAAGCAGCTGTCAACGGAAAATATAGTTATCTGCATATTATATATAATAATAAGAAACTATTACACGATCCTATGTGTATTACACATTTATTAAGATTTGAAACGTCAAATACAACAAAACAGTGACAAGACATTATGTAAAACAGAGCAACGCCAACAGTTGCCGCGTTGGAACGGTCATTTAACTAAAGGACTGAAATGTATTATATAGAGGATCTGACATGAATTGTTATTTAATACAAACATTTATTAAACGAGTTCAGGCGAAATGATATTAAACGAGCTCTGGCGAGTTTAATATCAGTTTGCCTGGACGAGTTAATAAATGTTTTATTAAATAACAACGAGTGTCAGATTCTTTTAATCACATGATTTTCGTCCTCTTTTACTATAAACAAATACCCGTGTAGATCTACATGTCGGTTCAAAAATTATAACGATATTGTGACGCCATTTAACCAAACACCGCATCAAAGACCGTTTAAATTCACTGCTGCGCTATACAAAATAGGTCTTTATTGTCTTTAATTGAGAGTAAAAACAACCTTTTAACAAACTTTAACTGCGTATTTAACATTAATATACAATGAAAATAACACATCATTGCCATATGTTTTATCGACTATTTCAGCTTAATAACTTACAACAATAAACAGTCACCACGTGAAAGTGCGTGACCCAGAAAGTTTACAAAGCGGTTAGTGTGAAGGTCACTATTCAAAATTAATTCTCATCGCTGTCAGTGTCGACTCGGGAGATAATTCTTTTTTGTTTCTTATGTGGAGGATTTGCAGACTCGTCAGTAGAATTTACATTTGATTGTGTCATAGGCGGCTGAATGTTAATGTTGAAAGTTCCACGCACAAAAAAAAACTTTTCCTGCGAAGATACTGTTAAAGCCACCGTGGACGGTTATGTTTGAGTTCTTTGTTGTAGAATTCATTGAAGTTACCACCGCGTTGGGGACATTCGTGTCTTGATTCACGTGCTGGTGAGAACAGTTAGACTTTGTGAGGATGTTCGATATCATTTTGTGTTGATTATCGCTAATATGGGGGCAGTTATTAATTGGTTGGATGTTGCTGTGTCCTGTTATCTGCATAATCTTTTTTGCCGGGATATTATTTTCGGACAGTTTTTGAACTAAATGTTTCCGGGTGCTGTGGTTAGTCAGACGTCTTTCGGATGTCATGAAGCCTTAGCTATACGCTTAATGATGGTGGCAAGTTTATTTATACCAATAACCAATCGTGACCTTGAACCGACGAAAAAAGAGCTGTCATTGTCTTCTAGTTTGTTTACAAACTCGGCGGATGAATACCAAATAGTCACGCGAAGCTGCTAGCCAATCAAATTGCAAGAAAAGCTGTATCACACTATTGTTTTACAAAAAAAATATTACATGGGTATATTGAATGAAAAAGAAGGCGAATCATGTGATAAAACACGTTTTTATCACAAAAGAACAAAACAGTGCTGAAAAAACGCAGCCTTTTTTTAAAGCTGACATGATTAGCTGCCTCCGATTTCGATATTAACTGGCGTGCGGTCTTTGAAAATAGAAATTTCTAGTTCAAGACAAAATCGATAAGTCCTAATTACATTTTTAAAAGAACCTTTCCAACAACCCAATCCTTAAGAAAAATAAATCAAATCATAATAATAAACAAATAAATAAACGTACGTTGGTGTCTGATAATAAATCCTTTCTAAAGTCTATTATAATGTCCACTAAATGTGGAGACGTATCAAGTTTATATTTTATAATATTTTAATTACTAACGAATTTTCTTTAACGCGTTATGACTCAATCGTTATGACTCGTTGCCTCCTATCTGTCATGAGCAAGAAACATACTTTGGCAGTAAAGGGGTAAGGGGGAGGAAGGGGGAGGCAGGAAGAGAGGTGGTGCAACTGGCTTTATTGGCAGATATTTTAAGCCTGCCATAACTGCCAGGCTAAAGAAAAGGCGGACAATTTACCCCGGTACCTGTGGTTTAAGTAATGTTTTGTTCACACAGGAAAACAGTATTTCTGTTTTGATAAAAATGAGTATAACTAGCCCATTATTTTGCCGAATTAAAACAAAACGATAAAATTAACTATACCTCAAGCTTGGTGCTTTACCGCATTCATCGTCACAATTCGTTCTTAACTTTTTACTTTTGTTTACATGCAATGTTACAGAGAACAGTTGACCTATACACAAAACAGTCTTCTTCAAAATGCAACGAACACAGTCTACTGTGTTTGGTCGGCACAAAAGGCTTCCATTTGTGTGATGTGCGTGCGTGCGTGCGTGCGTGCGCGGATGTGTTTGTATGTGCGTGCGTGCCTGTGGGGGTGGCGGTGTGCGGGTGCGCGCTCGCGTGTGTGTGCGTGCATGCGTGCCTGTTTTAGAGAGTATGCGTGTGTGTGTGTGTGTGTGTGTGTGTGTGTGTGTGTGTGTGTGTGCGTGTGCGTGTGCGTGTGCGTGTGTGTGTGTGTGTGTGATAATGTGAAAACTGTGTCTTATATATCATTGTTTGTCATTATTCAAAGTTTGAATTTAAAGCTATTGTTTTGAAGTAAAGACAAGATTCGCTGTACAGCTTACTATTTATAAGGACATTACATTTAGTTTCCGCGAGGACAGAAGAAATAAACGTTCATTAAAACATAAAGGTGTTCATATCTTTCAGTTTCAGTCTTAGTTAACGCTACCCTGCATATAAGTTCAGATAACTCCGAACTGTGTTCTTGTGGCGACATTCATTTTCATCGACATTACTATTATACATGGACATATATTTTATTGTATATTAACAATTGTTTCTTAGCTTGTTTCTGTATTTACTATTTTCTACCTTATTCACCATTTATTGGCTTGATTAGGAAAATGAATATCTTTGTGCTATTGTTGCTAATAACAAATATGGATCCTTGGATTTCCGATAATTTTATCTACTGTACATATTGTCCGTATGTTGACCGTTTATTATAATAATAGGAATGTTATCTGTGTATAAGTAACTTTATCAGTTTTAACTCCCAACGCAGGTGCTTGCAGCTGAATATGTCACAGTGGTAGATATATAAGCGCTTCAAAACAGCCTCGATGCTGGCTTAAGTATTAAGCGATGCGGTTTAAGCGTCTTCCAAATTTGCGCGGTTGAGCAACGGTTTCTTTTGCTGGTGTATGGATGGGTGACCGTTGGAGAGCTCCGGCCTGCGTTAATAGGTGACAGTGATGGGATAAAGTCAAGTGCCGGACTGGAGTTATTTATCCACGGAAATTACCAGGCAAAGTCTCGGGACGAGACTTCTCAAATGGCAAGGTAATGTCACGGTCACAGTGGTAAACATATAAGCGCTTCAAACCAGCCTCGCTGCTGAGTTAACACTTACGCGACAAATAACGGTAACCGTGGCTGGTGGATGGACGGGTGACAGTTGAAGAGCACCGACCTGTTACACTGTCATTTGTTTCACTTTAATAAAGAAAGTTTTTTTATTTACATTGTTTGTTTGAGAATAAAATATCCTTCGTCGGTTCACTCAACAAACCAGGTTTAATCAACAAAGATCAGTCATTGTGCCACCTAACTTTCCAAGGTGGTAACTGCTGGGTTGTGTGTGTGCGTGCGTGCGTGCGTGCGTGTGTCTGTCTGTGTGTTTGTCTGTGTGTCTGTGTATCTATGTGTGTGTCTGTGTGTGCTACAACGTATGTGATATGACTTATATCTGTAGTAAATCTTATAGGGCCTTTTCTTATTTGCCTAATTATACGATATTGTTTACAGTTAAGTCACCGAAAGAAAATATTAGACGATTTACATGTTTGAACGAATCCCCAGCAGAACATACATGTACCAATGCAACAATTTAGAGGAAGCAAACAGATAAGAAAACGAAATGAAAAACAACAAAAAATAAACATCAAAACTGCACACAATTATTTTACTGTTCTCATTTTATTTTGGTGAGTATAACAACCATCACGCATTTGTATGAACACAAGAATATAAGTGCTCCGCAAACACGATTACTTTAAATTCTATACCTCGTGATTGACAATGACTTTGTTTTGCCTTTTCATTCTGGAAAATAATTAATTAAGGATTATTTATTGCCTTGTTAAAAATTAAACCCCAAGAGGCGTGATTAAATTAAGTAGCAGAATATAGCGTGTTCTTTGCCAGAATACGATCATTAACTGTGATATAGTTCCAAAGAGAATTAAGTTATTGTGCGTGGAAAATATAATATTTCCTATTTGAGATACGATGTGTCAAACGCAATATACACATTTTAAATAGTGTTCAACAACATTGTTCTCAGTAACAAAACACGAATGGAAAAACTGCTTCCAAAGATAAAGAGAGAAAAGCCGGGTTCAATTGTTAAAGTTATGATTTTGAACTTTTAAACATACAACAGTATAGGTAAAAACAAAACAAGAAATGTGTCCGATTGTGATTGGCACTTTTTAATTACCCAGGGAGTCTGCTTATGAAATGGCTCATTGTTAGTAAGCTGACCAGATCTTATTCTTTGTCCACATTTTTATGCTACACGTGATTATTATATATTATTGTCTCGTATATAAGCAAAAGTATCGCAAAGTTACAATATATTTTTAAATCCACATCGAAGTAAGAATCAAACGCAATGTACACCTTGATATGTATGAAAGCTTGATTTTAAATATCGATTTGTGGGGTGTTGTCGCTTGCTGAGTTACGAGAAAGCTTGATTTTGGAAGCACAAAAGAGAGACCCTGCAGGACTTCGACTACTCGCGGTCAGTTATTCATGCCTAGGAAGAAGTAGTGCCTATACAGAACAAAAAAGTATAAGGACACGAGACGCGTCAGTTGTGTCCAACCATGCCACACATGTTTACATTAATATTGTTATCTGTTTAAACAGGACGTTCACTGTACTGTGAAATTCATATACATGTATACACAAAATGCAGGTTTATGAACAATATTGCGTACAAATATCACTCTTTGACTAGAGGAAAGGGTCGAAATGGACAGCGAACTGCGATTAGAACCAGCGTTCCAATTGCTATGCATTATCTACCAAGCCAAGGTATTTGCGATTTCCCGCGCGGTTCCTCACTGCTGTTCTGAACCAGGTTATATAATGACATAGGTCATTTGTATCATCTCAGCATCTCAGTCTAAAGCTACAGCACGCGTTCGGAGAGCAATGGCGAACTCTGGATTTATAGATTCGGATCACAGGTGTGTAAGAGGCAGTAGTTAATTTCAAACTTTTGTTTCTTTTGGTCGAATCAGGTTGCAATGAAAAATGCAAAATCATATGACTGTATTGGCTGTTTAATAAAATGGTTTCTTTAATCGGATGTTAGTGATGTAACTTTTGTCCCAATGTATAATCTGCTAATGCGATTGTACATTAGATTTTCTAGGAAATAATTTTGTCCATTGTTTGCACAACTGTAATCGCGTACAGGGTCAAATTTACAACGCCCAGACAGCGCTTCTGAGCGCCTTCATTATTATATTGTACCAACTGGTTAATGAACACGAACAGTGATCATAAATTGCCATTTTAAGTTACATATATATGTAGTTATATTAAAATAATTAAATGAAAATTAACGCGGATTTGTAACATTCCTTGTCACATTTTAAAATAATATATTTTCTTTCAAGTAGCTAAAATTATCATTCTCGTGCCCATCTGATTTGACATTTTTAATCAAAATTCATTCCGAGGGAAAAAAATCATTATTATCAGCCAGATTATGATATGTCTTATATTCACATTCATTATAAAATATATCAAAGTATACAAAATGGTAAAATTCCATGTTTGTAAAGAATATATGACAATGTCCTATGAGCATTGCAACATATATCAAACTCTGAAAAGGCACAGGGCAAAAGTATTTCACGTGCAAGCCAAGAGAAAAATAAGAACACATTTTTATGAGTCATATAACTAAAAGAGCCAACCCGACAGTTACCGCCTAGCAACGGTCAGTCGACAATATGGGCCGACTGGGGTGCTTAAACCGGTTTTACAGAGCTCAAACCTCGCACTTCCTGGTGGGTTTCTCAAACGCAAGCAATGAAAAAAACTGATCCATCCAAATACAAAAATGTCCAAGCGCCGATGTTATCCCCAACAAGCCATGAAGAAAGCAGTGACGCTAAAGAAAAACAATGTCCACAACGTCCAGAAAAGAAAGGGATACCATTTTGACTAGAAAAAAACTAAACAGAAACGGTCGACTACAAGCGAAATCAACCCTCACACCTCCTACCGAACCAAGAAAAAACACGACCAGTGAAGATCAGACGGCCGCCGCATCCCGCCCACCCGAAGACGGAACCGAGGAACCAAAGTCCAACGTCCACCATAGGAAACACACGCAACAACAACCACATGACGAACCAAATGACAACACAGACCACAGGCACGGGGAGACATCCTATAAGGATTGTTACGTGTATTTCCTTTGATGGGAATTGGGCTTTGGTTCTTCAAATCCATCTTCACATGAACAGGATGCTACAACCATTACTTTGTCTCTGGTCATTTTGTTCATGATTCAGAAAGTTAATTTTATTTATAGTCAACTATTTTTGTGTAGTTTTCAAATCGAAATAAAACCATATTCTTTTCTAAAAACTATGTGGACATTATTTTTCAATGACGGCACTACTTTCGTCATAACTTATAGAAAATATCAGCGCTTGGACATTTTGTATTCAAACAGATCGTTTTTCTTTCCATTGCTTGCATTTGAGAAACTCGTCAGGAAGTGCGAGGCTAGAGCTATGTAAAACCGGTTTAAGCACCCCACTCGGTCCATATTGCCGACTGGCCGTTCCAAGGCGGTAACTGTCGGGTTTGCTCTTTTCGTTAAATGACTCATCACAAATTTGTTCTTACTTTTCGCTTGACTTGCATGTGAAATACCTTTGTTCTGTGCCTTTTCGGAGTTTGGTATATGTTGCAACGCTCATAGGACTTTTGTCATATATTCTTATTTTAAAAAATATATCTCAAAACTAATAATCACATATAACACCTTACAGGCCCAAATATGTCGCCGAAGAAACAATGGTCCTTATATTTAGTAAAAAAAAATAACGGCGAGTGTAAGATTTGCGCCCTGTGAACTATGAAGTGAGGTAGTAAATGACCCATAACAGCTTTCTGGATCAGTCAACATTCAGTATACCATACACATTCACTTCACCTTCAGCAAGGCGAGTGTCAAGCTTTTCTTAAAACATTATAATAAATCAAAAACAAAACAAAAACATAAATAAAACAAATAAAACTGCAAATACAACAAAAAAAACAGCTAAAAACAAATCAAACTCGTACTACCATGTCGTGGTTATTACCTTGTGAGCGATGATAACATGTGAACACTGTTATTTTACCACTGCAATCACTTTAAGGCCAATATTTAGGATTGACGAGGCGTTTTAGTTGCGTTTTCTCTTTATCAAAACATTTCTGCACGAAATGGTATTCAAAAAGTTTAATATATTGCTTTGTTATCATTCAACCCACTGGGATATGAAAAAATCAATAAGCATAAAGTCGAATGCCACTTTACAGAATGCAATACATATCTGCAAGCCAATCAACGAATATATACATGTGGTCCCAGTCTGGCACTTGCTATCGACATGAAGCTATATTCCGAATAAATGTAATATCCTTCGAAATAACTTGTGGATATAAAAAATCGACTGTGAAAAAGAATTCTGAGTGTGTACAAGCCTTTTAGACGCTAGAACAAAGAAATGGAATATCAACGAAAGAATTGATCGCATATAATACAAATTTTCTAATATACAAAACAATTTATTAAATTTTTTAATTTATTATTTTAATTTTATTTTTAAAATCACCAATTTGAACAATCTTCATCATTCCAGGTTCTTTTTTATTTAATCTTAAGCAAAGCTTTTCTGTTGCAATCGAGTCATGTGTTTCTTCAACATTTCTTACTTAGACGAATTTAATCAGATCTTCCGATAGCAATTGAAGTAACTGTGATTTGAACATATGTTTAAACCAAACAACAGGATTACTTCCTTAGAACGTATTAAATTTGATAACACTCTAAGCTGTTGTATTACATACCTGTTAACTGGAGTAAAAAGAGATTAATCAATTTACTGATGCTTCTATTTTACTCCTTTCTTGGTTTCCGGGTTCTTATCTAAATGCACATAATAAGTAACGTTTAAAATAAAATAAAATAGTTTTAACGTTTTAGAAAAAAAAACATCGACATGTATTAACGTTGCATACGAAACTGCAGTGAACTGGCTTTGTACATCAGGATTTAAATTAATTCATACTTTGTTACCAGCACTGTAGTTACTAGGACAATGTTCCATGATAATCCCAATGTGCATGATCTAAAACCAAACAAAACTAGGTCCAGCAAGTAATATACTTTGACAGGACATAACAAATGTGGAGAATATTTAACACTTACTGTTTCGAAACGTTCAGCTCGCAAACTTTTCAATCGGACAGTCTAAAGTTAAATTGCAAGTCTTTATTTGCTGGGTGAGTGGGTTTTAAGTAGTTAACTGCAAGTACTATAAATATACGCATATTCATTTCCATTATCATTCGGAAAACGTCCCTTTATACCGGCGGGCGCAAAAAAACGTTTTGTTTTCTATCTTCAAAATGTGTGAAATCTTGGGGGTTTTATTAGGTCTATTTTTATGCAATACTAGTATTTTTGTCACATTTCATGTTAAAAGTCTAACACTTTTTCAAATCAAGTAAAGTTTACTTAAAGGTCATTAACAAGTTTGTAGACTGTAAGTATGCCTTAACGTGTTTCCTTTAAAGTTTTGTCATATTTCAGCTTTCACTGAGTATGCTTGATAACATCATCGGCCATGTGGATCGATTATAACAGCTCTTGTTTGGTTGTATATGTACTCTCGTCGTTGGATTTGGTATATTTTTTTCTATACAGAAGTCTAAACGTAGAATTATGGAATGGCTGCCGTAAAAATAAATTAAATAATTCAAATCAGTATGTTTTCTTTTTCATACAGACAACAACATTAATTAAACTTAATAATTGGAAATTTCGTTGTAAATGGGCTTTAATTTGTCAAAAGTACAAGAGAACTCCACGTACACGTAGTCTGCATTCAATTAAGCTCAGTTTAAATATGTTCTAAAACGATGGGGTTTCATTTAATTTAAGGAAGATGTCATATTTCGTACATATTGATTGAGTTTGATTCTTATATTTACGCAGCAATGTCCACAGGGTTACTGATATCAGCTTGAAAGTCTGTGATCGTGTTTCCTCACTAATAGTATATATCAGCAAATATTTGTTGTAGTTTGTTATTCTTGTTTTTGTGTTGTTGTTTTGCTGTTGTTTAATATAACATCAATTTTGAAAGGGACCAAAGCCATACAAATGGATAATAAATTTAATCAGTCATCTGATTATTAAATATCCTCTTGCTTGATCTCCTTAACACATAGGAATTTTTACCAGAAAAGTCCGATTTGTTAACTAAATTTGTCACTAATGGAACAAATTTCGAATTCTTTAATGTTGATAAAAAAGCAAAATAATATTAAACCATAATGAATTCTGGAAAAAAAATCTCTGATTACTTAAGTATATGATAGCTTGCTGTTCGTTTAATGATCATGGTAATTAGCTTACTTATGCAAAAAGGTGAGAGAGACACTTCATAAATCTAAAAGTGAATAAACTTTTATAATTATCTACCTGATATCATATTTTTTCTTATGTATCTGTATCACTGTGATGGCAACGCGGCAGGTCGTCATTCTTTTCAGCTGCGATCATTCTAGCTAAAAGTCATTTCTATGAAAGGTCCACTTGTGAGCCTTCAACTTCAATGAATTAATCCCTGGGAAACAATTAGTGTTCTTTCCTAGCGGCTCCTGTTTCAGAGAAAGGAGTAACTAATATCCGGTCATCAGATAATTCATGAATCTTAAATCTGGCTTAATGGGCTAAAGTGTCTTTTTTGATCTGATAACATTAAGTGACATGAGTCAATCAAGTGCAGGGGATGCTGGCCGACTCGACAAGTGTTCGGCCATGTAATCAGCGCTCCATGCTTGTTGATTTAATTTAACTATGTTTTTTTTCTCGTTAATGAAAGCCGTGTACATGGGACGGACGCAACGCCTACGTAGCTGTTTAAGAAAACATGACAAGGTCATTTTAGTAACACACATTAAAGATTTAGTATAAGAATATACATTAAAGTTTTAGTATATTAATATACATTTAAGTTTTAGTATAGTAATAGACATTAAAATATTAGTGTAATAATATTCATTAAAATTTTAGTATATTAATTTATATTAAAGTTTTAGTATAGAAGTATACATTTTAAAATATTAGTACAATAATATACATTAAAGTTTTATTATAAAAGTATACATTTTAAAATTTTGGTATAATATTATACATTTAAGTTCAAAATTGCCCTAGACAGAGATAGACGCTTACCATTTTAATGTTTATGTGACAAGAAAAAACAAAAGACAAAACAGCACAAAGACAGAGTTTTACTTTGTGTGTTAAAGTCTTTATTTTATTTTATTTTGTAAAGTGTTCGTCCTGGATATTTTTGTAGCACCAGTTAGTTAGTAATATGATAAAGCACTACCAAAATGGTACGAGGAATAAAAATATAATTTGTAAACCAAATACAATAAGTATTCTATACGTGTAATTGGCATGGTAGCTTGTAATCACCTTATCTCCCACGTATGTATTGTGTTAGCAGACGACATTTGTTGTTTATATGATTATGGTTATCATGCAGACAGAGAATCAAAGAAACAAATTCTGCTAGTAATAAGTCATACGTACATGTAGTAAGAAAATTCTATTGACTTAATGACCATAGGTGATTACAGTAGCTAATACTAATACTGACGAACTGAATCCATGGTGTTAAACTCATTTGACAATTTCCAGAGTTGTCGCTTGATATGAACAAAGAAAAAGTATTAACACAGGATTATTTTGTTTCCAGCAGATCATTCCGATTTAACTCAGAGGTAGACTAGGTCTAATTACATTACATGATCTGCTTCTTCTTTACATTATTCGGATTTTATTCAGCTTTGTTCTTTGGATACAATTATCCGAACACAGGATTTGTTGTTTGATAAAATAATCTCCTTTTAATTAACCAACAGACAGTGTGTGCAAATGTGAATATCGTGTACATAAGTATGCAAACGCGGCCTACTTAAAACTAACCAAACCGTTGCGATGCAGGTTTGCACTTTATATAATTGAAGCTTATTGTTTAACTTGAAGCCTCGTTCACAGATAAATCTTGCTTGAAAATTTCGATTAAGTTCTCACGAGAATTTTCTTGTAGCTGATTGACTCAACAAGAAAACCATTTTAAGTTGACAAGACACAATTAAAGGGCTCGTAAAAATAAAATAAAAGTCAGTCAAGCTACTAAATACAAACGAGACGGGGGTTATTTACTTGTCTGTTTTATTTACTCGACTGTTATCACTGCTCCTGTAATCATGTACTATTATTTTACATTTATTACGGAATTTTAAATTGCACGTGGACAGTATGCATCTAAAGAATGAAAATACTTGTCAGTAGGCCACTTTATGCAACTTCTCCATTAACATATGACTAGTTTTGCAACGCCTATGAATGGACGTTAAAAAACCCATATTTAAAAAACAAAACAAAAATCTGTTTTCTAACTTTTTTTATACAGATCAAAGATTTAGGGCAATGCATGCCTAATAATTACATGAGAGAAAAAGTTATAACGTTGAGTCCTGTGCCTTTTTAAATTTAGTAACATGTGGCAATGCTCATGGACTTTTTCATATTTCCTCACAATTACACAATATATGAAAGTTTTTTATGACGTAGTAGATATGTTACTGATAAACAGAAAAAACAGCACATAGAAATTCATATTATTTCATTAAATATTAATTTAGTTTTAAATTTAATAGTACCTACATCAAGCTTACTATCAGCTAAGTTGTAGTATTCCTTGAGCAAGGTCAACATTTGTTGATAAACCGCTGAAGTATTTAGCAAGCTATTAACTGTTAGAAGTAATTGTAATTCTAAGTTGAAGTTCCTGTGTCTATTTGTGCCGTCTATATTACACAAGGGTATTTGATCGTAGAAAAGCATTCCATGAATAAATGGAACTCTGTTTTAAGTCAAAATACCTTAACGTAAACAGTGTAAACATTTGGTAAACATTATTTTGTATTGTTTCTGCATTTATGATCAATTCAGAAAAAGTTAGTATGACATATGGAACAGATGTTCAGAAAATTCTTTCTACTAAAACTGACATGGATTTTGTGTTACTTTCGAAGAAGCATAATGCTTGAAAAAAGCCACGTTGACGCGAAATATGCTACAATGTAAACATTCATAGATTGATCGAACGGAGGATATTTATAAACAAAAGTGGGTAAATCCCAATAGCAATGCAGCATAAAATATCTTATTTACAATAAAGTATAAAAAGAGTATTTAAAATATTTTGTGACACAAAGATGATCCTCAATTATTGTTTGAACTGTTTTATTCTTAGATGTTGTTTTAATCAAGACACGAGGCTGCAACAAACCTGCTAACGATGCTGCAACAAACCCACTTTACATCGTATCTAAAACTTCACCTTTGCGAAAAATGTCTTTCGAGCTTGCCGTTCTTCGATGACGCTAGTAATGTAAATTTTATGGCATGACAATATAAACATCAACCGCTTAATCATTATACAACCTGCTGTATGAAACTTGTTTTCAAAACTGGACTATATCAACTGCAATAGGGTTGATTCTGAGAGATTCCAGTCGGAGACTCAATCCGTAACAATCTACAATGGGGATTTGATTTAAAGTTACATAATGGAGCTTAAAACAATGTGTGTATCATCAAAACAATTCAAAGAGAAATGCATGATATATAAATTGGTTTTAGGTAATACATCATTAAACCCGAGCGGGCAAATGGAAAACATAAAGTATATAGTATCAATGTTTGTGTACTAGACACAACTTTCCCTCCTATTTCAGGAACAATTACCAATATTCGACCATCCGATGCAAAAAAAAAAATCTAATCGCGCGGTTAACCTGTCACATGTGCACGTGTCCTTTTGAACGTAAACGCGCGTGACGTAAAGTTATCAATTGCAAAAGATGTGGACTGATTTCGAGAAATATCAAGGGTCGGTCATTAAATCAATGAAACCCTTCAGTGCATTCAATTATATTTTACTCCAGAAGCGAGGCTAATTCACAAGGCACATATTTTACAGCACTCTGCTTTTGTCGACAATAAACTTGAGTTATTACTATACCAACAAAACTTGTACGTTCTCAGAAATGGCGTGATTATGAAGGTTAAACTGAGTATGTAATGTTTTAATTTTCTTTTCTTAAATTGAAGACTCAATCTGAATTGTAACAAACAGTAAATAATAAATGTTGGGGTTTCTTTTAGGGTTGCAGTATTATTCTATAGCTTATGTTATATTGGAAATCACAATATTCTGGTTATATTGTTGTTTGCAATAGTAAATAATGTAGCATTTCCATTAGTAACGAACATTTGGTATTATTTTTCACGGACCACTTACATACATAAATTGCTATAACATGTGTAAAAATAATTTCCAAAAATCATTTATTAATGCCATCCGGCCTTTTTTTAAGTTTATAATATAATTTAGAACAGAACATCGTGTTACCCTGTAATGCGTGGACTGTCTTAGTGCAAAGATTCAGTTAAAGATTTTACAAGCAGGGCACATGGCGAAGTTAGATCAGTTGTTTTTTTTTCAAAAAATGAGGCTAGTAACTGAAGGTGATTGGTCATTCGAACATTTATCTTATTTGAAAATCTTTCATCAATAGTAACGATATTTTCTTGTACTGTAACAACGAGCAGAGAAATTTGCAAAGGCTTGATTAAAAAGCAAGTTTAAATGTTGAAAAGGCTCATATTGTGTGTCGAAGAGGTGAATTCGATTAAGTATATGAGGCCCAACTATAGTCGATTTATTCGATGCAGAAGTGAAAATTCTGCAACAGGCAGTTTCGTGAGACTGATCATAAACAACTCTAAAAACAAAATAAAAACACTCGATATTTTAAGTAGATTTACGTGAAATTAAAATTCAGACCATGAAGACGATAAATAAGTTGTTATGATTAGTACTCTAACGTTATACAATGTAAAGTACAAAAAAACATCAGCATATCCATCGAAGCCTTAATTATGTATTCCGAATAGAAAATAGCGGTATAATGTGATATGTAAGGAGTGAAAAAGTAACTTCATAAAGTAATCTATGACTTGCACTTCCTGTATTATTGTAGATTATTCATACCATAAAAGATCTAAACTCTCACATCATGTTAATCAATTTCTGGTAAATAACTGAAGCAAACCCTGCTATACCAAGAAATGATAAGGAAAAACAAGGATTTCGGTTAAGCCTTTCTTTATGTTAGGAAAAGCCAAACTAATCTGCTATTTCTTAAATATGATATTCTTTATTTATTCAGTATTTTATATATTTCACAGAATTTACCGAATCATACCCAAAAAGACCTTAATAAACCAGTATGCAAAACTTAATTCATAAATTCAATACAAGTACACCAGAAACAGTATACAGTGTACAAATATGTGAACAAGTGTTGTACAATAAGCTAACAGTATATTATTCTGACATAGCGAGTAAGTTTTAGAAAATATAACTTCAAGTTATAATTCCACCCAAAGTCGATAACTTTTAAATAGTACATCGTATTTCTAAGTCAGCCAAAGTTTATTGTGAAATCGAATTATATATTTATAATGCATAGTATTAAGTACACATGTCATGCTATAAAATAAAACCTGACGCAGATGTCTTACAGTCATACCAGGACAAGAAAGAGTACCAAACAAACATTGTAACCTGATGATTGTGAGATGTCTTTCAATTTTTCGAGATCTTTCTGCGTCGGTACGTAGTTGTATCTCAGCAAACCTCGTCTATATGGCACCAATTGTAATTTTACACGTGCACCATGAGCATTTTCTACATATGACGGCCGAAAATCGCATGACACAACAGATTGCACAATATACATTGTTTTTTTATGTTGTTGTATTTGTAAAACCTTTTTTGGAGTTACCTTAGATATAGATTATAAAATATATCAAGGACTGATTGGTAGAGATTACCACACCATCGTAACATCTGGATATTATAAATATAATTGTGTGGATACATCTTTTTTAGCAATGTTGATGTTAGTGAATGATATGCATAGCTCACAATTATATATTTAGCAGCAAATCAGAAGGTGACAACATTTTGACAAATCTTTTTGTATAAACACACACAACTCGGTGCCATTGCTGTAACTACAAAAGAAATGCCTATTACAAAGCCGGTATGGATCGTTGTGTATTTTGCCGTTAATGACCAAATTAGCTGTACCAAAGCGATATGAAGGGTTTCCTTTTTCGCAATCGACATTATATGCGTTATTCACTCGTTGTTTTACCTAGAATATGTGATGATTGTGCCCACGCAATGTATAGTTTCTTCAACTGAAAGAAGTCTTATAGGGTCGGTGGAAATAAGTGGCACTTAGAAAAAAATCGGAATTCTCAAGATGTGTTGTATTTTTGTATACAACTTACACACTTTAATACGAAAAAAATGCTTGCTAAATTTCTTTAGAAGTACATGTACTAGATAAGTCGGTTTGCATCGGATGAAGCATGATATGTTAAGCAGCTGAAATATTTCTTTTATTTCATAAATTTGATTTCTTTTGCTTTTCAAAATTTTAAATAAATTATATCTCAGTCAGTGAGCTTATATTTCTGTTTTGTTGCTTGTTTTTAATTTGTGACACCTACAGTGCTGGGGTTCTGGGTTGTGCCATCAACATAAATGAAATATGTATCTGTATTCTGTTTATCCCTGAAATAATTATCTGAAGTAATACATCAATGGAAAAGGGGACCATTTCTCGGATTCATTTTGATTTTATTGTGTAACCGCACTTATTATATGTGCTTATGCAATTTATCATGTAACTAAATGTCATAACAGTAGAATTCAAAAGTTTTGGCTGATAGCAACGTTTCTTTGTTCGTTTTTCATTCAAACCAGTCGTCAATAGCAGACCGTCTTTAGGTTAATTGTCATATATCTAAGACTCATCTTGAGGGTCGGCCACTGATCGCGGGCCGAATCGAAAATCGAGGACCGATTTGTACAAGTGAGGATCGATTTGTCTGATCGATCTGTAACTGATAATGTCATTTCCCTTAACGTGGGCCGACACAAATTACAGTGGGATTCAAAACTCTTAGGCCGATCCGGTTGTTTGAAATGGGTTGATTTGCTATCTTTATTATTATAGTGAGGATTAGCCTAAAGTGCTTCGAGACACTTAGGCCGACTCGTATTTTTATTCATATCCTACTTTCACACAACAGGATGTAACCAAATCAATTAGATGTTTTATTTGTCCACTTATTCAATCTGTAGTACAAATGGCATTCGCAAGCGTTGAAAACACGACCAGCGAAGGACATGCGGCCGCCGCATCCCGCCCACACGAAGACAGAACCGAGGAACCAAAGTCCAACGTGCACCAAAGGAAAAACACGCAACAACCCCCTCAGTACGAACCAAATGACAACAAAGACCACAGGCACGGGGAGACCTCCACGACCGCCACACTGCACAAGCAACACTGCTGCGATCACGAAGATGAACACATGGCAAAGCCCCACGAGCACTGTAACATATATCAAACTCTGAAAAGGCACAGAGCAAAGGTATTTCACTTGCAAGCCAAGTGAAAAGTAAGAACACATTTTTTATGAGTCATTCAACTAAAAGAGCATCCCTACAGTTACCGCCTAAGCATACATCAATAAGATTTTTTATCTACGACAAAGTTTAACTAAAACATACTATAAAGACCTTGTAGGTGTTTGCAGACAAACAATAAACTTTATTTTATGTGTGTTTAATAAATATATCTCAAAAATAATAATCACATATAACACCTTACAGGCCCAAATATGTCGCCGAAGAAACAATGATCTTTATATTTAGTAAAAAAGATAACGGTGAGTGTAAGATTTGCGCCCTGTGAACTATGAAGTGAGGTAGTTAATGACCCATAACAGTTTATTGGATCAGTAAACATTAAGTATACCATACAAATTCACTTCACACAAAATCACGTTCAGCACGGCGAGTTTCAAACTTTTTGTAAGACATTGTTATAAATCAAAAACAAAACAAAAACATTAATAAAATAAATAAAACTGCAAAAACAACAAAAAACAGCTAAAAACAAATCAAACTCGTACTACCATGTCGTGGTTATTACCTTGTGTGCGATGATAAGATGTGAACACTGTTATTTCACCACTGCAATCACTTTAAGGCCAATATTTAGGATTGACGAGGCGTTTTAGTTGCGTTTTCTCTTTATCAAAACATTTCCGCACGAAATGGTATTCAGAAAGTTTAATATATTGCTTTGTTATCATTCAACCCACTGGGATATGAAAAAAATCAATAAGCATAAAGTCGCGTGCCACTTTAAAGAATGCAATACATATCTGCAAGCCAATCAACGAATATATACATGTGGTCCCAGTCTGTCACTTGCTATCGACATTAAGCTATATTCCGAATAAGTGTAATATCCTTCGAAATAACTTGTTGATATAAAAAATCAACTGTGAAAAAGAATTCTGAATGTGTACAAGCCTTTTAGACGCTAGAACAAAGAAATGGAATATCAACGAAAGAATTGATCGCATTCAATATAAATTTTCTAATATACAAAACAATTTATTCACAATTTTTTAAATTATTATTTTAATTTTATTTTTAAAATCACCAATTTGAACAATCTTCATCATTCCAGGTTCCTTTTTATTTAATCTTAAGCAAAGCTTTTCTGTTGCAATCGAGTCATGTGTTTCTTCAACATTTCTTACTTAGACGAATTTAATCAGATCTTCCGATAGCAATTGAAGTAACTGTGATTTGAACATATGTCTAAAACAAACAACAGGATTACTTCATTAGAACGTATTAAATTTGATAACACTCTAAGCTGTTAACTGAAGTAAAAAGAGATTAAACAATTTATTGATGCTTCTGTTTTACTCCTTTCTTGGTTTCCAGGTTCTTATCTAGATGCATATAATTAGCAACATCTAAAATAAAATAAAATATTATTAACGTTTTAGAAAAAAAAACATCGACATGTATTAACATTGCATAAGAAACTGCAGTGGAATGGCTTTGTACATCAGGATTTAAATTAATTCATACTTTGTTACCAGCACTGTAGTTACTAGGACAATGTTCCATGATAATCCCAATGTACCTGAACTAAAGCCAAACAAAACAAGATACAGCAAGTAATATACTGTGACAGAACATAACAAATGTGGAGAATATTTAACACTTACTGTTTCGAAACGCTTAGCTCGCAAACTTTTCAACGGGACAGACTAAAGTTAAATTGTTAGTCTTTATTTGCTGGGTGAATGGGTTTTAAGTAGTTAACTACAAGAACTATAAATATATGTATATTCATTTCCATCACCATTCGGAAAACGTTCCTTTATACCGGAGGGAAAATGCGTTATGTTTTCTATCTTCAAAATGTGTGAAATCTTGGGGGAGGGGTTGTATTATGCCTATTTTTGTGCAATACTAGTTTTTTGTCACATTTCATGTTAAAAGTCTAACACTTTTTTCAAATCAACTAAAGTTTACTTAAAGGTCATTAACAAGTTTGTAGACTGTAAGTATGCCTTAACGTGTTTTCTTTAAAGTTTTGTCATGTTTCAGCTTTCACTGAGTATGCTTGATAACATCATCGGCCATGTGGATCGATTATAACAGCTCTTGTTTGGTTGTATATCGGCTCTTGTCGTTGGATTTGGTATATTTTTTCTATACAGAAGTCTAAACGTAGAATCATGGAATAGCTGTCGTAAAAATAAATTAAATAATTCAAATCAGTATGTTTTCTTTTTCATACAGACAACAACATTAATTAAACTTAATAATTGGAAATTTCGTTGTAAATGGGCTTTAATTTGTCAAAAGTGGAGAACTCCACGTACACGTAGTCTGCATTCAATAAAGTTCAGTTTAAATATGTTCTAAAACGATGGGGTTTCATTAACTTAAGGAAGATGTCTGTAAGCTTTACTGCACATCATATTTCGTACATATTGATTGAATTTGATTCTTATATTCACGCAGCAATGTCCACAGGGTTACTGATGTCAGCTTGAAAGTCTATGATCGTGTTTCTTCACTTATAGTATATATCAGCAAATATTTGTTGTAGTTTGCTGTTCTTGTTTTTGTGTTGTTGTTTTGATGCTGTTTAATGTGGCACATAGGAACCTATACCAGAAGAATCCGATGTGTTAACGAAATTTGTCATCAATGGAACAAATTTCGAATTCTTTAATGTTGATAAAAAAGCAATATAATATTAAACCATACTGAATTCTGGAATAAAATCTCCGATTACTTGAGTATATGATATCTTGCTGTTCGTCATATGATCATGGTAATTATCTTACTTATGCAAAAAGGTGAGAGAGACACTTCATAAATCTAAAAGTAAATAAACTTTTATAACTATCTACCTGATATCATATTTTTTTCTTATGTATCTGTATCACTGTGATGGCGACGTGGCAGGTCGTCATTCTTTTCAGCTGTAATCATTCTAGCTAAATGTCATTTCTATGAAAGGTCCACTGTTGAGCCTTCTACTTCAATGAATTAATCCCTGGGAAACAATTAGTTTTCTATCCTAGCGGCTTCTGTTTCAGAGAAAGGAGTAACCAATATCCGGTCATCAGATAATTCATGAATCTTAAATCTGGCTTAATGGGCTAAAGTGTCTTTTTTGATCTGATAACATTAAGTGACATGAGTCAATCAAGTGCAAGGGATGATGGCCGACTCGACAAGTGTTCGGCCATGAAATCAGCGCACCATGCTTGTTGATTTAATTTAACTATGTTTTTTCTCGTTAATGCAAGCCGTGTACATGGGACGGAAGCAACGCCTACGTAGCTGTTTAAGAAAACATGACAAGGTCCTTTAGTAACACACATTAAAGATTTAGTATAAAAATATACATTAAAGTTTTAGTACATTAATATAAATTTAAGTTTTAGAATTATATACATTAAAGTTTAGGTATAAAAATATACATTGAAGTTTTAGTATACTAATATAAATTAAAGTTTTAGTATTATATACATTAAAATTTTAGTATAAAAAATATACGTTAAAGTGTTAGTATATTAATATACATTTAAGTTTTAGTATAGTAATTTACATTAAAATATTAGTGTAATAATATACATTAAAATGTTAGTATAATAATATATATTAAAGTTTTAGTATAGAATTATACATTTTAAAATATTAGTACAATAATATACATTAAAGTTTTATTATAAAAGTATACATTTAAAATTTCAGTATAATATTATACATTTACGTTCAAAATTGCACTAGACAGAGATAGACGTTTACCATTTTAATGTTTATGTGACAAGAAAAAACAAAAGACAAAACAGCACAAAGACAGAGTTTTACTTTGTGTGTTAGAGTCTTTATTTTATATTATTTTGTAATGTATTCGTTCAGTTAACTGTATTCTTCGCATATATCAAATATATATTGCGTATACTTACCACTGTGAGCTTTAAACTATTAAACTCTAAATTTCAACCAGTCAGTCCTGGATAATTTTTGTAGCACTAGTTAGTTAGTAATATGATAAAGTACTACCAAACTCGTACAAGGAATAAAAAAAATATAATTTGTGAACAAAATTCAATTAGTATTCTATACGTGTGATTGGTATGGTAGCTTGTAATCACCTTATCTCCCACGTATGTATTGTGTTAGCAGACGACATTTGTTGTTTATATGATTATGGTTATCATGCAGACAGAGAATCAAAGAAACACATTCTGCTAGTAATAAGTCATACGTACATGTAGTAAGAATATTCAATTGACTTAATGACCATAGGTGATTACAGTACCTATATTACTAATACTAACGTACTGAATCCATGGTGTTAAACGCATTTGATAATTTTCAGAGTTGTCGCTTGATATGAACAAAGAAAAAGTATTAACACAGGATTATTTTGTTTCCAGCAGATCAATCCGATTTAACTGAGAGGTAGACTAGGTCTAATTATATTACATGATCTGCTTCTTCTTTACATTGTTTGAATTTTATTCAGCTTTGTTCTTTCTATACATTTATCCGAACACAGGACTTGTTGTTTGATAAAATAATCTCCTTTTAATTAACCATCAGACAGTGTGTGCAAATGTGAATATCTTGTACATAAGTATGCAAACGCGGCCTACTTTAAACTAACCAAACCGTTGCGATGTAGGTTTGCACTTAATATAATTGAAGCTTATTGTTGAACTGAAAGCCTCGTTCACGGATAAATCTTGCTTGAAAATTTCGATTAAATTCTCACGAGAATTTTCTTGTAGCTGATTGACTCAACAAGAAAACCATTTTAAGTTGACAAGACACAATTAAAGGGCTCGTTAAAATAAAATAAAAGTCAGTCAAGCTACTAAATACAAACGAGGCGGGGGTTATATACTTGACTGTTTTATTTCCTCGACTGTTATCACTGCTCCTGTAATCATGTTATATTATTTAAAATTTATAACTGATTTTAAACTGCACGTGGACAGTATGCATCTAAAGAATGAAAATACTTGTCAGTATGCCACTATATACGATTTCTCCATTAACATATGACTAGTTTTGTAACGCCTATTAATGGACGTTAAAAAATAAAAAAAACATATTTAAGAAACAAAACTAAAATCTGTTTTCTAACTATTTTTATACAAATAAAAGATTTTGGGCAATGCATGCTAAATAATTACATGGGAGAAAAAGTTTTAACGTTGGGTCCTGTGCCTTTTCAAATTTAGCAACATGTGGCAATGCTCATGGGGTTTTTCATATTTCCTCACAATTACACAATATATGAAAGTTTTATGTAGTAGATATGTCACTGATAAACAGAAAAACAGCAGATAGAAAGTCATATTATTGCATTGAATATTAATTAAGTTTTAAATTTAAAAGTACCGACATCAAGCTTACTATCAGCTAAGTTGTAGTATTCCTTGAGCAGCATTTGTTAATAAACCGCTGAAGTATTTAGCAAGCTATTAACTGTTAGAAGTAATTGTAATTCTAAGTTGAAGTACCTGTGTCTATTTGTGCCGTCTATATTACACAAGGGTGTTTGATCGTAGAAAAACATTCTATGAATTAATGGAACTCTGTTTTAACTCAAAATACCTTTACGTAAACAGTCTAAATATTTGGTTAACATTATTTTGTATTGTTTCTGCCTTAATGATCAATTCAGAAAGAGTAAGTATGACATATGGAACTGATGTTCAGCAAGTTCTTTCTACTAAAACTGACATGGATTTTGTGTTACTTTCGAAGAAGCATAATAATTGAAAAAAGCCACGTTGACGCGAAATATATGTAAACATTACTAGATTGATCGAACGGAGGATATACATAAACGAAAGTGGGTAAATCCCAAAAGCAATGCAGCATAAAATATCTTATTTACAATGAAGTATAAAAAGAGTATTTAAAATACTTTGTGACACAAAGATGATCTTCAATTATTGTTTGAACTGTTTTATTCTTAGATGTTGTTTTAATCAAGTAACGAGGCTGCAACAAACCTTTTAACGATGCTGCAACAAACCCACTTGACATCGTATCTAAAACTTCACCTTTGCGAAAAATGTCTTTCGAGCTTGCCGTTCTTCGATGACGCTGGTAATGTAAAGTTTATGGCATGACAATATAAACATCCACTGCTTAATCATTATACAACCTGCTGTATGAAACTTGTTTTCAAAACTGGACTATATCATTTGCAATAGTGTTGATTCTGAGAGATTCCAGTCAGAGACTTTATCAGTAATAATCTACAATAGGGATTTGATTTACCGTTACATAATGGAGCTTAAAACAATGTGTGTATCATCAAAACAATTCAAAGAGAAATGCATGTTATATAAATTGGTTTTAGGTAATACATCATTAAACCCGAGCGGGCAAAGGGCAATCATAAAGCATATAGTATCAAATGTTTGTGTTGGAATATTTGTTTCATAGACATCATGTCACGCGTTGTTTTTGTGCTGTTTTTTTTCTCATCTTTGAACTAAATTGCATCTTGATGAAGTGTATATCTCCCTGAAAGTCATCACTGGTACTAGACACAACTTCCCCTCCTATTTCAGAAACAATTACCAATATTCGACCATCCGATGAAAAAAAAATCTAAACGCGCGGTTAACCTGTCACATGTGCACGTGTCCTTTTGAACGTAAACGCGCGTGACGTAGAGCTATCAATTGCAAAAGATGTTGACTGATTTCGAGAAATATCAAGGGTCGGTGATTAAATCAATGAAACCCTTCAGTGCATTCAATTATATTTTACTCCAGAAGCGAGGCTAATTCACAAGGCACATATTTTACAGCATTCTGCTTTTGTCGACAATAAACTGGAATTATTACACCAACAAAACTTGTTCGTTCTCAGAAATGGCTTGATTATGAAGGTTAAACTGAGTATGTAATGTTTAAATTTCTAATTTTCTTAAATTGGAGACTCAATCTGAATTGTAATAAACAGTAAATAATAAATGTTGGAGTTTCTTTTAGGGTTGCAATATTATTCTATAGCTTATGTTATATTGGAAATCACAATATTCTGGTTATATTGTTGTTTGCAATAGTAAATTATGTAGCATTTCCATTAGTAACGAACATCTGGTATTATTTTTCACGGACCACTTACATACATAAAATAGCTATATCATGTGTTAAAATAATGTCCACAAACCATTTATTAATGCCATCCGGCCTTTTTCGAAGTTGGTAATATAATTTAGAACAGAACATCGTGTTACCCTGTAATGCGTGGCCTGTCTAAGTGCAAAGATTCAGTTAAAGATTTTACAAGCAGGGCACATGGCGAGGTTAGATCAGTATTTTTTTTCAATTTATGAGGCCAGTAATTGAAGGTGATTGGTCATTCGAACATAAATCTTGTTTGAAAATCTTTCATCAATAGTAACGATATTTTCTTATACTGTCACAACGAGCAGAGAAATTTGCAAAGGCTTGATTAAAAAGCACGTTAAGATGTTGAAAAAGCTCATTTTGTGTGTCGAAGAGGTGAATTCGATTAAGTATATGAGGCCTAACTATAGTCGATTTATTCGATGCAGAAGTGAACATTCTGCACAGACAGTTTCGTAAGAATGATCATAAACAACTCTAAAAACAAAAATAAAAACACTCGATATTTTAAGTAGATTTACGTGAACATTAAAAATTCAGAACATGAAGACGATATATAAGTTGTTATGATTAGTACTCTAAGGTTATACAATGTAAAATACAAAACAAACATCAGCATATCCATCGAAGCCTTAATTATGTACTCCGAATAGAAAAATGCGGTATAATGTGATCTGCAAGGAGTGAAAAAGTAACTTCATAAAGTAATCTATGACTTGCACTTCCTGTATTATTGTAGATTATTCATACCATAAAAGATATAAACGCCCACATCATGTTAATCAATTCCTGGTAAATTACTGAGGCAAATCCTGCTATCCCAAGAAATGATAAGGAAAACAAGGATTTCGGTTAAGCCTTTCTTTATGTTAGGGAAAGCTAAACTAATCTGCTATTTCTTAAATATGACATTCTTTATTTCCTTCGGTATTTTATATATTTTACAGAATTTACCGAATCATATCCAAAAGACTTAAATAAACCAGTATGCAAAACTTAATTCATAACTTCAATATAAGTACACCAAAAACCGTATACAATGTACAAATATGTGGACAGGTGTTGTACAATAAGCTAACAGTATATTATCCTGACATAGCGAGTAAGTTTTAGAAAATATAACTTCAAGTTATAATTCCAACCAAAGTCGACATAGCTAGTAAGTTTTAGAAAATATAACTTCAAGTTATAATTCCACCCAAAGACGATACCTTTTAAAGAGTACATCACATTTTTAAGTCAGCCCAAGTTTATTGTGAAATCGAATTATATATTTATAATGCATAGCATTAAGCACACATGCCATGCTATAAAATAAATCTGACGCAGATGTCTTACAGTCATACCAGGACAAGAAAGATTACCAAACAAACATTGTAACCTGATAATTGTGAGATGTCTTTCATTTTTTCGAGATCTTTCTGCGTCGGTACGTAGTTGTATGTCAGCAAACCTGCATCTATATGGCACCAATTGTAATTATACACGTGCACCATGAGCTCTTTAAATATATGACGGCCGGAAATCGCATGACACAACAGATAGCATAATGTACATTGTTTTTTTATGTTGTTGTTTTTGTTAAACCTTTTTTTAAGTTACCTTCATAGATTATAAAATATATCAAGGACTGATTGGTAGAGATTACCACACCATCATAACATCTGTATATTATAAATATAAATGTGTGGATACATTTTTATTAGCAATGTGGATGTTAGTGAATGATATGCATAGATCACAATTATATATTTAGCAGCAAATCAGAAAGTGATAACATTTTAACAAATCTTTTTGTATAAACACACACAACTCGATGCCATCTCTGTAACTACAAAAGAAATGCCTATTACAAAGCCGTTATAGATCGTTGTGTATTTTGCCGTTAATGACGAAATTAGCTGTACCAAAGCGATATGAAGGGTTTCCTTTTTCGCAGTCGATATTATATGGGTTATTCACTCGTTGTTTTACCTAGAATATGTGATGATTATGCCCACGCAATGTAGAGTTTCTTCAACTGAAAGAAGTCTTATAGGGTCGGTGGAAATAAGTGGCATCAGAAAAAAAATCGGAATTCTCAAGATGTGTTGGATTTTTGTATACAACTTTCACAATTTAATACAAAATAATGCTCGCTAAATTTCTTTAGAAGAACATGTACTGGAAATGGTCGGTTTGCATCGGATGAAGCATGATATGTTAAGCAGCTGAAATATTTCTTTTATTTCATAAATTTGATTTCTTTTGCTTTTCAAAATTTGAAAAAATAATATCTCAGTCAGTGAGCTTATATTTCTGTTTTGTTGCTTATTTTTAATTTGTGACACCTACAGTACTGGTGTTCTAAGTTGTGCCATCAACATAAATGAAATATGTATGTGTATTCCGTTATCCCTGAAATAATTATCTGAAGTAATAGATCAATGGAAAAGGGGAACATTTCTCGGATTCATTTTGATTGTATTGTGTCACCGCATTTATTATATGTGCTTACGCAATTTATCATGTAACTAATTGTCATAACAGTAGAATTCAAAAGTTTGGCTGATAGCAACGTTTCTTTTTTCGTTTTTCATTCAAGCCAGTCTTTTCGTCGAACATAGCAGACCGTCTTTAGGTTAATTGTCATATATCTAAGACTTATCTTGAGGGTCGGCCACTGATCGTTGACCGAATCGAAAATCGAGGACCGATTTGTACAACTCAGGATCGATTTGTCTGTAACTGATAATGTCATTTCCCTTAACGTGGGCCGACACAAAAACAAATTACAGTGGGATTCAAAACTCTTAGGCCGATCCTGTTGTTTGAAATGGGTTGATTTGCTATCTTTATTATTATAGTGAGGATAAGCCTAAAGTGCTTCGAGACTCTTAGGCCGATTCGTATTTTTATTCATATCCTACATTCACACAAAAGGATGTAACCAAATCAATTAGATTTTTTTTATTTGTCCACTTATTCAATCTGTAGTACAAATGGCATTCGCAATCGTTGAAAACATTAATACAATAACGAATGTCAATGTTTACCGAGACGAGAGTATGTAGATATAATTAGTGAACTATACATTGAGCTCAAACATTTAAAAGGAAAGAAACATATAGCATTTGACGAACGCATCAAAATTGAAGACGTAATAACAAACAATAAAACATGAAGCAATAATGCAGCAAACAAAAACAACGACTACTCTACATGTGCACTTTAAGGATAAGTCTAAAATTGCGACAAAATTAATATTGAGATAATTACGCTGCGGTATTTTAATCGTAACGCATTACAGACAATCCAGTTGACTATGTAAAAATAAAGCAAACAATAACAACGACTATTCTTCATTTCCACAATAACGGCAATTAAAAATATGTTTGTTTTGTTGTAGTTTTTGTAGCAAATTACAGACAATCCATTTAACTATGAAATAATTCTCTTGATACTGCATTCTATTAATTACCAGTAGATGGAACACAAGTTATTTAGTTAGACATAGAGCTTTTCGATGAATATTAGTTCTTTCATTATGTTCTGCCATGAAACACACACACATACACACACACACACACACACACACACAACAATGTGGCTGCACCAAGACTTTACAATTTAAATGGACTATTTTAACTGATATAAGGTAAATTGTACGCGTTTGTGTCTCTTATTTGGTATACAGTTCCAAATGTTTTTTTCTGACAATGTCGGTACATACACCGGGATTATAAAAGCCAGTTTTGAAAAAGTGGTTCCTGCTGAGAGAGCCTGATTCAATCTGTAATAAACCATATTTTCTACATTCGGATAAAAATCAACGTTTTCCTGAAGGTTATTTGCGAACTGCTACAGCGGATATAAATATCGACTGATATCTGCACAATGAGTTTTCATAATGTCCACCATTTTGCGTGGCTGAAAATAAAGAAGAATGTATTGAAACATCAACACGGAGATGAACAGCGGAAGCGGAGAGCTTTGTTATCAAACGATACCTGAATACCTTATATAGCGTTCATTTCATACATGTTTTATGGCTAATTGTACGACAATAAATATTTCAGGTTCCCAGATGGCGTTTTGTGAGGTGACTGATGAGTTGTTATGTTGGCTTTATCAGTATCCCAATTACTGAACATTTAATATTCTTACTGGTTCTTTGTTTTCCTTTCGTCATCACATGCGTTGATCGCTAATCCATCGCTTGTAGATTTCACGAAAAATGCGCAACAGATTGCTGGGGCGATAAGGAATAATGAAAAGCTTTTTTTTTTTAATTTGTGCATTGTTTTAATTTGAATGGGTTATCCAAAGTGGGTAAGGAAAAGAAAATTTAATGTGCACGCGAAAATCGGTAAATTTATTGAATTTGATAATCGAAAGTAATATTTAACGAATTTCATGAAATTTTAAGATTTTTTTTTCAATTTGTGTATAGTAAAATGTCGACAGAAGTGTCATAATTTAGCGAATTTATTAAAAAGCATAGGGAAAATGCTTAAATTTCTTCTTTATAATAAAAATAATAAGCAATGTTGGTATTTATTAATGTAATCAGAAAACATACCGACAACTCATGAGATTCCGGCATAATCGCAGGATCGTATACATGGGCAGCGGCTATTCCTTCTCGGTAGCAAGATGCTTTTATAAAGTAGGCAATTTTTTAAAGTATAATAATTTGCATGAAAACAATAATGATTCTTCGTGTTTTAATTTAAAAAGTTCAACAAGCCTAGCAATCTGTTACGATGAAATGGTGTGGACGACAGTATGGTTGCTGACGGTTAGCATTAATATGTGTGACCAGATATTATCCACGGGTAACGCATGAGCATCTGAAAGTCTGAAAATTTCATTTTGTACTTAGAGAACATTGTTAAAACAACCAGTTACACTTTTTTGTATTTTCCAGTTTGCATATTTATGGACTTGTTTGAGCGAAAATGCTGTATGTAACCTTTTTTTCTTATGAAAAGCTGTGGGTAAAACATATCGACACAGCGTAGTCATGAAAGCGTAGTCATGGGATATTGTTTGGTTTAAAAACACATAGAAACTGTTTACCTCATCTTTGCTTGACCAGAAAGTAAAAGGGTTCATATAAATACTTGGCAATATGCAAGTAAATACATAAATATTCACCTTCTGGCATTTTTTTTTCATTCAACCTGGCCTAGTAGTTCAATCGGTAGAGCGTAGGCTCCAGATACTGGAGGCCTGGGGTTCTATCCCAGGCCGCGATATACCAAAGTTGTTACAAATGGTAGTGGTATAGTTCCCTTGCTAACGCACAAGCAAAAATAAGGGAAGTTATACGACTGGTTGGTCCGATGTCAGGATAATGTGACTGGGTGTGGTTTCATGCCAAGTGTTCACTGCATGCTATACACAGTGAGGGCAGCACCAAATAACTGAAATACGTTGGTGGGACGATAAAGCCAATAAACATGAACATTTGTTTCTTTGAAAACAGCGGGTGATGCTGTCGTGACCCCCTCCAAGATGTGCGGGTGCAGTGTCCTCCACACAACTTTCCCCTACTGTCACTATGATTAAAATATTAAAATATACATAATATCTGCTAAAAAATCATAAAACCCCTACATTTGAAAATTATAATATTAACTTTTAAATTAAGAATTACAGTGTTGCATTTCATAACAATAACATAACATTACATACATTAGCTATCGTGTTTGTCTAATTAAACGGAAACGTTAAACATTAAGTTGATATGACAAAATGCATTATAATGTATTGTTTTACCTGTAATAGGACAAATGTGGCTGATTTTATATTTATTATTATATTATTTATATTTATATTTACTTTTTAAACAAAGTTAAAACATCATTCTAAGGTCATGATATACACTCCATTCAAACATAAACAAGTTCATTAATTTTTCAACCTTATGATGCATATGGTATGTTTATATAAAATTAAACGGTATGAAAGTTGGATTAAAATAAATCAGGTGTATATATCGAGATGAGAAACTGTTATAAAAAGAAGACCAATTGGCTAAGAAAAATATCGTATAAAGTGTCTTTGGGTTAGATATGTTTACATGTGATACGACTGACTGTCTGGTCTAATTATAGACAATTAATAACAATAGTGTGGCTAGTCGCAATGTAAAGGGCTTTTTGGATAACTTTAACGTAAAGCTTTCAGTATAACTTGCTGCACATGTTGCAATATCAATCTCCAATTCAGTATGTCCGCAAGTAGGTGCGACTCCAGAAATACACCTCGCTGCCCATTTGGTGCCGCGTTTGTGTTATAATCAGACAACGTTGCTGCTTCAGTTTTCTTGATTTATTGCATGTCTCGACTACTGCCAATGGTTTAGCAACTTATGTACTAGTTTCGTATGAATTTGGAAAATTCTCAGTCTAACTAATATTGTATTTTCCTTGTAATTTTGTGGTATATAGTTGATGTAAGAATAGTACGCATTGGCCGGCATTATCTCTATTGAGGACAATATAGGCTTCAAAATGTTATTAAATTAAACTCTTTAAAAGGAAGAAACAATGGCTAAAATGAAAGCATTATGATACTAATATTATTTAAATAAACGAAAAAGGATTACAATGGCAGTGATGTATGCTTTTCTCAAATTCGAATACATGTATATGGAAATACAAACTCTGTGTGTCGTTAAAACGCTGTAAATGTTATTTTGAAATATTTATAATTATATAATTATAGTGTTAAAATGTATAATATATGTTTTTCCTTTAGCTATGCATCATCTAATTATTCATTTAATGTGTTGTATACATTTGCATTTATAAAATGAGTCAATGCCATTTTCGTACGTTTCATCGTGGTATGAAATGCAGTTGCCTAACAACTAGTTTGCATAAACACTGAAGTAACAGTGTAGGGCAATAGTTGACAGTTGATGCCTAACATCAATGCATTCTTGTTTATACAAATGTACGTTAGCGATTAACCGTTTAGCAATGCAAGTACCGCTACAACAGTTCAAAGCCATTATGTGTATTTCTTTGCTTTTTGTTATAACGTCTTAACGAACGTCTCGTTAAAATCACATCAATCATGGATCAGTTATAGACAGAGATGTTGCCATCACCACTTGCTCGCATCTACGTTATCTTGAATGCTGAAACGCATTTTATCATTTGAAGTTTGCTTTTGTTAAGTAATCTGCCAAGCTAACAAGTTACGTCTAGACAAAATTAGACTTCATAGGCATATGTCTTTATTATTTAAAGGGACTGACAGAACAAACAGAAATATTAATAAAAATTACACATCATGCGTGTAAACAGTGGTAAATGACGATAAATAAATATTGAAATGTGTTATGAGATTTTTTTCAGAATTTGTGGTTTATAGCCATAGTTGATATTTATGACGTGCTACGAGAGAAATCCTTTGAAAATATTTGAGCTCGCATTTATTTGAAAACAACAGTGTTCCTATTGAGTTGAAACAACGTTCTTATGACTTCATATGCTGCACTGCTTTTCCGAATCTCTTAATTCTTCGACAAGCAGTGACCGGATTTCTAACAGCACTATATTTTGGCAGGATATAAAATTACCTCTTTTTAGTGTTCATGTTTTTTGCCTGCTACAGATCTGTAAGCATAATCTACCATTACGTCTTCTCAAAATATGTTTAACTTGATAGAAGTAAGTGGTTTCTGTTATATCTATAAGCATACAACTTCACTGGTTGTATCAGAACAGGAAACTAATATTTGCTAAAAACTGAAAAGGATGAAAATGAATCACTTACAGTTAATATTAAGCCTTTCATTGATGAATTTTGTCATTCTCACAAAACGTACGATGAAATATTAAAGTGGTATGTTAAATTGACGTACATAGTAAGTGCATAGGTTATAATGAACGTTCTAGGGCACAATTATTTTATACTGTTCCATATCTCCGCCAAATAAGTGAGCAATATCCAAGGAGTACTGATAAGTTTGATTTATTAAAGTTTCTGTGATTGATACTTTAGGTGAAAATCGACTGTAAGTGCAACACTTGATGGAAGTGTTAATTTGGGATTTTTCAAAGGTGGTACCTTACACTTTGCCTTCGAAGAAAGCTTTATAAAAGGGGCCAATATATGGTGTTCTTAGAATGGTCTTTCTATAGTCTAGGTAGTGAAGTCAAATATGTGTGGGAATTGCTATTTAGAGCCAAAGAGTCATTTTATAAGATAAATTATATTTCTATAAGTGAATCATAGTTACCTGATGTGATGTTTGGTGGCTTTAATGATGTCGTCTCTAGAGTCCCCTAACTGCAGATAACATGTTGTAAGATTCCAGCTGGAAGCACCGTAAATCACTTATTTCGTACAGTATACACATTTATATCATAGAGGACGGTAATCTAACAATCAGGGGTTAATTCGATTTAAAGTACATATCACTGAGGGATGCCGAACTTATGGTCAGGACAAGTTAGGAATTAATTCAGAGAAGGTCAGATATTTGTCTTTTTGTTTGTAAATGAACGGGTCTCTATGACGGCGAATCGTTTAATCTTGGCAATGTGTACATTTATTAGCTTCAGACACAGGTTTATTAGCATATGTAAGTATGATAGAACAAGTCAATAAATCTTCTATGTCCACCTCTAGTTAAGATATGGACATACGAGTCTGCTTCTCTCTGTGACGCCTAGAATATTGGTGCTCCGTGTTGTCAGTGAGACCTTGAGAGATTTGATCCAATTTATTGGTGTCTCAAGGTTAGTTTGATGCTTGATTAAATGCCAGAGCAATTGAGTTGTAAAACATTTTTACGTAGTTATTATCTTGTAAGACTATATATATAACACCTGGTTAATATCGTTCGAGGTCGTTTGCGTAAATATTCTATGGACACTTCTCAGTGTTGAAATTCCCTGCTTAAAAGAAAAATATTAGCCTCTGCAACAATTGCAGGCATTTTGATTCATGCGGAGACGGTTCTAGGAAAATGTATTTCTGGTGAGAGGTAGATTAAATTGATATTGTTCTTGGTTGATGGTTTGCTATACTTGTCTGCCCGGATAGTCATTATATTGTCGACTATCTTTATGACTCATTTGAGCTTTGCCAGTATCAAAATATTAGATGTGTTGTTTTTACAATTTATGTCTTGTTAAATGATAATTTAATCACTAAATTAGATATATTCTTTAATAGAATTTGTTCGATATTGACCATGGTTAGACATTTTACTAAATTATCAATAATAATTTGATAGAACTGGTTAGAGATTTAAAGTGGAAAAATATTATTTTATCAAATCTATTACGACAAAGCATACTGTCTGTTTGAAATCACTCTAATTCTTCTCTCGAATACTCCAGACAGAATATAGCTTGGTTAATGTTTAAATCCTAAACATTCTGAGACATGCAATTTAATAATGGCTTTAATGTCTGTACATTGATATCTTAACACGGTTTAGGAATCAGAAAAACGGTAATAAAACTCGTTTTGTCTAATACATTTTTAGAAATATATATATATATATGATAAAATCACTAAATGTGTTCTTTTATGTCCTTTCAAGTTTTCAAAATAGCTCGATGTAAAACCTTATTGTGTGTACGCTATAACTGAATCACTTAATGTTGCCTTCAATCATAACAGCCACTGCTTTAATATATAGATGTGGATACGCACATTTTATTTCTTCTTATGTAGTGTAGGTCTAGAATTAATCATGCATAACTTCTAAAGAAGGTGAGATCATCGATAGAATGCATTTTATATCGTTCCAATATTATTTATAAACACACCAAGAGAGTTTGTTTTATGCGACTCAAAATTAGACCTGGTCTCGGTATTTTCAAAAACACAATCAACACTCCCTACATGGTGATCACAAATCTAGTGTTTTAACGTTTTTATGTCAAAGTGACACATGCATATCCATTGTGCAACCAGTGCTAACATCCGGTGAAACTAATTTGCAGTAAGTTACTTTTATCTAGTCCTTCGCGACAGCTTCTCCTTCAGCAAACCGTATGGTCAATTTCCGGTTATTAGATGTAACATTTACCTTTAATTGATATAAAACCTTTCAATTGCACACGTGTCTTTGATGGGATAGAATTGAGTTACGTAAGCAAATAATGTATAGAGTGATGCCAGATCCGAAAAGGATCTTGACTGGTACTCTATTTATCCCTTTTATTGGATTTAATTAAACATAACAGATAGCTCCGTTTGAAATAAAACAGTTCAATTGATAGTATATAATAAAAACTAGTTAATGACTTCATGCGATAAAATGCAATGGCGACATTTTGGAAGAAAGGTGTAAATTTACATTTATTTGTTTAGTTACATAAAGAATATGACACATTTTCTTTATTATCTATTTTGGAACATCTTTAAACTGTAACATGCTATAACAATCAAGTTTTTTTTAAGTAAGAAAACATGGTTAAATGGGTAAGTATTAAATGAAGATAAGCAAATAATTAATACGAGGGAAAATAACTGAACACAATGTCACAAATACATTTCTTTAAATTCGGGTATATGCCACATTTCGATCACTTTGCCATTGATTAAACGGTATAAACGTTATTTTAAAGTATGTATTTATAATTCTTTTTATCTAACATGTACATGTACGTTCGTTCGCGCGTCCGCGATTGTGTGCGTGCGTGCGTGAGTGAGTGCGTGCGCGTGCGTGCGTGCGTGCGTTGTGCGTGCGTGCGTGCGTGCGCGCGTGTGTGTGTGTGTGTATTCAGTCTCCGTCTGCTTTACACGCAATTGTTTGAATGCATATTCTCTCAGGAAGACTTCTCAGTTGACGATATTTTATCTAAATGTGAATATGGTGAAGAAATGTGTCATAGTACGGAAGCCGATATTTGTCTTTGCTAACTAAATAAGTTTGACTCAAAACGCATTCGAAAGCACGTTGTATTAAAGTTACCATTTAAACTGAAAGTTAAACATGGAAAGACCATTGTTTACATAGCCATTACATTAAAATAGAAGACGCGATGTTGTTTATATTAGGACCACTTCCCTTATGTCCAAAGACAATTCTGTTTGAGTTTAATTATGTTTTATCTTTCATTGTATTCTAATTTACAATTTCTTGACGAAAATGCTTGTAGCATAAAAACATAGTTAATCAGTTCGACTTATTTTTATGTTTGGTTGACTTGATGGACTGCATGTCAATTTATTGTCAAGAATGACTGACCCTTGCTGCCCTACTATCTGATGGAAGCGATGAACTACCTTCTTTGTTTCGTTAACAGACAATGTGTTACTGTTGACAGTGATTATGACTATACATAACAATTTGTCGAAGATCATATTTATTAACAATCCTGATTCTTAAAAAGTGTAATAAACTTGTTATATTATATTTATGTTTTCTGCTCAGTAATGTTTCTTCTCATGATTAATTTTATCTATTGCAGAATTATTAATTGTTTGAATAGTATTTGTTTGTTATCTTTTGCGTTTCATTTTTTGTATAAAAAAGCAGATGCCTAACACTGCAGTAATGGGGTAGGGCAAAAGTTGACACTGTATCTGGACATACATTGCATTTAAGTCAATAAGTTAGCACAAGTATGTTTTCTATTTATCTCCGTGCTACTAATGAAGTATGTGATCTCATAGATCCTTCGGCCTGATGTTTGTGCTTTAATAAATGTGACAAGGGGATCTATTTATTAATATGCATACGAACTAAACAGATTTATGACGATAAATCGTTTACTATTGTGTATCATCGACAAACCTTAGACTACCCACACAATGTTTGCCGGCAAGTTTAAATCAACAAGGATGAAACGGTTTGTTATTCGACAAAGCTTTCCTCTGTTGAGCATTAGTTCGACGGTGACAGTTGATACTTTTCTTATTGTATTCTTTCTTATACATTATCGATTAACCGTTTTGCATGGCAATTACCGCTACAACAGTTCAAAGCCATTACGTGTTTTATTTTGCTTTTTATGTAGGATTTTACGATTGTCTAGTTAAAATCACATCAATCATGTATCAGTTATAGAAAGAGATAACAAATTGATGCTGCCATCCCCACTTGCTCGCCTCTAAGTTATCTTGATGAAACGTATCTTATCATTTAAAGTTTGCTTTTGTTAAGGATGTTTAATTGTAACAATCACAAGAAATTGTTATCAGCTAAACATGCAATATGGCACAAATCTTTACCCATTTTTATCATTTGAAGTTTGCTTTTGCAAAGAATGTTTAATTGTAACAATCAGAAGTTGTTATCTGCCATACATGCAAACAACGTCTTGAAAAATAGATTTATGGAACATGAATGTTAAAAAATATTAAACATCATTCAAATTTTCACGGCTGCTTACATTATAGTATTTGAGTCAGCAAACATTTCATGAATGTAAACTGTGGTAAATAACAAGCAATAATTGTTATATTACAGAATTTGTGGTTTATAGCCACAGTTGATATTATTTATGACGTGATATATGAAAGAAAGCATTTCAAAATACTCGAAATCGTAGTTGAAAACTACACTGTTCTTATTTTTGCATATACTGCAATTGTTCTTCACATCTCATGATTCTCCAAAAAGCAGCGACCAAGTTTCTAACAATTATATTTATTAGCAGGATATGCAATTATCTCTTTGTCTTTCGAATGTTCATGTTCTGTCTCCTGCAGATCTATGAACATACTATACAATTACGTCTTCCCGATATATGCCTAACTCGATAGAGGTAAGTGGTTTCTGCAATCTCTAGATGCATAGAATTTATTGGGTTGTAACATTACAGGAAAATAATGAGATTGCCAACAATTATCAAAAGTAGAAAATAAATTACTAATAAATTAAAGCCAAAGTTTTACTTGTTTATAAAAAAATCAAATTTCACATACTGTGGCCAAGTCGTTTAAATGCGCCATATTGTTATCTTTAGCCTATGTTTGTAGTTTTCTAATCGTTATCTTTGCCATGAATAAATGTTGCGTGTCGGAATTTTGCTTACCGCTACTCACTTTGATGGAATTTTTATTTACATTGTTTGCTTTCCTCTATGATAGAACGCTCCGAAAACCAGGTTTAAACACACTAGTCGTCTTTTAGCCGACCTCCCTTCGAATGTTTATTTTAGTATGTATGTCTCGTCTCGGTGTTTCTGTCACTTTCACACTAACTCGTGTGCTTTCGTTTGTCTGGTGGTCAAATTATAGTACATTCCCATAGAAACTCCTTATGTTTTCTATTTTATTAGTCGCATGGTTGTTGTATGACACCTATACTCTAATATGTAAGCACATTACAAAGTAATTGTGGTTTTTATTTAACCCAAAATGTTCACACTTTTTTAACTTATTTTATTTGTTCAAGATTATTTTTCCGGCACTCAAAAATGTTGATAAAACAAACTTGAAAACTTGAATTTTTAAGCTGTTTTATTGTCGTAGCAATGTTAGGGTATGGGTACAAAAATAATTGCTGTATGCACCTCCTCTTGAAAATTATGTTAAAACCTTAAGGTGCAATGTCTGAACTGACGAAGACCTGAGCGGGGTAATATTTATAGGTCATTCCGAAAACCCTTAGATTTGTGTCACATGCCGGTAATTGTACATGTACATAGAATTCCATTAGCAACCTGAATGTATATAGTGTTTCCATGACGATAAGCCAGAAATAATTTCCTTAATTACATAGTTGGAATTACACCAGTTGTTCGCTGATTTCTTTACTTATGATTGTCACTAATTGTGTCCTGCGCGATGTAACCTACATAGATATGGAGAAGAATTAGGTGAGAAAGTGTGAACTCATTCACAAAAGGGTCAGGTATTTTTATTTTGTTGCTAAAACGGGCTTCTATGACGGCGAATTGCTAAATCGTGTGTGCTTTCATTAGCTGCAGACAGAGGTTTATTAGCATACAAAGTATGATAGAACAAGTCAATCAATCTTCGTTGTCCACCTCTAGTTAAGATATGGACATAAGTGTCTGCTTCTCTCTGTGACGCCTAGAATATTGGTGCTCTATGTTGTCAGTGAGACCTTGAGAGATTTGATCCAATTTATTGGTGTCTCAAGGTTAGTTTGATGCTTGATTAAATGCCAGAGCAATTGAGTTGTTAAACATTTTTTTCGTAGTTATTATCTTGTAAGACTTCATATAACACCTGGTTAATATCGTTCGAGGTCGTTTGCGTAAATATTCTATGGTCCACTTCTCAGTGTTGACAGTCCCTGTTTAAAAAAGAAAAATATTAGCCTCTGCAACAATTGCAGGCATTTTGTTTCATGCAGAGATTGTTCTAGGAAAATGTATTTCTGGTGAGAGGTAGATTAAATTGATAGTGTTCTTGGTTGATGGTTTGCTGTACTTGTCTGCCCGGATAGCCATTATATTGTGACTATCTTGTGAGCTTTGCCAGAATCAAAACATTAAATGTGTTGTTTTTACAATGTATGTCTTGTTAAATGATAATTTAATCACTACATTAGATATATTCTTTAATAGAATATGTTCGATATTGACCAGGGTATAGACATTTTACTAAATTATCAATAATAATTTGATAGAACTGCGTAAAGGTTAGAGATTTAAAGTGGAAAAATATTATTTTATCAAATCTATTACGACAAAGCATACTGTCTGTTTGAAATCACTCTAATTCTTGTCTCGAATACTCCAGACAGAATATAGCTTGGTTAATGTTTAAATCCTAAACATTCTGAGACATTCAATTTAATAATGGCTTTAATGTCTGTACATTGATATCTTAACACGGTTAAGGAATCAGAAAAACGGTAATAAAACTCGTTTTGTCTAATACATTTTTAGAAAAGTACCTCAAATCGACTAGTATTTCCAATATAGTATATAACATGCATTTTGTCTTCATTTTGTAGTTCATCTGTGTATGTACTTGTGATATATATATATGATAAAATCACTAAATGTGTTCTTTTATGGCCTTTCAATTTCTCAAAATAGCTCGATGTAAAACCTTATTGTTTGTACGCTATAACTGAATCACTTACTGTTGCCTTCAATCATAACAGCCACTGCTTTAATATATAGATGTGGATACGCACATTTTATTTCTTCTTATGTAGTGTAGGTCTAGAATTAATCGTGCATAACTTAGAAAGAAGGTGAGATCATCGATAGAATGCATTTTATATCGTTCCAATAGTATTTGTAAACACACCAAGAGAGTTTGTTTTATGCGACTCAAAATTAGACCTGGTCTCGGTATTTTCAAAAACACAATCAACACTCCCTACATGGTGATCACAAATCTAGTGTTTTAACGTTTTTATGTCAAAGTGACACATGCATATCCATTGTGCAACCAGTGCTAACATCCGGTGAAACTAATTTGCAGTAACTTACTTTTATCTAGTCCTTCGCGACAGCTTCTCCTTCAGCAAACCGTGTGGTCAATTTCCGGTTATTAGATATAACATTTACCTTTAATTGATATAAAACCTTTCAATTGTACACGTGTCTTTGACGGGATAGAATTGAGTTGCGTAAGCAAATAATGTATAGAGTGATGCCAGATCCGAAAAGGATCTTGACTGGTACTCTATTTATCCCTTTTATTGGATTTAATTAAACATAACAGATAGCTCCGTTTAAAATAAAACAGTTCAATTGATAGCATATAATAAAAACTAGTTAATGACTTCATGCGATAAAATGCAACGGCGACATTTTGGAAGAAAGGTGTAAATTTATATTTATTTGTTTAGTTACATAAAGAACATTACACATTTTCTTTATTATCTATTTTGGATGCTTTAAACTGTAACATGCTATAACAATCAATTCTTTTTTAAGTAAGAAAACATGGTTAAATGGGTAAGTATTAAATAAAGATAAGCAAATAATTAATACAAAGGAAAATATCGGATTACAAGCAATGTTACAAAGACATTTCTTTAAGTTCGAGTATATGCCACATTTCGATCACTTTGCCATTGATTAAACGGTATAAACGTTATTTTAAAGTATGCATTTATAATTCTTTTTATCTAACATGTACATGTACCTTCGTTCGCGCGTCCGCGATTGTGTGCGTGCGTGAGTGAGTGCGCGTGCGTGCGTGCGTGCGTGCGTGCGTGTGTGTGTGTGTGTGTATTCAGTCACCGTCTGCTTTACACGCAATTGTTTGAATGCATATTCTCTCAGGAAGACTTCTCAGTTGACGATATTTTATCTAAATGTGAATATGGTGAAGAAATGTATCATGGTACGGTAGCCGATATCTGCCTTTGCTAACTAAATAAGTTTGACTCAAAAAGCATTCGAAAGCACGTTGTACTTAAATTGCCATTTAAACTGAAAGTAAAACATGGGAAGACCATTGTTTACATAGCCATTACATTAAAATAGAAGACGCGATGTTGTTTATATAAGGATCACTTCCCTAATGTCCAGAGACAATTTTGTTTGAGTTTAATTATGTTTTATCTTCCATTGTATTCTAATTTACAATTTCTTGGCGTAAATGCTGTAGCATAAAAACATAGTTAATCAGTTTGACTTATTTTTATGTTTGGTTGACTTGAAGGACTGCATTTCAATTTATTGTCAAGAATGACTGACCCTTGCTGCCCTTCTATCTGATGGAACCGATTAACTACCTTCTTTGTTTCGTTAACAGACAATGTGTTACCGTTGACAGTGATTATGGCTAAACATAACAATTTTTCGCAGATCATATTTATTTACAATCATGATTCTCAAAAAGTGCAATAAACTTGTTATATTATATTTATGTTTTCTGCTCAGTAATGTTTCTCCTCTTGATTAATTTTATCTATTGCAGAATAATTAATTGTGTGAATAGTATTTGTTTGTTATCTTTTGCGTTTCATTTTTGTATAAAAAGCAGATGCATAACACTGGAGTAATGGGGTAGGGCAAAAGTTGACACTGTATCTGGATATACATTGTATTTAAGCCAATGTGTTAGCGCAAGTATGTTTTCAATTTATTCTCCGTGCTACTAATGGAGTATGTGACCTCATTGGTCCTTCGACCTGATGTTTGTGTTTAAAAAAATGGGACAAGGTGATCTATTAATTAATATGCATACGAACTTGTGACGATAAATCGTTTACTATTGTGTATCATCTACAAAACGTAGACTACCCACACAATGTTTGCCGGCAGTTTAAATCAACAAGGTTGGAACGGTTTGTTATTCGACAAAGCTTTCCTCTGTTGAGCATTAGCTCGACGGTGACAGTTGATACTTTTCTTATTGTATTGTTTCTTATACATTATCGATTAACCGTTTTACATGGCAATTACCGCTACAACAGTTCAAAGACATTACGTGTTTTTTTTTTTGCTTTTTATGTAGGATTTTACGAACGTCTCGTTAAAATCACATCAATCATGTATCAGTTATAGAAAGAGATAACAAATTGATGCTGCCATCCCCACTTACTCGCCTCTAAGTTATCTTGATGAAACGTATCTTATCATTTGAAGTTTGCTTTTGTTAAGGATGTTTAATTGTAACAATCACAAGAAATTGTAATCAGCTAAACATGCAATATGGCACATATCTTTACCCATTTTTATCATTTGAAGTTTGCTTTTGTAAAGAATGTTTAATTGTTACAATCAGAAGTTGTTATGTGCCATACATGCAAACAACGTCTTGAAAAATAGATTTATGGCACATGTTTTAAACTGACTGAACAAACAGAAATGTTAAAAAAATATTAAACATAATTCAAATTTTCACAGCTGCTTACATTCTAGTATTTTATTCTGCAAACATTTCATGAATGTAAACTGTGGTAAATAACAAGCAATAATTGTTATATTACAGAATTTGTGGTTTATAGCCACAGTTGATATTATTTATGACGTGATATATGAAAGAAAGTATTTTCAAAATACTCGAAATCGTAGTTGAAAACAACACTGTTCTTATTTTTGCATATATTGCAGTTGTTCTCCACATCTCGTGATTCTCCGAAAAGCAGCGACCAAGTTTCTAACAATTATATTTATTAGCAGGATATGCAATTATCTCTTTGTCTTTCGAATGTTCATGTTCTGTCTCCTGCAGATCTATGAACATACTATACAATTACGTCTTCCCGATATATGCCTAACTCGATAGAGGTAAGTGGTTTCTGCAATCTCTAGATACATAGAATTTATTGGGTTGTAACAGTACAGGAAAATAATGAGATTGCCAACAATTAACAAAATTAGAAAATAAATTACTAATAAATTAAAGCCAAAGTTTCACTTGTTTATAAAAAAATCAAATTTTACATACTGTGGCCAAGTTGTTTAAATGCGCCATATTGTTATATTTAGCCTATGTTTGTAGTTTTCTAATCGTTTTCTTTGCCATGAATAAATGTTGCGTGTCGGAATTTTGCTTACCGCTACTCACTTTGGTGGAATTTTTATTTACATTGTTTGCTTTCCTCTAGGATAGGACGCTCCGCAAACCAGGTTTAAACACACTAGTCGGCTTTTTTGCCGAACTCACTTCGAATGTTTTTAGTATATACATGTACGTCTCGTCTCGGTGTTTCTGTCACTTTCACACTAACTCGTGTGCTTACGTTTGTCTGGTGATCAAAGTATAGTACATTCCCGTAGAAACTTCATACATGTTTTCTATTCTATCAGTCGAATGGTTGTTGTATGACACCTATACTCTAAAATGTAAGCACTTTACAAAATAATTGAGGTTTTTATTTAACCCAAAATGCTCACACTTTTTAAACTTATTTTATTTGTTCAAGCTTATTTTTCCGGCACTTTAAAATGTTGATAAAAAGATAACTTGAAAACTTTTAAGATGTTTTATTATCGTAGCGATGTTAGGGTATGGATACAAAAATAATTGCTGTATGCACCTCCTCATGAAAATTAGCAATGTTAAAACCTTAGGGTGCAATTTCTGAACTGACGAAGACCTGAGCGGGGGAAAATGTATAGGTCATTTCGAAAACCCTTAGATTTGTGTCATATGCTGGTAATTGTACATGTACATAGCATTCCATTAGCAACCTTAATGCATATAGTGTTTCCATGACGATAAGCCAGAAATAATTTCGTTAATTACATAGTTGGAATTACACCAGTTGTTCGCTGATTTCTTTACTTATGATTGTCACTAATTGTCGCCTGCGCGATGTAACCTACATAGATATGGAGAAGAATTAGGTGAGAAAGTGTGAACTCATTCACAAAACGGTCAGGTATTTTTATTTTGTTGCTAAAACGGGCCTCTATGACGGCGAATTGCTAAATCGTGTGTGCTTTCATTAGCTGCAGACAGAGGTTTATTAGCATATAAAGTATGATAGAACAAGTCAATCAATCTTATTTTTCCACCTCTAGTTAAGATATGGACATACGTGTCTGCTTCTCTCTGTGACGCCTAGAATATTTGTGTTCTATGTTGTCAGTGAGACCTTGAGTGATTTGATCCAATTTATTGGTTTCTCGAGGTTAATTTGATGCTCGATTAAATGCCTGAGCAATTGAGTTGTAAAACATTTTTCGGATAAACTATCGAAACCGACAATACATTCTAGTAATTATCTCGTAAGAATATATATATTAAACTGGTTGATATAGTTTTATTAGACGTCTTTCCCAATGGTATATCCCGCAGTCAGACCTGATTTACGTGACGGGTAATTTTATCATAAAATGCAATTTAATCATAAAATGAAATTTTATATGAAAGGAGAAATAAAAACAAATGGATAAAAGCTTTCATTCCAACTTTTGTTTTCGCCTTCTACAATTTTACTTAAGCTCAAAGCTCTATCGACCAGATAATCCAATCTTAATATGTCTGGCCATCAAAGCAAGTTGTCGATGTTGCTTATAGATAAAATGCTCGTTTTAGTTAATATCAGCATTGTTATGTGGTGTCTGATGAGAGCTTGTGAAATCGCCACCACCATTATTACAAACATCACCATAACTACCAATGCCATCAAAATCACCACGACTAACATCAACACTTTTATAATCACGATTACCAAACCCATTTCATCACAACCACCTTCACCACCTCCACTACCACCACTACCACTAATAACATCTCTACTACAACCACCATTATCATCACTACCATCACCACCAACCAACACGTCTATCAGTATTGTCAAGAAAAGCTTATCAGTATGGACATTATCAACAACAAGAAGCGTCGAAGATCCTCGTTTTAATATTCAACCAATAAAGAATAAAAACTCTAATAGTCATGACTTTTATTACACTCACGTCACAAACAAAATACACAATCAGCATTAACACTAACTGGTCACAATAAATAGGTATATATTAAACAAACACATAACAACAACAGCAGCAGCAACCTAACTTCATCTTTAAAACAACAAACCGTTTCAGTATGTACGTATTTTCAAATACTTATATGAGTGATCATAGCATTGCATCTCCTTTGACTTACCGTTATTAAGGAGAAATGTATGTCTTTTCAGATGTCTTTAGTGAGTGTTTGATGTTGCTGATGTTATTTTTATTTTCATAAATAAAAGAAATATATGTTCTTATATAAAAACTACTGTGTTACACATTCTGTTGAGTTCTCTTACTTTGTGTAAAAAGTGTTTCAAAAAGTGCCAGGTACCTTACGTGCGATTCGGCGTTAATACATAATATCGGATTATATAGCTAGTCTGGGCTGTCTATGGGTTATATGTAAAAGTAGGTTATGTTTTAAACTGGGAAAATCAAAACAATTTGATTAGACAAGGGAGGTAAGGTATGGTCTAAGTCAATGTTAGATATCAATTATGCCGCTTACATCCTTGTGTACTCCAACAACCTATAGGCATACCGGGACGATATGATATGTCTTTTTTGTTTTGAGCTGTCCTTAATCGCGCCTATGGGAAAGTGGATGTCCTTGTTTAAAGACTGTTCGTCGCATACGTCAGGGCGTTATTTTTGTTAAAAGGTCAACGTTTTGGGGCCTTCTTCAGATAAATTGTATAATGTGTATATGGGTGGCGACGGTTACGAAATCCGTAACCTGTTAAACCTTTTCAACCATTTGACTGGTGAACCGGTTAACCGGCTGAATATTATCGCTGTACTTCGATACTTGAAATAAGATACTTGCAATTAATGTAACGGTCATTTTTGCGTTCCCGATAAATTTTGTAAATCTTTATTAGCAACCTTTTAAATGTTTTGTGCAATTTTAAAATCAGGTAGGTGATATATATTGATGGATTATTTGACTATAAGGAGAGCACGTAAATGAATTTAGGGAAGAAATCCCGCATTTCCTTAACATAGTCTAGATAATAATTTGATCTTTTTGAAACAACGGACGATGAATATGGCGGTGACAAACATTCAGTTATAAAGATGTAAGTGTTATAAGACTCTTTGTGTGCAGGTTCCAGAATGCTGAGCAGTACTCTTGCCGTGGCCTCGTGGTCTTTAGGATATCCTTTGAAAGAATAATTAAGAATTATTGTATTTTGTTTTCGATGGGCATGGAGAATGCTGCATTTTTTCTGAGAGGAAAGACGTTCAAAAATCCTCTTCATATGGTGCAAGGTTTTTGGAGTAATTTGCGTGTACTTTTGTATCTTCTTGTTGTTGTTGTTGTTGTTGTTGTTGTTGTTGTTGTTGTTCTGCCGGTATATAACGCAATTACGTGATTACCGACAAGTATAGCCTTGTAGGAGGCTAATTGTAGGAAGGTCATTGATAAAGGCCAAAAACAATATTGATCTCAAAACACGTCAACTAACGACGCTTTCATTTCTAAACATATTTAACATTTTTTATAGTTCATTACAATAATATATAATGATAATAGTCCATGTTGGACGGATACTATGTTTAATTACTAGTCAATTGCAAGTGCTGTGGTAAAATAGTATGTGGTAAAATAGTATGTGGTTAAATAGTATGTGGTAAAATAGTATGTGGTTAAATAGTATGTGGTAAAATAGTATGTGGTAAAATAGTATGTGGTAAAATAGTATGTGGTAAAATATTAGACCTTTTCGTATCTTTCTACTCTAACTTTAAGGTTTGAATTATGTGCTGGAACTATCTAAATACACGTACTTTCTCATTTTAGTTGATTGATCTATATTAAGTAGATAAGCATGTTATATATGATAGACTATTTTGCTTACAACTTTAGTATAACTCTTTTTACAGTTTACTCTTTTGTTAAAATATCATTACTAAAAATAAATAAAAGTTGTTTTTAATGCTCAAGACTTTTATTAAAATATCCCAAAGTATGTGGTAAAAATGCTCTATAGCAATAAAGCTTACTGTATGTTTAAAGTCTCTCTTTTCTTCGGTCGAATAACATAGACAGAATATATCTAGGTTAATGTTCAAACCATATACATTCTGGGGCCTGCAATTCGATTAACGATCTGTAATTTTGTACAATAACATGTTAACATGGTTAAGGAATCAGACAAACGGTAATTAAAGTCGCTTTGTCAGACATGATATAAAACTCTGGCACACATTTTAGAAAAGGAACTCAAAGCCTTACGAATGTATTTCATAAATTTGCATCGAATAGGAAAATTTAGCAGACAGCATACACTTTGTATACCTATTTCTTATTTCTTTAGCAGATGTACAAATCTACTTGTGACATTGTTTTGTTTATTTGTTTGTTTGTTGTTTTCTATATTTGTCACACATATTCTAACTCCTTTTAATTATGTTATGTTGTGAATCTTTCCTTGTACTAAATCAATGATTTTTACACTTCTGTAAATGTACATTATCTTTTTCAAAGAGAGACTTTTAATATTTGACAAATATCAGTATGTTTTGTTATTACTTAGAAGTCGGTCATAAAAAACATTGAGTTCAGACTCATATCAAAGTTCTATACATATATAGGTTAAAATGTTTTATTTCTTGTATTGTGAACCAATTTTCTGTGACAAGTCGTACGTTTTTACCAATGGGAACTTCCGACTTATCAGATCATGTACATATCTATTTATCGTGCACAAATTTCAATCGAGTATTTATTTTCTTGTTTATTTAACAAGTTCTATAGTTCGCGAAAAATACAGATGGGACAAATTATCCCTTTGCATGGTATATTATATTCTTCTTTTTCCAAAAAAATGCTCGATATAAACTAGTCTCAGGAAAATATCTATGTTAAATGTTATCATATAAATTTTATAACTAGAACTTGTGACTTTTGCCCTCAATTAGCACAGTGTCTGCATTTAAATACGGTTACGTACATAACCTTGCTTTTAATGTTGTCTTGTTCTTGCAGAAATCACGTAACATTTAGAGAGGAGGCTGGAATCACGGTTGAAATACAGTTTATATCGTTCCAAAAGTATTTGTCAACACTTAAAGATTATTACATGCTTACGTGTATCTCGAAATTAGACCTAAACTGGGCAATTTTAATAAAATAAAGAACACACCATAACGCTGATCACAATCCTTGCCTTAACCTAGGTTTACAACAAAATGACACATGAAATGCATAGTCAATCAGATGAAACTAATTTTCAGGAAGTAAGTTTTATCTACAATTCACTGTTTTATAACCTTTTATCTTTTTATTCCTCCAAATATGAAGAGCATTTTATATGTACAAAATAGTAAGCAACATATTACAACGAAAAGCTTTATACAATGTAAGTAAAGACATAATTACAAAAGTAATTAAAGTCCCAGTCCATTTTGTAAACATCATCAGCAACTACAAGACAATCATATTTATAATTATTACCGAAACGAAACGTAAGAATTAAGCAAGGAGGGGCGACCGTGGCCTAGTGGTAGAGTCGTCGACTTGTAACTCCTCTGACTGCTTGCCTCTTGTCACGTGAGTTCGAATCCCGTTCGGGGCGAAGGACTTGCGGTGCGCTTTGGTTCTACTCTGACATTTGTTCAAGGTCTTCCTTCACCGAAATAGCTGGACGTCGTTATAATAATAATCGCCATGATGTATTTCAAAAACAAACTAAACAACAGCTATATATTTCATTATGAACGTATTCCATTCAAACACTACAAGACTCTCACTCCCACGAAGTAATCCGCGGTATACATAGCAATTTAGAGTCATCCCTTACGGCTTCTGCTTCAGGAAACAAAATGGTCAATTTCCGGTCATCAGACGCAACATTTATCTTTGAGTGATATAAATTCTGTCAGTCGTATGTGCGTCTTAAGATGGGATGGAATTGATTGACGTGAGTCTATCATGTGTATAGAGTGATGTCCGACTCGACAAACTGGAAAAGCTGTTTGAGAGGTAATCAGTGCACGCCGTTTATTAGATATATCTATATATTACATGTAATCAAGAAAACGGCATAGTTCAGAAGGCACCAAAAGAGCATGGCTTAGTTTATCTTACGTAGACTATTGGTCAGAGACTTGAAGAGATCGACGTTTTACGAGTAATAGCTTATTGCATTAAAAATTCAAACGTATAGTTTGAGATTTTTCAATTCTTGTGGTCTTTGGGGTGGAGGGGGGGGGTGAAACATAAAGTCTAAACGATTTTTTTTTAAAAAAACATGTTCTTCTGTTCTTAATGGGACTAAAGAAGAAATACACGTTCTAGTTTGGATTTTAGGAAGATCGGAAGGATTTGTCATCTTATAAATCTAGGTCGAATCATTAAATTCTTGTGCGAAGATGTTAATATTAACGTATACTTTAAAGAAAGTTGTTTCTCTATTTGTTTAAAAAAGATAAAACTTTCATAATACTCTGACATGTTATTTAAATGTTAATCTTTTTGTATCTGACTTCGAACATTGAGATATGAATATTTAGACAATAAAGATAGTCATGGTATTCCTTACTTGATACTTTCTTGAAATAAGTAATTGCAAGGAGTTATTTTATATTATATATACCCCTATAAAATAAATAAGAGTACATTATAAGGACCTATGACAGTAACCACATAAATAAAAGCTTGAACTTTTACTTGACAGAGGCCGTACATACGCAAGTTAATGTAAAAGTGACACAAACACTGATACTAGACATTACCACTTAGGAAGGTTATTCAGAAACAGGGCCTACTGACGTGCTTAAGGATGCTTTGCGGAGTGCTCCAACCTTGCAATTCAAGGAGGTTTTGTCTCTTTAAGACAGTGTTAAATAAATATATCCTAATCGACATTAGAAAACTTACATATATTTTAACATTTCATATTTGTGTCAAGATATGCAAGTCGTAAAATTACTTTCACTGTCTTAAATTACAAATATGATTCCTAAGATACACATTTCGTGAATTGTATTAAGAAAACGCGTTTTAAAAATCGCACAGATAAAACGATGTGATGATACAAGCTTACCTGGTCTAAGGGAAATAATACTTGCTTGGTAAACTTTGAGCATAGCTAACAGAAACAACATTTACTGCGGGAGGATAAAAAAAAATGTTGTTATCATTCGTTAAAAGGACAATGAAGATTTTAAAGTTTTAGGTTGTAAATATTTATTGATTCTTTAATTAATAATTATGTATGAACTCTATTAAAGGACAACATCAATTCGCCGAGGATCAAAAGCAAATGGCATTGATATCTTTTATTTTGATTTTTATTTCTGTATGTGTTTCAATCGCTCTATTATTTTATCTCTGTGTATTTTGTTTTTAAAAGAAATGTCGGTTTCAATTTGTTTATACCCTTCTTTTGTCCTATAAAATTGTTGGTTATGTCAATATATGATATTACTGGATTTATGTAGTAAGCTCTGTATACTTTTCTTCTTGCAGGTATCCTGGTTTGTTGTGGGTTTTTTTTTTACTTGTGTTAGTTTTGCACTTGGTGTATTAATCAAACATAGTATAGCCTCAATTACTAATAATGTAGGCTAGACCTGGTAATACATCTCATCTGTAGAAAAGCGTTGGCCTTTCATACAAATGTGATATGCTCCTAGGTAGCTAAAGAAATGTGTTATACTTAATGTTGCATTTGCGAATTTGCTTTACCCAGTAACTGCATCTTCTGCAGCGGCAAGCAACACAAAAAATTCCTTTGACAAGAAAAATGCGTTGGATGTGTCACTGGATATCTAATCGGCGCTGAAACGTTATAGTTTACCATGTCTGATATGACAGAGCTGTTGTCTCAACTGACACGCCTACAGGCGACACTGGCCTTGGAGACACAGCCTGTTGGGACAAATGACACCGCCGAGGCAGCTGTTTTGAGGAGACACACAGCAGGGCAGAACAAGGCATAAGTCTGGCAAATTGTGTTTAAAATGCTAGAAAAGATTGGTACCGGAAATTGGTAATTTCTATTTTGTAAGGCCAATTTACTTAAATCAGTAGTCTTCGCTCCTTCAATCTTAACATTAAAGAAGATATATCTTGTTACACTGAAATGTACACAATTAAAAGTAGATAATCCATTGAAGATAATATTAGTTTATGTAATAAATAGATGTCGATATGAAACAGTGCATTACGCATTACGCATTATTTATATACAAAAAGAAGTTAAAAAATGTTTAAAAATCAGAACCTGACTGTCAGCAATTTTTACTCTTTAACTATTACTTACAGTTTAAATTTAAATTAAAGTATATTTGGATAACATAGATAACACAACAAATACAAACTCTACAGATAGAAGACAAACAAATGAACAAAAGTCTCTCAACAAAGATCAATTTGAAAATAGATGCGTGCAGTGCAAACAATTTAAATTATAACGTTTGGAATGACAATCTGTCATTCTAAATTTACTTTTAAATTTAGCAGTAGCATAACATGGAATAACATAATGTCACACTGTGATTGTCTTTTTTTTTACTTTTTCGTTTGTTTTTGTTTGTTTGTGTTTTGTGTGTGTGTTTTTTTTATTTTGTTTTATTGTTGTTGTTTTTTTTTTATTTATTTATTTTTATTTATTTTTTTTTTTTTTTTTATTTATTTTATTATTTTTATTTTTTTTTTTTTGGGGGGGGGGGTTGTTGTTGAGTTTTTTTATGGGGGTGGGGGTGGGGGGTAAATGAAAGTTTAATTGAAATCTAATACACGAGTGGCGAATGTGCAACTGATAAATTCAGTTCAAATGTTGTTTCAAATGCTTAATCAACAATAAAGAATGACAATCAAATCAAGTAAATGTACAGTGTCCTTTGCTGTGCAGTATTATTAAACCAATCTTTTTTAAATATGCCTTAACTATATTGTTGCACGAGAGAGATAATTTTTAATAAGTTTACTTTCCAACATAAGTGTGCTTTATGTTCCACACGATGTAAAACATGGCAATAAATGGCGAACTTTAGGTTCATTTTGAGTAATAAAATGATTTAATTAAAATTCATTGCACATTAATATCCAGGGATGTACGTTATAATTTCTTCTGATACGCTGATTGCGCTGAAAAAAAATATTAATAAGTAAACCGGATACTAAATTTGTATATTGTATTTATAATACGATGATGTACACGAGTACAAATCTGAATAAAAATATGTTGTATTCTGTTCTATTCTGATCATTTCAGGTAACAATTGTTTATTTGATTGTTTGTGGAAGGAATCTTTAATTATGACCGTGCCTTCTTGTTTCAACTAGGGTTATTGTGTTGTTGTTGTTGTTTTTGTTTTATTCTTATTGTTGTGTCTGGTGGCATTTTAACCTTTTATAGAATTTATCAAAACGTTTAGTGGATAAGGTACATTTGTGGAACAGAGTTTGTGTATACTACTAAAATACAAGGCGACAAACAAGCAGTTAAAACAATTTAAAAGTAGTATCCGACTGTTTGGATCACATTTTCCTTTCATGGAACCAAATAAATTATTGTTGCCTGAAAAGATCCCTCGAAATGTTGTTTTTGGGTGTCATTTATCATCTGAAAATTAAAGCTAACATTACTCTAGTCATTACACAAAGTTATTTCATATCCGGGCCACGTTGCACAATTAGCTTTTTCTTTAAACTAAGAAACAAATCAGTGCGACTTATATCCCAATTTGTACTCTTTAACAATCGAGGTCATGTTATAATTTACCTTTGCTTTAAATAAACTAAAGTATTAGTTCCACCAGAACAATGGTAAGAGGTTGTATCAGATATAGGTAAACTGTCGGATACTAAATTTAAATGTGATGCATGCTGTGGAAACTTTGTCATTAAAGTTGTTGTTGTTGTTGTTGTTGTTGTTGTTGTTGTCATTTAGGAGTCAGTCGTAAACTTGTTTCGTGAAGCAGACAGGTCGATTTACGGCCATCAGATACGCCACTTATTTCGTATCGCTTGGTTAACCGGTCTGACGTAAGGCTATTCAACTGTTAATGACATTCACTGATTCGACGCCTTGGAAGTGTTTTGCTTCCTAATCGGGAAACACTTTCATGGGGATATTGGTCACTCTTTCCGATTGCCGGTTTAGCAAGAAGCCCATCAACATATTGTGTCATATTGTCAGTTGTGGTTATGTGGTTGTACCAAGTCTGCACGGACAATAAAATGAGTGACAAGAGTATTTTCGGACCTTTGACCAGTCAGTAACAAGGGGTCTTCGTGAGCTTTATTCTACAAAAGTACATATTTTGAGTTTATCGTTGTATTTTTTTATCCTCACGTCATTTGCAAGTTAAGTATTCATGATCTTGTTTGCTGTTTTGTAGTTGTTGTTTGCTGTTGTTTTGTTTTTGTTTCTGTATGATCACCAGAGGTAGTGGTCAGGAACTATTTAATTGTGTTGCTCCGGATATACACTAAATGATCACCTTAATCGCGTTGCTCAGGGTATACACTGAATGATCACCTTAATCGCGTTGCTCAGGGTATACACTGAATGATCACCTTTATCGCGTTGCTCACGGTATACACTAAATGATCACCTTAATCGCGTTGCTCAGGGTATACACTGAATGATCACCTTAATCGCGTTGCTCAGGGTATACACTAAATGATCACCTTAATCGCGTTGCTCAGAGTATACACTGAATGATTACCAGAGGACATGGTCAAGACTATATAATTGCGTTGTTCTTCCCATGGTGCATTTATAAAAATAAATATAAGTTGAAAGAATCTGCTTCGCTATCGAATTATTGACAAAAAAGTTTTAATATTAACTGAAATTAAACCAATTCCAAGTTCGTGTACTTCAATCGAGCAATGCAGCATAATTTAATCTACACATGTGGCCAATTTATGACTAATTTACATTTGCAACGACCTTCAAAAAGATTAAGTATTATACAGAGCGTTTGCAATGTTCCTTGCAATATGAAGAAAATTGTTATCATATTTTGATTAAATACGATCCTATCTATAGATTGAATATGTTTCGTCTTTGTAGAAAGCAAATGTCCCTAAACTTCTTCAATATCACTTTCTCGCAATAGTGCATTGAATCAGATAAAATAGTAGCATTTGGAGATGTTATTTTATACTTTCTTCCTTATAACGTCTATAAATCAGAATCAAAGCGAGCTATCATATAAATAGCGCTTGATTTTAAATAGATCTAGACACTTATTATTACTATTTTCAGTGCTCAAAGTGTAATAAGGCCTTTTATCCGCATGCCTTTCTGCATTATCTTACTCCGTATTTTGATATATTTTCTTAAAAACCTAAGCTAAATTCTCAGGGTTTTTTTTTTTTTGCTTTAATATTATATTTGTAACATGTCAGCTTATTATTATACTTATTAACAGAGACTGGGCAGCAAATAGTATAGATCCTGATCAGACAGCCTCCAGCAGTGAGCTGGCTTATCTGGATCTCGACACTTTGCCTTAAGTCTTATTATTACGTGAATAGCTTGCTAAGAGTTGTGATTGTCACGTTGTTTAAGTGATTCGTGTTTTAATTTCTTAGTGGTTATGTAATGTTATTACAAAAAAAAACATAATCATGTCAAAATATCTTTGTAATAAATTAAATAAATACAGTAATATTTGTAGATTTGGTTTTTTTACTGCCTAACCACGGGATCGTAAACAACAATCAAGTTTTTACTGTCATACAAATGATATTTTAGATTGAAATATATAGCAAGCAGTATGTGTATTTTATTGCATTGCTACGTGCTATGATTGTAATTGTTTTCTCTGTGACTTGTTGGAAATGCTTCTTAAACTGGTAAACGTTATAGTGTATCTTCATCTCAGGGAAATAATGTTACTGGTATACTGCTTTCATATGTATACACATGTTCTCCTACATTGATGTATTTCGGAGAATTAATCATTTTTATTATCGAACGTACCACCAAATGAATAATGGTAGTGTGTCAAACTATCAACTTGCTTTAGAATAAATAGGTAAATAAGAAAAGGTCCTATCAAAATTTTTACAGATATTTAAATTTTATCTACCAGTAGACAAAGGCAAACAAGGTAAATGCAAATGTGACAAAAACACAGACACGAGACATAACACACAAAAAGAAAAACCATCAGTTATCGCCTTGGAGCGGTCAATCGGCAAAAGGGCCAACTGGGGTGCTTAACCCTGGTTTGTGGAGCGCTCCAACCTCGCACTTCCTAAATGGTTTTTTTCTAGCAAAGTTCGGAGTTTCATATATATTTAAACTGCTATTTCCTGTCTTTATCCGAGTTCCTTTCCATACACGTGTTTTAATTCTCGCAGACAATCCATAGCTTGTCGTAGAGTATAGTTTCGAAGGTTCTGAAAGCCCTAAGAGCAACACATAAATAAGTCTTGTTTCTATTACGAAAACAATGTTAAAGACCTGATATAAAAGTTATTAATATGCTGTTTGTAAATGAATTCGTTCTGTTAAGTAGATCGTCCATATTTCGGAATATGCCAGCTTAATTTAAAATTATTGAAACTTATCTATTATTTTGTAGTGGTAATTGATTTTTATCAATGTTTCTGCGATTGGTATTTTGTCAGAGATCTCTTCTACTATTCTATGTATAATATAAATATATTAAACATATCCCATCAAAATTATAAAACTAACATATTATTTTAAACCGACAATTATTATTACTACTATATATTTTTACTTCCGTCATAAACATGTACTGAATGACTCCATCGTGCAATTATTTAAATACACTTGACGTGCATGTCATATCATTTTTATCTGGCTTATATATGCTGTATTGTGACTGGTTTGAATTGGTTGTGTTTATTTAAACAATTTCTTTGCGATATATGAACGTTCTTATCTTGTTATTGTTTGTTCCAATACTTACAAAAGATCGAGTAACAAGTAAAATATGTGAACTAATAAAAACAGATACATAGATAACAGTGGAAACAATGATTTTGGCATTAATAATTGTATGATATTCTAAACATTATATCAAAACTAAACCTATGAACTAGAAATAAAGTCGACACTTACAACATATTAGCGTACTCAATTTATTTAAAGCAACAAATGAATGTGTTGTATAATACACTAATGGTACTTGCCTTAAATATACAGTTTATTTCGCGTTGTCTTATCGCGGAAACTGAGTAAACTGGGTTAATGTTTACATTATGTCTACATTCAATGGAAATAAATGTCAAAAGTATTTATAACTTGAACATGTATTATACTTACTAGTGGATCCATCCCAAGACAGCGACGTGTTTATTTAAACTGTCAAGTGAAATAAATTTTAAGATATATTTATCCCAATGGAATAATATCCGTATATGTATCATGTAGTTTTTATGCATAGACGTTTAAACGAATGGAATATTTACGCAGAAAGTTCTTCAAAGATTTCTGATTTTGTAGTAGCTTGATTATACTTTCAAGTTTCATTACAAACATAGATTGCAATCTCTCAAAAGTGAACAAAATAAACTGTCATAAATGATTTGTGGCATAATTGCAAAGCATTTCGAATCTCGTTCCAAGAACGTGAACTTTAATCATGCCACGTTATCTTCAAAGCCTTTGTAATTACCTTCATCGTTACTTTATTTAAAAGATTCGGTATTCAAATTTGTGGTGGCTTCGTAAATGACTGTGACTTTGCATTCTACATTCTAATTGTATATGTTCTAACAAAATATATTGTATATACTATATTACCCTATTTGTGAAGCTGATTTCTTTTAATGGGGACTTGCTGCGAAAGATGATTAAACTGGGAACATTTATGTCTACATTTATAGGAAACAAATGTCAATTTTATACATGCGAGTCTACAATGTTTAATGTACTTCAAGATTTATTCCTCTATATCTATGGTGTGGGGTTATTTTTGCCGAAATTAAAGAAAAGATCAAGCTCATGTGCGTTTAATTTCGATTGGGTAAAGAATAAATTTCGCCAAAAGTCAATGGCCTTCACATCTTGAGTCACTTGTTAGGACTTGACCTTAACTTATTCATGAAATAATATTGTAAAATGCAACAAATATGATTGTGAAAATCAAAAAAAAAGCTTAAAAATGCCTAATTATTGTCACATTTTTACTAAGATAATTTTTACTGTGTGGTCTATTAAGCCGGAAGAGCAAACACTCTTAGTTTAGGCTTTATGTCATTAATTGCCAATCGTGTGATATTGTTTGTTTTATAGCATTGTTTAATTACTCATTAAAATACTCATAATAATAAAAATAGTGATGATAATAAAAATAATAACATTTTAGTAATAGTAGTAGAAGTAGTAGTTGTAGTAGTAGTAGTAGTAGTAGTAGTAGTAGTAGTAGTAGTAGTAGTAGTAGTAGTAGAAGTAGTAGTAGTAGTAGTAATAGTAGTAGTAGTAGAAGTAGTAGTAGTAGAAGTAGTAGTAGTAGTAGTAGTAGAAGTAGAAGTAGTAGTAGTAATAGTAGTAGTAGTAGAAGTAGTAGTAGTAGTAGTAGTAAGTAGTAGTAGTAGTAGCAGTAGTTGTAGAAGTGGTAGTAGTAGTATAAGTAGTAATAGTAGCAGTAGTAGTAGTAGTAGAAAAAGTAATAGTAGTAGTAGTAGTAGTAGTAGTAGTAGTAGTAGTAGTAGTAGTAGTTGTAGTAGTAATAGTAGTAGTAGTAGTAGTAGTAGTAGTAGAAGTAGTAGTAGTAGTAGAAGTAGTAGTAGTATTAGTAATAGTAGATGTAGTAGTAGTAGTAGTAATAGTAGTAATAGTCGTCGTATTAGTAGTAAAAGCAGTAGTAGTAGTAGTAGTAGTAGTAGTAGTAGTAGTAGTAGTAGTAGTAGTAGTAGCAGTAGTTGTAGTAGTAGTAGTAGTAGTAGTAGTAGTAGTAGTATCATCAATCTTTATTTCCTCCATTATTGGAGATTTGACATAATATATACAACGTGGAATAAACACATATATACAAACATGTTATTACAAATAATGGCAATTAGATAATAAAAGTTTTATATATGAGGATGTACAACTGTTTCAAGTGTCACTAGTATGCATACTTACATTTTTTTATTTTTAAATCGTTCTATTTGGAACATTTAGCAAACAAAATATTTGAGAGTTCATAGCACATCAAATGTTATTTCCCAGCCTTATACACATTATTGTCACGAACATAGTGCGTTAAATTAGTGATTCTGAATGCATATGCAGTCATGAACGAAACGGAACGATCTATGTAAGAATTCGTCATTGGCTGTCTTTTCTATGAACGGTACGATAGGAGCTCCCAGTAGTCGAAGTGAAAAGTTTACATTGTCCTTGGAGATCAGTTGCAAAACAAAATCTGATCCAAAGTTCCACAAAGTATGTTGTAGAAAGGCTCCCCGTAACTGTTCTGTTGAGTCACATTCACTAATACTATGAACTAGTCGATTATTATACAGCTTAAGGCACTTTTTACACTCAGTCACTTCCTTCTGTGTTGGTTCACACCACGCCTGTGAAACAGTTTTCATAATAGCTCTTGTGCAGCTGTACTTACATACAATATAAACAATGGACTGTTGCACCATGGGACACAATTTTTTAAAGTAATCAAATTCGTCTGATAGCGATATTCGTCTGTACCATTGCTGTTCATCTAGTGAATACACTAGTCTCTTGACAAGCTGCTTCCATGCGTATTTTGTCGGCAGGCTTGTAGGATTAATAAGGACACTGTTAACAAATGAGTCCAGTCCATAATGGTGCATTATTCCGCAAATGTCGGGTATAAACCCAAGAGTAACAGAGTTCTTTTCAGAAGCGTATGACAAGTATCTTGTAAGGAAGATATTTCTACATGTACTGTTTGTGTCTAAACTTAGTATTTTATGAAGAAACATGAGCTTTCTAACAGAAATGTCGCAAGTAAGTTTGTGCAAACCGACCATTGCTTCGGCCATGTCAGACCTGGTACGAGGTTGAAACCCTTGTATCTTTTTCACTACAAAATGTTGGAATCTGTTAATAATTGTCGTGCAAGATGGTGGTAAATTGCACCATAATTCGCAGCCATATAGTGCGATTGGTTTTACTGTTTTACTGTAAATGTTTATAGATGTCAATGGGTTTACACCATCTGGGGTGACGCCTAGAGATGCCATGGTATAAAACGAATTTCTAGCTTTTTGTAACCTTTCATCAATGCGTCTAGTTAATATAAGATTAAAGTCATGACGTATACCTAAGTGGATAACGTGATCGGCTTGTTTGATGTTTTTATCACCATACATTATGCATATTCGCGGGGCAGAGCGTTTCTTTGTAAACACAATCGTATTCGATTTGTCTGCGTTCATTTCGATTTTCCACTTACGACAGTATCTGAGGACAATATCAACTAATCGTTGTAGTCGTAGTGGGGTGTTTGCAATAAGGGAGATATCGTCAGCGAATGACGGGTTACCTCCCTTGACCGAATGTACCATACAGCCATAGTTACTTTCTTCTAGATCATTTAGTAATTGATCTATGTAGACGAGGTACAAAAAAGTTGATAACACCCCTCCCTGACGAACTGATCTCGCGATATTCAGTGCTGTTGAGGTTATGCCGTTGGAACGTACTACGCATTTTAGACCACTGTACATATCCATGACAGTTCTTAGTATTTTCCCGGTAAATCCTATTGTTCCCAGTTTATAGAGTAACCCTGTGTGCCACACCGAATCAAAGGCGGCTCTCTGGTCCAGACACGCTACGTATGCATTGCTTCCTGATTCGATTTGTTTATAAATTGTTTCTTGAAAGTTAAAACATGTAGTTATACAACTAAACCCCTTCTGAAACCCCTGTTGTTGGTTGTTGGGAAAAGGTATGCTATTCGATTTTAAGTAAAACAATACTCTCTGTAGCAATAATTTCTCGAACAGTTTGCACAAACAAGGTATAAGGGACACTGGCCGATAGTTACTCGGGTCTTTCTTTGATTTACCGTTGCCTTTAAAGATCAGAACCAGTACGCTTGTTTTCCATGTTTGGGGCAGACGCTCATGATAAAGAGAAGAGTTAAAAAGAGCGGTCACTGCGTAAACCAATTTATCCCCGCCATTTATAATATGTTCATTTAGAACATTATCGATCCCGGGTGCTTTGTGTTTATTTAAGCACTTAATTGCACTTTTTATTTCCGATTGATTGAAAGGGGTTACCAGTATTGGATCAAGACACTCTGTTGTGAGAAATCGATCCAATCCTTCAAACACCTCTCTGTCATCGCTTGTAACGCCAGGTTCGACACTAAACACGTGTTTAAAGTATTGACTAAATCCGTTTGCAATATTTTCATCACTAAACCGTTCGTCATTTACTAATATTTCCGTTACCGAGTTGTTACTTTTCCCAGAGCGTTTCTTTAAAATTTTCCAGAATTGTTTGTAATCCAGCTCTGAGGTCCTAGTAAGTTCGTCGAGTTTTTTGTTTTCGTTCTCTAGCACTGCACGTCTCTGCGTTCGTCTGAAGTCAGCCTTTGCTTGCTTATACCTAGCATATGTAATGTTGTCGGCATAACGAGGCTGATTTTCATTCAACCACTCTCGGCGCCATTGTTTCATTATTACATGTGTAGCTTTTACATCTTTGTTCCAATAAGGCTTTGCGCTTGGGTTAAATCTGCTGCGTGGTATTTGGTGTTCAGCAGCCTTTATCGCGTTTACTATAATTGTATTTAAAAAATCGGGTTCGCATTTATCACAGTTGATGTTAAGTATGCAATTCAATTCTTGATTTAAGACTTGTTGGTACGCGGTTAAGTTTTCCTGGGTACATTTATCCCATGAAAGTGTATACATCGGCGGGTTGTGTTTAGTGTATCTACATTCAGCCTGATATGTTACTATAATTGGTTTATGGTCAGACGTAGGCACTTCCGAGCTGTCTAGTACGTGATATGATATTACATTATGACGAGAGTCAACGTCAACAAGCACGTGGTCGATGGTAGTCTTATTAGGTATGAATGTGAAGTCCGTGTCGCTACCAAGCATATATTTTACGGATGTGAAGTTGTTTCTATTTATCATACTGGTTAAAAGCTTGGATTTTGCATTTCCGGCAGTGCAATCGTTTAAAATTTGGCCGTTAAAATCACCTCCGACGATCACGTTTCCCATTTTGGTATACTGGTTAAGTAGCGATTCTAGGTCACTTAAGACAGATTTGTATAATGATACATTTTGACAAGCTGGTAAGTAAGTACAAAGAATATACAATGGAGCGGTATTATTACAATACAGTTCTATTCCTATTATTCGATCGCTTTGCACCGGAAGTCGGTTTATGCTTCCGTTTAAAGCCTTCTTATACAATACGGCTGTACCTGCTCTCCCACATCTTAAAAGACCATATTGGTCAAGACTGCAATCGAATGTTGCGAATGCCGAGTATGATTGGTTAATACTTTCGAGAAAAGTGGCCGATTTGGGAAATAATTTGTGCTCAGAAATTAAGGCAATATCAATGTCGTATGAGTCCAAATATTCTGACAGAGAGAATGCCGACGACATGATACCTCTACTGTTCCAGCAAAGCAAATTTAACAACATTATCAAGATAAATCGAATTAAATTGTTTTTACACGTTTTACAATTCATTTCTAATGATATTTTGTTCGATTTAATGGTCACCATATTACCACTGTGAGTTAGTTACGTCTCTGTTCTTCCACGAATTGAAGTTATCACCACCAACTGAGTGCTCGTCGTCCCAGGGGTTGCCGTAGTCGCGCTCACTGTTGATGTCCCTATTGTCGTAGTCCCGCGGTCTATATGCCGGCTTATAGCTTCTATGATCCCGTCGCTCAGCTGTAAAACCATTCCTGGTTGAGTGGTAACGATTATGATAGTCGTTATTGTGATGCCTGGCTGGTGGCGCCCGTTGGCTCTCCCACGCCTCCTTGGCTATCCATTTACGATAGGTTATGCCATCAGGCCAGAATCTGTCATCATTAATTATATGCTCCATGCTCTCAGGCACGTTGATTTTTGCCGACGACCCATTTCGTCCGTAGAACATCCGGAGCTGGGTGATGTGCACATGCTGTCGCTCAAAGTGTTCGTATATATCTGTCTCAGTGGTATTTCTGTCTATGTTACCTACAAAGTAAGGCACATTTCGTTTCTTTTGTACAGCGACAAACCCGTTCTCGTGGTGTATTTTTTCGGTGCGTGCGTAAACAGAAGTTCCGTTTGTTTTCTGTTCTTCTCGTAGTTCGCTCGTTCCAGTAGGTGAGAATGGCTTTTGAGTAATAGTATGCGACGATTCCGTTGGCACATTCGTGTATGTATTCCTGTTATCGTTCTTGGCTTTGGGTTGAGAAGCTGAGGAAGATATAACTTCAGCGTAAGACAACACGCGCGGTTCGCTGGGCTTATTGGTCTTGTCTGTGGGTGTTGAGTCGTGTTGTGCGGCATTGTTGCAGGGACTCGAAAGGCCAATTAGTTTCTGATTCATTGTTTCCAGCGACGATCCGAGACGTTGTACTTCTGTTTGTATTATACTCACATCGGAGGTTGCAGCTGCTCCCGCCATTGAAGCCAATATACTTCGAACTGTTCCGTTGAGGAGCCTGTAATTACTTGCTATTTGTGTCATGTCCGAGTGAATTGCTGCTATAAGCGATGAGTCCTTTGCTTGCTGCGCTGATATTTTGACAAGTTCCGCGTTTACATTTGCAAGCATTGCTACAATGTCAGGGCCTTCAAATTTACCCATTTGTGGTGTGCTGTTAATAATTGAACCATCGTGGGAGTCTCCGGAGTTGACAAACAAGCTACTCAATTCATGTGATTGTTCTCCGTTTAGAAACATGTATAGAACGTAACAGTCCGCTGCATATTTCTTTTCCTTGGACGCATGGGGAGAGTTCCGACGACTAACAAGACGTGCTCGTGGGCAATCCGGCAGTGTTCGGGCGCGTTCGGCTAAGCGGTGTCGGTACTCATCAATTCTAACATAGTCGTTAGCACACAGGCTGATAAGCTCCTGGATGTAGTCTTCCCTCGTGCGTCCATCTAGTTCGTTATCTAGGTCTTGGAAGAACTGCTGAGGCAGTGGAGGCTGGGACGGCTCTACATCCAAACATTGTATATCATCATATATTTCCTATAAATATATTAAACATATCCCATCAAAAT